>JAMKCF010000016.1:7229865-7444865 GCA_023634235.1 Pisaster brevispinus | reverse complement strand
TGAACCATTCATTTCTTTCGGACACACTTTTTACCAAAAGGGAGGGGCTGACATTTAAACTGTTTTGAGCTATAATTTGTGTAATTAGAGCGTGGGGATAAATTTCAAACGCAACGGAAACAAACCAAAATATTTTCTTTTAATTCACATGAAGAAAAAACCAACAACAACAACAACAACAACAATATCGAAGGACAACAGTTTTGGAGAACACCCAATATACTTTCAGATGAATTCAACATTTAGTCAAAGAGGTGCAAGAGAGCATAGGTTATCATAAACTTCCGAGGGATTGTCGTAAATTAAGTTCATTGGTCGAAGAAATACAATGATATCAGAAGGTACACAACTAGAAATACCCCCAACGCGATAAACATTGACGAATAGGGCACTTTTCGGGGAACACCCATTCTGTTTGAACAGGATACACGCAATGAAGGTTCACTTTTCAGTCTTCGTGATCGACATCGAATCTTCCAGCCACTAATAATTCCATCGAGTGACGAGGCCATTGGCTGAATGACTTCCTATACGCTAAGCCCTTGTACAAATTAACTGCTACGTGATAGGGGTGTACAGACGTACAACTTGCAATGGGCTATACTGTGATAAAGAAGGGCTATGAGTAGTGAGAAGTGATGACAACTGCAGCGAGACTGCATTAAAGTCGAGATGACTCGGGGAGAGGCAAGAAGCCATGACAACGTCAGAAACAATGGCTTTGAGAATATAGCTAGGATTAGACCGCTACTTTTACTTTCAAAATGGCTGGCAAAGCCAAAATCACTAGTCATTTGCCAAAATAACGTGCGTGTCTGTGGCCCTTTTCGAAATCACGGCTTGCGCTTGGGCGTAGCCTCTTTCAGTTACTTAAAAAAGCGTGCGCTTTCCGTTACGGGGTTTCAACGAAATAAACGAAGCCTGAGCCCATTGCCCAAAACCAAGCCGTGGTTTTGAAAAGGCATATACAGTGAATTATTACTGAACGTACAAAAAACCAAATAACAATAACAATAACAAAACATTAAAAACAACTTTTAAAAACGAACATGTCCTGTCGCGCCTCCTCATTTTTTCTAATGTCCACATTGTTTTGTTTTTGTTTTTGTATTAATTCACGCTTATGTTTTGGTGGTTGACTTTGTCAAAGCTTTTGAACTATCTTTGGAGACAGATACAGCAATTGCCTCATGATGCTTGATTAGTTATATTCTGTTTTAACTATTATTTCAAACCTTCAAAGCAAAACCTCCCCAAATGTGATTGTCTACGAAGCTCCGCCTCTGAACTTCCGATATTATTCACTTCCTTACTTTCACCTCTGCCGACCCAGGTTCGAATCCCGCCTGGACGGATCAGAGCGTCTCACATGGATTTGTAGTAGATCTGACTAAGTGGGTTCCCCCATACTGTAGGTTTTCATACCCACATCTTAAGCTGACAACTTCTTCAGTGTGAACCTGAGAACAAAACAAGTCCACATAATGTAGGGACATGAAACACTATGTGGACTTATACACGTCCAAACAGTGTTTTTTTTAAATATTTATTCTATTTTTTTTACAGCGTTGACAAATATTTGTTAGTTTTGAAAGTAATGTCCACACAGTGTATTCCTACAGGGTAGTGTTGAAGCTGTTCGTGATCTCATTGGTTTGATCACCATATACAGATGTTTATAAAACAACTAAAATATTTATTTACTGAAAAAAAAAAACTGAAAGAAATTTAAACACATTTCAACAGATGTCTATATGTGCTTTGAGGAAGACGCGTCCATCACTACCAGGACGGGTAGGAGCGCTGACTCAAGTGCAAGCTCCTCACTTCGTTGGGGGAATTTGTGTAATTGTTTTTGTGGGTAAAAATAACTTCTTCCTTTTTTGTTGTACCAGTAACTTAAGTCTGCTCTGAATTGAAGATCTGATGTGTACGTTCCTCTATCGTTGATGACACACCTTGAACGTATTATAGATACCATCTACTGAGCCGTGTTGAG
Source organism: Pisaster brevispinus (assembly GCA_023634235.1). NCBI lineage: Eukaryota > Metazoa > Echinodermata > Asteroidea > Forcipulatida > Asteriidae > Pisaster > Pisaster brevispinus. The sequence continues at coordinate 7,442,866 of JAMKCF010000016.1, read as the reverse complement.
CGCACGTGTCGAGCTATTAATAGATACCAAAGCCATCACTCAGAGTTGTCTGATACTATGAGACAGGCATAACAATTCTTCTTTAAAGATGTGACACAGATGTATTTATTTATTTATGTATTTATCTGTTTATTTATTTATTTATTTATTTATTTTTGTGTGGAAAATCTCAAGTCAGTCCAATCTTCTGCCTGGCAAAAATTCACACAGCTGCATAAAGGCAGACAAATGGTGCCTAACAAAGACAATAAAAGCAAAAGCAAAAACAAACAAATCAACAAACAAACAACAAACTAAACCACCCCCCAAAAACAAAAAAAAAATAAAAAAAATCAACAAACAAACAAACAAACAAACAAGTACACAAACATCCCACCAAACAGGATACCAGTCACAAATAAGGAACATGTGACTTAGTATATTGGCTGGAATTTTTCTGGTAAGCATATTCTGGTTACTTTTGTGTTCTATAAAATTAGGCCTTGGGCCCAACCGGATAGAGATGCTTAGAAGCAGATAGTGCTCAACAATTTCCTACTGAGCAAAAGTAGGCAGGATACCAAAATGGAATATGTGTCATGGTGTTTTGGCTGGTAATCTTTTTTCTTGTAAGTGTAATATTTATAATAGTTATTTTAACAGGAAATTAGGCCCAGGGTCCAACCTCATATGAGCTCAAGCAGACAATAGTAATTAACATTATTATATTTTGCATATATAATCAGCAGAATACCAGTCACATATGGTAAACATGACATGGTATTTTGGTTGGTAACCTTCATTTGGTAAACATCAGTTTTCTGTGTTGAGCTTAAAAATTACCTCCGTATTAAAAAATCATCAAGCTGACGTGTGATTGTTTATTTTATATTTGCTGCGATCTTGTTGAATATTAAAGACGATTTTGGTATTAATATTTGTACGCGCCACCTGAGCAAATCTCAAGCATTGCATTTGCGGTTGCAACCGCTCGGTACAAATTCTTCGATTTACAAAATTAGAGAATCAACAAGTAATGTATAATAATCAACCGAATATACTTCAGATTGCCGTCCAGCCAGCAACATTTGTTACACAAGTAGATAACACGTCGGTTTACAGCTCATCACCCATAAACCACTAACAGATGTCGGTGCCAGAATCACTCTAAATCTTCAAGCCAAGTTTTAAAAGAGCCCTCAGTTTTTTGTTGCTGGATTTTGCCAACTGTATTTGTCTCTGTCTCCTAACGTTCCTTCTCCACTTGCACCTTGTGGCTGTGTGACACCGCACTGTACCGCATTCCAGTATAGCCTAGTGCTGCATAGTTGTTAATTTTCCGGAGACTGAAGTTGTTGCTCAAATTTATTGCAAAAAAATAAAAAATAAAAATACTTATATATATTTTTTTGAGAAGTTGTGTTAGACCACAAAGTCGTTACACACAAGCGGCAGCCATTTTAAAACTCGGGAAAAAAGAAGAAACAAAATATTGTGAAGTACTTCGTGAACGGAAGAAGGAATTCTGATTTATCAAGAAGTTTGTTCTTTTATTCCTAAAGATTGTTCATGCCTATATTATGTCAATTCATTCATTGCATACTCCTTTTGCTACGCGTTGACAATGTGTCTTTCAAAATGGCGTCTACTAAATTCAAGAAGACATGCAGCCCGCAACAGAGGTTGTTAACCATGCGAAGATCTTTTTCATGACCCTAGACAGAAGTCACCACTTGAGGGCGCGTCAAGAAAAAAAAGAAAGTCGGGTAGCGCATGGTGGGGGGGGGGATTATGTTAATATAGGGCAATGGAAAGAATAATAACATGTTGATATTCAGAGGTTAGAGGGGGTCTAATTTGCCTCATTCGTTGCTTCCTTCCGCCCCTTACTTGTTTGCTTGTTGTGTGGACTCCAGCTTGTATGCGACGACTGACATACTGCTATGGTTGACACGGATTCCTACTGCGGGTCAATTATTGTTCTGTTTCACGCAGCTGCCGGTACCTGTCCGTAAGAGAAGAAGAAGAACAAGTGTGATTAAGAACAGAACACAACGGCAATCGCGCCAGCGTTAGCTTTGATAACAAGTGCGCGAACCCAGAAAAGTCTCTGATTTAAAAGTTAAAGTGACGCTGGAGTTTCTTAGCTCCATACTGGATGAAGCAATATTGTTGATCGCAGGATTTTCTCAGCTGCTGGAACTCGTTCATAAAAACGGAGTTGAATTTGGGGGTTCGCCCAAAAATTAATCCAGTCTACCATGTCAGTTTCCCTTGTGGTTTACTATATAAAAAATAAATGTTTGTAATGATTGAAAGAGAAACTGTCATACTCGTGTTTGTAAAGATAAGGAGACGATTTATCAAGTAAAGCAAAATTACAAGTTATAAGTTATTGAAAATATACCAATGTGCTCAAAGAACATTAACCCGGATGCAGTCGTATTACTGTTTTTATTTGAAAAACATGTTTTTACACATAATAACCGACGACATGAGTATCTGGAATTGCACATGATTGGGTAACATTGAACATTGAACTTTTTTGTATACATGTAAAAAATAACACAATTAAGTAAAAGTTACGTAAACACAAACGGAAATGAAACAAACAAATACAAAGAACCGTTCAGGTTGAAGCTGGACAAAAAGTGTAAAAGCATGGCTTTGGATGATTGGTCTGTAAAACTTACACTAATTCAAGATTTGTATGTGATTCTAAAGGGACGTGGAACATACCTAAATATAAACGATTTGTTTCCCCAAATCACAAATACTCACGTAAATATTTTACATAATTTCTACGTAAGGGTTTACGTACATGTTTGCGAATTTGGGAACAAATCATGATTGCTCACGTAAATATTTACGTTAAAACTCGCGAAACGGCCCAAATTGTAAATGTTTACGTTAATGTTTTACGTGAATAATTTTGTGAGGGGCACAAACCATGAGTATTTACGTATTAACAGTGATACGTAAATATACATTTTCGATGTGCTCTGAAAGCCACCATAATTGTTGTGATGTCTGGGTATACCTGTTCAAATCAACAGGCTCGAGAATGACGGATTTCAACCTCTAGCGATGCACTATCGCCAGGCCGTCAGCTGGCTTACGGAACCCATTCCGGCTGTCGCAACTTTGAAGTCCGGAACCGTACAAATTGTCCCGAATCCCGCGTAAATGCAGCAGGAAACGTCTGCCAAATAGCATGTCAGTTGATATTATCTATGGGACTTTGAAATGCGTGATGTGAGGTGAGGATTGACAATCACTTCTAGAAGAGAAAGAGATGGGGAAAAAATGAGAAATCAAACTTTCATAAACATGCCAGCTGGTTTGGGTTGCAGCTGTGACCACAAGCTCCAAAAAGCTTACTTCAAAACTCTTTTTCCAAAGATGTTTCAAATTTGTCTAGGACTGCCCCACCCTTCTCTTTCCCTCCATTGGATCCAAAAGTGGACTTTAGCAAAGGGGCAAGGCTTTAATCCTCATTGAAAATCAGTCCCCAGAATTTATTTAAGGTTTTTTAAAAATAATTGTTTTAATTTTTTACATAGGCCTAGGGGCCTTTCATTTGGAAGTTGAATTGTGTCAATTGTTGACCAAAAAAAAAAAAAAAAAGAAGAAAAAAAAAAAGAAGAAGAAGGACAATTTTGCCTAATACACGTGCTGTTCATGGATTAATAAAAATGATGCGTAATTAATTGCATGTCAAATATCTAGAATGGCTACCATCAACTACATTTATACAGTACACTTCATTATAAAATATATCCTTCCCTATATTGCCCGCTAGGTATGAGAAAAAGACATTGATCATTCGTCGTGTATAATGAAAGAAATGGTGCTCAGTACACACGCTGCATAATACAAACAAATCAATGAGTTGAAGATAATTTCCCATCGTACACAGTGGAACATCCCGAGTCATGTATCTACGATAAATCCACTGCTTGACAAAAATTGCCTCCGGATCTGCTGTCGTCAAAGTGTATATACTTCACTCGGCACTCGGTGTTTTCTGATCATTTTTTTTATATCGTGAATTACTTATGTGAATCACAGTGGATATGAAGTCCGGGGAAGTACTGCCGGTGTAGCGTATCGAGGCGATCATACGACGGGGGAAAGAGCTGCTTCGGAACCCCCGACGACTTTGGTTTGTACGGTGGGGAGGAAAACAAGATGCGGATTGTTTTCAGAGTGTAAGAATCATGCTGCCGTATGTTGACGATGTACCAGGTTTATCCGTCCACGATGCCGCGGTTCTCGTGCCTGTACCACCCGGGTGTGGCTAGGTTCTCGCTACGCTGCAGATGTCTTAAGGCGTGTTCGTACACGGAGGTTAGTGTCTGGAACGGGGGTGGTCTACAGGGCCGGGAAAGGGGAGAACATTGAGGCAGTGGGGTTGTTAATTTCAGTTTGTTTGCAATGACATCAGCACTGAGACACTTCTAGCTGCACGGCTGCTGGAACACCTTCTCAAAACTATGCATATACATAGGATCTGTCCAAAGCTTAACGTAAAAGTAACACTAACACACTGCAAAAAACAGGAGTGTTAAAATTTACACAATCGGTTTTGTCACATTTAGATACCTAAGAGAGAATCAAAATTAACACCATCCAATGTAAATGTGTTGGCAGAAATTGGTGATATTTAACACCCTATGCTGTATGTTAACTGTGGTTCTTTTTGGTATCGATATGCGACAACACTCATGGTGTAAATTTTAACACCCCATTTTTTTTTGCAGCGTACCCAACACTATACATTTAAAAGGCAAAGTAAACCTTTGATTTTTTGAACCCTTTCATTGTTTTAATCCTAAAATGTCAATATATAAAATAACACTAACCTGTGAAAATTTCATTTCAAAAGGTGGTCAGGTTTTTGAGATATCGCAGAAAATCCGGAGCGAATTTGTCCACGCAGGAAGAATAATCCATACAGGAATACACAATCCGAGCAACGGTTCTGACCGTAACGCTTCTCAGATTTAAATTTTGGGGTATAAAAGTTGATTTTTTGTTTTGTTTTACATAACCACACTTACTTCGAAGTGAAGTGTTTCTAAAAATGCTTTTTAATATCAAAAGATAATGTCTAATAAGCTGATCATTTTTTTTTAACTATTAAATTTTAAGAGTGATTGCTGAACGTTTCAATCAAGTTTCTCTGATAATTGTCTTTGTTCTAGTGGGTACAAGTTTAAAGCTTGTTAATGCACTGCAAAAACTGGGGTGTTAACATTGACACCATGGGTGCTATCACATTGTTAGATATCCAGAGAGATTCAAAATTAAACACTAATAACAACCTATGTTGTGAGTTTCTATTCTTTTTCGGAATCTACATGTGACAACACCCACGGTGTCAATTTTAACACTTCAGCTTTTGCAGTATGTGGTTAAAACACAACGCATCATTTTTTATACGTTTATAATGCCTAATAACAACCTGGTTATTTAGCTTCATCTATTCCATAACCTGCATGGTTATTTAGCGTCGTCCATCTTTGATGTGGTGATAAGATTGTTTTGAAAGTAACAGTTGTTAAATCTCTCTTTCGATGGTCAAATAAATCTTAATTAAGACAGCTGTCAGGTACGTTAACGACAGAAATTCAATACAGTTGTATGTTTTTGTACCCCACTTCTTTTACAACTGAATTAAAATTCCCTTACACCCATCCTCTCGAGGGGCCAGTAAGTTGATTGCGCGTCCTTATTAAGCCGAATTAACACATAATGACAGGGCAGATACATTTACCACTTTCTGTTACTCACAAATATTTACTTCTCAAGCCACTCGCTCAAAATAAAAAAAAAATTAAAAAAGGGAGAGGAAAATCAGAAGTAGGCTATGCATATGTACGTGGTGCTTGTCCCTGACCGTCTCGTTTAATCAAATTGATTAGGTCTGAGAACCCCAGCAAGAAGGCCCGATGCACAGGTCCAACTTATATTCTTTCCTGTTGTTTTTGTGGTTTTAATGACCCCGGCTGCTGCCTGGCATTTCTCCACCAGTTGTTTTCTTTCTTCGACTTCTGGGGGTACAAGTGTTGATTTGGCTAATCAAGTGTCTATTTTCGTCGTCCAGAATCTAGACTTGTTATAAACCAAGGACAGAACAGTTTAGAACCCTCATTATGAGTTTAACTGTCTTGTTTTGTAAGACTTGATATATTCAGCCGAGGATAAATAGGCTAAAAAGGTCGTGTAAGTTATTTTCACCTCCTTGTTGTATGATTTATAATCTGGTTTGTTAAAACTAAATGTGACATCTGCGCGGAGCCTTAATGTAGCCCGAAACATTAATGTTTCCTGGCCCTTTATGTAGCCTAACTCCAACACTGTACGTAAATTCGGTGGCTCGTGGCTCTTACCCTAACCTAAACGTAGACCCGCTCTCAGTGTAGCACCAACCGTAACCTAAGTGTAGCACCAACACTGTACCTAAGTTGTCACCCAAACCCTTTTCCGAAAATGTTACTCAAACCCTGACCTTAAATAGAGCCCAGACCTGAATGTAGCTCCACCCTATAGTCCCAAGTGTCGCTTCAACCCTTGTCCTTAATATAGCCAGATCTAAATTGTAGCACCAACTCTATTTCCTAAGTGTTGCCCCGACGCTGTACTTAGAGCTACCCTAAGTCCATGGTACTCGGACCTTTTGTAACTTCTCTGAAATAGATAAAATTCATATAAAAGTAAAAAAAAAAAAAAAACCTTTTGCCAAGCTATCAATGTGGCGTGATGTCTGCATGTTCAGATACACTTTTACATTGAACTGCTTATCAAATTTGGGTATTATTTGAAAGTTCTTATTTATTTGATTAAACCCAGTTTGACCATTAGTGGGAAGTGTCAGGGTTTTTTTTTTTTTTGGGGGGGGGGAGGGGGGCATGGAACGTCACAATAATGATTGTTCGCCTTGAATAATCTAGAATAGTATGGCAAGTATCAATGAAGTACTGAAACTTTATTGTAACTGCCGCCATCTTGTTTTTGTTCGATTGAAAACCTTGTAACGACGTAATTAAACCTGGATGGGCAAAGTAGTCTGATTTCTTCTAGTTATCTTAGGTTCAGTTAAAGACGATCCATCTCTTTTCATTGCTGCGGTTGCACAGGAGAGTATGACAAATTGTTGTCAACTTTTATTAGGAGTGTATTTGTAAAATTAAATTTAATATTTAATCAGAGGTGATGAAGTGCTTCAAAGAAAATTCCCTGGGGGTCAGAGGAAACTTGTAACAGCTTGTAGAATTGAGGTCATTTGATGACTTTTAAATTGCTTCCATTCTCTTTAAATCATACAATATTTCAATTAGCCAAATGTTAATTGTTTCTTTCCGTTCTCCATGCGTTTAGATCAACAACCATTAATTGAAGTTAATTCAAGAAGAATGAACTCACATTACGTTTACTTGCTAGTACGTCAATGGTGTAACTCGAATTGTTACTTATCAATAACTAATGGATTAAAAACTTTATTGATCAGCCTTAACAAAGTATCAACCATCCCGAAGTTGGTATCCATCGATGGCGATTAGAGTTGTTTCCCACCCCCCTGACGCCTACACTCAGCAATGTTCCGTTTATATCGATAAGTAATTGATACGTAGCTGGCCTATGTTACTCATCACGCACTTCAGACGTTTGTTATTATGCTTTCTCCCCCCTGACGGGAACACCATATACAATCAGATAATCTCTTCCTTCCCCAGCCTCTTCCCAGTGCTGCATTATTGGATGCGGAAATGCACGGGTTGCTAAACATGCATTAAGGGGTCGCGTGAAAAAGCACCCTGAAGTTATATGCACGGAGAATACCTGCCCCATGCGACAGTGAAGCCAAGCCTTTGAAGAAAAAAGAGGCCAGAAGCCACGGTAATGGCCTGTGTTAAATCGGCCAGAATTAGCCCGTGGCGCCTCGTGCACCTCATGTACTTCCCCCAAAAAGGACGTCACACATGCACACTGCACATCGAAGTGAAAAAAAATATGTCATACAACACATTTATGTTTGCAGTATCGCTGTATTTGTAGTCATTGAAATTCTTCTCTAGAAGGACTTTTTTGTTTGCCCTGTCGTAAATAACGACTGTTTCATGAGTACAATTTTGTTTAAATGTTGGTTGATGTGTGGTGCCGACCTTGACCAGCCGTAGCAAGTACAATCTCTGTGGCACGCTCGAAGAAGCAACTGGTGAGGTTGTTTATACCCTCGAGTCCATCTTAGTACTCCAACACAAAACTCGAGCCCCCGTGCGGTGGTAAGAAGAGAGGGTGAAACAAATCATCAAAGATAAATGTTCAGAATTGTGGTCCTATCTTGGACACCCCTTTGCATTAGTTTCAGACACGAGATACAGCAATCATAAACGTGAAGTTATGGGATCGAGAAACACTAATCATAAATAGTCAAAAGAAAGTTATCAGATCACGACGATGTGATGAACGGAACGCTACGGCTTCCAAAATGAGTTTATTTCAACCGTCTCTCAACTGACCGGAACTGCAATTTGGCTCACTAGGTTTCACCCACCACAGCAGGAAGAAAAGTATTGTGTTGTAGTAGTTTCGCTTCAAGAAAGCATAGGACGCGGTCCCTGCCCCCTTTCTGGATTGACCGGTCACAGATCTGTACCTCAAGTTCCCCAGAGACCTTCCAAACCATTGCCTGATTACTTCCTGTCCCGCGCCCCCTGCCCCTTAGCGATAAGAACCCCGACCATTTCCTCGCATTTTAGGAACTGAGCCCCCACTGATGGTTGACTTGGAGCTTTGTATTTGACTTGACAAGGCTGAGTATTAACACGCAGACGACGGTTACACGAGCCAAGTGTAGCTTTCAACACGTTCCAAGGAAGGGTCTGCGACAACGGTGGCATAGCTTGCAGTGTGTCCCGTTCTTTTAGTCCATCCCGAAGCAAGCTCTGCGACAGAACGCCACGTGCCGCAAGGCCGTCCTTCAAAGTTAACGGCTGAAAAAAAAGTCAACTGTTTGAAAGACTTTGGGGGCTGTTCGTGAGTTTACCGACATTCCACCAGGATCCGTTGCTGAAAGAGAACCCCGTTACCCGACCGTTGGGCACGTCAGCATCACCGGCAACGTCACGTCTGCGTTACTGAATCTCTAGTCAAAGCTTGAATCCGCTGACGATTTGTAAATCGTTTAAGGGATCAGGATTGACCTCCTGGTAATCGGTTTATCGGCCAGTTTATGTAAACGCATCGTTGACCACAGACGCCGTCGTATGCTAGTAGCTCGAGTCAGTTTTCCAACGGTGTATGCCAGTCTCTTCGTGAGCTTTGACAACAAGACGACATTGTACTGCTTCCGAACCAATGAGTAAGTTTGTACTGTCTTTTCCTGGCATAAAACGTGATTAAAGGGTTTAAAACGGGATTTATTTGTTTCCAGAGATGTTCGCTTTATTTCCATTGATAATGTTCTCTTGTTTTGAAAACTTGTTTGTGTCTTTCCTCCAAGGAAGAAGTTACCATTGAAGGTTGAACATCTTGGCATGCATACTGAGATAAAGTTTGAAACAAGTTTCGCTCTTTGTACTTTATACATCTCCTGTTGTGTTTACACATGATCTACGACCAGAAACAAAGTTGCTAATTTTGTTTCAGTTAGTGGATATTTGAAGTACCTTTCCATTGTAGAAACGAAGAAATTCATAATCAATATACATGTGATTCTCGTTGCTTCAGACGGTTTTGTAATACGAGATGATGCTGGAGTCACAAGTGTTAACATAGGCTTTGCTGGGCTCGTCAAATTGTCAAATTCCTCACCAGTAGGGACTGCACTTACTTTTTTTTGTTCGGCAGTTTTCTTGTTGTGGCTGTTTTACTTGTGACTATTTTTTGCACGCTTCACATTTTGGCCTCAGTTTGGTGGTCTTGTTTGTACGACGTCTGTACTGGCATTGAGCTTATCGAAGAACGAACAACTCGACTCGGGATTATTAACATTTTCTTTTCCACTTCTTTTTGAAATAGCAACTATTTTAGACTGTGCATAGATTGCCCCCTTTAAATTTGAATCTGATCAGAGAGGGGCTCCAGGGTCAAACTAAATTATGTAATGCAGTCATTTTGATAAAGTCCGTAGGAATGCAATGATTATAGACGTCTCTTACCTCACAATCTCACAGAGTATGTCAATGTTTTTAAAAACTTTTAAGTGTGAAACTTTTTAGCACTTGATTCCAGAGTATACAGCGTTGAATTTAATTAATTGTTTTGACAAACGAAAACTTCAAGTAATAAACCACAAGGGAAACTGACTGCGTAGTTTTTCTAAAACCCCCAAATTAAACAAAAACTTCCTGTTTACTGTACAGACCTATTTTACTGTTGAACAACAGTGACGTCATACTTTCAATCTCCAGTATCGCATAAAGGTGATAATTTACTCTACTTTAAAGTGCGATTATACGAGATTTGTACTTTCCATACTTTCCTAGCGACTCTTTCTATTGGCAAATGAATGCACCACGCAACTGAATTTGACCTTAAATCCCCCTTGAAGTAGTTGTTGCTACGAAAGCTCGTGCTTTAAAAAAATATATATATTTATAGGTAGGATTATTGATTGTTTTTAGTCAACGTATTGCTGATGTATAAATACAATTATGGAGGAAGATGCAATCAAACTCACGCGTGAAAGCTCCAGTTGAAAAAAGTGTCTACTTGCTGAGAGAACAGCAAAACAATTTCACTGTATTTTCACAAGGACGTAAAAACCGTCCACGTTTAGTGAGGTGACACCGGGTACCAACCGCATCTCTGGCCGCAGCATTTGCGAACGGACACCAACCCATCAGAAGTTTGAAAAAACTTGTCATGAATGATTCGTTTCTCAGGTTCAAATATTTTGGGGTGAAAAACAATCCACACCTTATTACTTCGAAGGGAGTCCTATCCCAAAATAGTTTATACAATGTAACATCTGCAGTGCTTATTATAAAAGTTTTTCTGACTGTTAATATTTAGAGTATTACACTAATCTATGTCCCTATTTTCAAGTGGTAGGCCTACCATTTGGTGCTTTATCTAGACATACTAACACAACTATCTCCATCGTTGCTCTTGCATGTTGTCTAACTTTAAATCCGTCTAATTGACAGGGATTCAAAATCGATCAATTTTTTAATTAACTTGTTTGATTTGTCCGTAATTGTTCACAAGTTTCATTTAACTTGACCTGTAATCTCAGACACTCAGACAGATTGTCAATAACATGACTCCTTATGAATGAATGAATGGATGAATGAATGAATGAATGAATACACATGTACATGTACCAACAGGGAGAGCAAGATGTTGAAAAACTCGCAAACCCTGCTTGAAACGATCACTAATACTGTGTATAATGCTTTTTTGAATACCGAGAAAAACATGTAAAGCAATTCACAACAGGAACCTGTTAAGTATAATACTGGCAGATGTGACTGATTGGAAAGACTTATCCCAATTCTGGATATAGACACCATCATCTTGAATTAGTGCAATCCCCTCCACTTGTCAGATTGAATTTAGAGGTACATACAGTCGATGAAACTTGCCACCACTTGTAGCCCATCTCGATGAACTCCCACTACGTATACGCATCACATTTGGTGCAACCGTATACACGTTACGGTTGGTGCATTAGCTCTGGTTTAAGAAATCTTTCCCGCAATTCCCAAATGGGACTGTTCTTAATTGGGCGCTTCCTAAAAGCCCGCGCTGTTGGGATGTCCCGTGCCAAAATGGTTAGTCTTGCGTGTTTCTTGCAACTAAATCCATCATGTATTCTGATATGACTAATATCACTCTCTGATTAGGGTATTTTTTGTTCTCGAATTCGCCAACTCTTCTTGGGTTGAAGTGAGGTCAAAGTTTATCAACATTGCGCACTCAGATGAAAGAAAGCCTCGTTGCATGGTCGCAATGTTTTGAAACGAAACAAATGCGTCACTCGGGTTCTCTGTTCTGAATTTATCCTAAGTAAATCGTACGTGCTTTATCTTTCGTCACTTTAATCAGGGTGTCGGCTAGAAAGTGACTTCGTTTCGTGTGATATATATTAATATCCTCAAATAATCCCGCATTGTAAGTTTCGAGAAAACAAAATGTCGAGTTGTTTTCAAGATTGTGTAGGACTTGACTTAGACCAATGTTTAGAAGCTAAGATACTGCGTAAACCCAATGCCAATACATGTACAGTACTGTTAATTTGTTCGCGGTTCAATGGCAGAAAATACTACAGTACTTTGTTTGCATTATCAACTGTTTAAAGTAGCAAGTAAAACCGTCACCGATAATACTTGGTGAACTCGTTTTCGAAAATACTCCATGTAACAGTGATCGAACTTTTATTTTTTAACAATTATTTTATGTAGATATCTCAATCATTAAGGTCCTATAAAAACAGGCCACTTAATGCGTGGGATAATGCGTGGGATTAAAAAAAGGGAATGAGATAATAGAAAAAGGAAATCAAAAAGAAGAAAGATGACCGTTGGTACTGCGTTTGCATTGGGACTAGTTTGATTATATAAGAAGCAAGGAAGCAGAATGCAGTTATAGTGAGTTCCAAAAGTAAGGCAGTACGCGGGAAGAACTCTTGACGAGTACCAACGAGTGTTAGCATTTGAGTTGTTTATATAAAACTGATCATAAAATATTACTGGTTTTATTGTTAACGAATCATCCATCCAAAAATCTGGATGGAAAATGCGCTCAAATCCCTGGTGCTTCCTCATAGCGTTCACCTTTATTGAGATTTCTCTATTTTCAAACGTGCACTGTACTTTTTGGTACCCTTCAAGTGTTTTCCTAAATAGACACATTTCAACTGTGATAAGTCATTTCTCTCTGTGGCCACTTTAGATCACATAGAGTCTACTCTTCCTTAATTAAATATCGACTCGTTAATGTTAGTCCATTTTTGCTTTTGTTTGTCCGGGCATACCTACAACAAGTGTTACCTTTTCTGGCTATACCTCCCGCCCCCAATTATTCAAATTATTCCCTTATTGATTGGATTGATGTTTTTGTTTTCTCTGTTGGAGTGGAAATATATGTCTTGTAATGCAAGGAAATAAAACGTTGTTGACATTCCCCAAAAGTTCTCTTTGAACACCTATTCGAAAACTCAGTTTCTAAAAAAATCCTGTCTTTGAAAAGTGTCGGGAATTGCCTGTTCGATCACAGGCTCTTGGGTGAGTCAAGACCAGCATCCCTCGGGAAATGTGTTCCGTATTTAGATAGGAGCGTCCCATTAGTTTGTCTTCTAACTTCTCAAGGGATGACTACTGATAAGAACTACAAGACAATATACTCTGCTGGGAAGTTCTTTTTGTGTGTTTCAGTTCCACAGGCAGGAAGGAGATTAGGAAAGTTTATTGTCTCCGGTTTATGTTGTGGGATTAAATATAGTCGGTCCCCTTCGGATTGATCGAAAGGAGGATATGATGTTAATATGAGGTGTTTGTTGAATCTGGGTGTCAGGCCAGTTGATGACTTCGGTTTATTTTTAGTCAATGTTTGTCGTCACATGGCATGCGTAATAAAATGTAGATATGTCTCCCCTAGCGGTATAAAATATGTATTTTTTTTCAAACAACATTATTTGACATTTCCAAACAGACCAACATCTGCATATTGACATTTCCCAAATTATGTTTAAGGAGTCTTTGATGTTATCTTAGGTCAATACTATTTATAATACTACTTGATAGCAAGCCCAAAGGACCAGTTCCTTAAGATGCGTAACCTTTCAACAATCCATTTAAAATTATCAGCTTTCAAAATATTACGTTCAAGAGCATTCATCGAGCTCGCACACAAACACACGTTTTTTCAATTTCCCCCAATCGAGGACCCCCTTTGTTCAACTCTTTGTCCTGATGAACGAGGACACCCATGTTTTTCTTTGTGATTGCAACCGTGGTCATACTATTGTCCCTTTTGATATAGGTCATCGGTGTGAATGTCACTATAACAAGTAGCCTACACACCAAACACAGAGGCATTTCAGAACAGGGGTTGCCATGAAGTATGCCCTAACTAGCCTAGCACTAGCCCATCACGGTTGTCTGAAACAATACAATAAATCATAGCTCATATAACAAACTTGACAAATTATTTGGTTTTTATGTGGAGGTTTTTCCATATGCTAAGAACAACTTAAATCCATATTTGAAGGTTGTTTACTCAATATCGGATAATTGTAATAATTACCACACACGTTCAACAGACGGACAGTATGCATAATTGATATATAGGAAACATTCACTTGCTTTAATGTGGAACTTTTTTCCCTCCAAAAAATGTTGAGCACAATTGCCCCGTGGGTATTGTCACATCTCAAAGCTAACCGTGCATTCATCTTATAATAATCTAACACATGCACGTTGCATGCTCGCGGTGCAAGCCCCTCGCAGATGACCCCCGCGCGAGTGGATTCCCGCCAAAACACTGCGACTCGCAAAAAAAGGACCTAACTCGCGGCTGTTATTTTCACCTGCCATCCAATCCTAGTCTTTTGTGTACTTAACACCTCCCCAGTGCAGAATGGATGTCTAGTCTCTCTTAGTTCGTGTCCACCGTAACTTGACTGTCTCCGAAACCCAGCCGTCTCTTTGGAGAGCAGCGTGCGATGGTAGCGTGTATACCGCCGTTGAATCGTCGGTTTTAACGGCCCTGGGCTTCCCACGATGATGAACGTTGAAGTTCATGGCAATTTGGGAATGGAAAACCTCCTTGCTACAAAAACCACCTGCGCGCAAACGACTTCGGTTTTTTAATTAATCCATTTTATTTTTTAACTCACAGGCTGGCCAACTTAAAGATGCTATCATTCTTTTGTATTATTCTTTTTTTATTATACAGCTGTTCATAATTATTTTGATCACATCCACGATTTTGATTTTCAATTTGGGATGCAAAAACATTGATTCGTGTGACATTTCACGTACTATTTAAACAATCGGTCAAAATACAGTGTACATTTTGGAAAACCCTTTTTTTTTGGCTTGAAAATGCCAGGTTTTTTGTGAGTGTGTGGAAAGTATACTGTGCAATAATCCTCTTTACAGCTCTGTTAAAAGTTATGTTAAAGTGGGCCCTGATATTTCGTGTACCCAAAACATGTTCGCTCTCATGGTTGAGTTAGTTTTGTTTGTCAACCGTATATAAGCAATGCTTTGTTTGCAAGTCTTGGAAATCAAAGAAATGCAAGTGAAACTGGGCTTCTGATATGATGTATGTCAGTGCAATAATTTTAATTATTGCTGACTGTAGAGTTGTCATAATGAAAAGAACAGTGTCCCCTAACTCGAGTTAAATTTATCAGATACAATACACGTACAGATGTTTCCGTGGTCACTTCAATCGAGATGGAAATAAATAACATAGCCATTCTCAGGAGCAAGGTCAAGGTGCTACGTTGTGAGCAGCGATGGCTTGCACAATGCCGTGGCAGGGGTCAGAAGTCAACGATCATGCGCTATAGTTGACAGACGCACTGGCTTTTGGTGGGCCTCATGCTCAAGCGCCACAAGAAACACCACAACCTATGACGTCATGTATATGTGTTTGATAACTTGGAAGAACATGGCATGTTACCCCTTCCCCGGTCTTCAACGTTTCTTGTGGTATCTGGGGGGTAACTGGTCACGTCTCGCCATTGTGACTCACACACGGGAGTGTCGACAACAACGAATGAACTGATAGAGTGAATTCGGTGGTGTGTTAATAAAACTCACTCTAAATGCTCGGGCACTCTTGTTTTACTTTCGCTTATTTCTAGGCTCGCTTTTGAAACAGAAAGTTTGACGTTAGGGCCTACATCAGCTATAAAAGTGTAATTTGTAACTAAAACGATGGTAATATATATATACGTGTGCTTTTAAACCTACGCTGTACACTGGTGCAAAGAATGAAACAGCCATTACTTTTACAGCAGCGTTGTAACAGAATGAATGTCATGCGGGGCACTGCAGCAGGCAAGTTTTAATGATTATTTGTTTGTTTTAGTCTGTCCACGTATCGACATGCACACAAACACACACACCTTATGAATCAAGCCGAGTGGTAATGTAAATCTGTATAGTTTTCTCGATTTCAGGTGAATTCTAAAAGGCCACGTGCCGGACGTGGTTTGAACAGGAAACGGCTGACAGACTATACAATAATGTCTGCCCGGATCGGGTTGTCTCGTGTATTCAATGTAGATGTGCGACCCAAAAAAAATCTGCTTTTAAAAATGCTTGCCTTTACGGGACACAACGTGATATAGAATTTGCTTTAAAGGTAACGCATTGCACACCTTTACTCATGGACAAACTTTCCTAAAACGAATCATCTAGATATGCAAAGCACTGTCAGAAAGACCAGTATATATTTTTTTTAGCGTATCTTTGTTCTGTCCTTGACTGATGTTTTACTTGTTTATGTGCGAAAGTGGAGATTATTCAGTAATGTTTGTACAAGTTCACAACTTGAAACAGTCCATTGCTGTCTATTATCAAGTTCCCCTGTTTTGTTAAGTTCCAACTCTAGTTTGGTCACATTGAGGTGACGTGTTATTATAACTATAAGTGGAATCATTTTTTTATAATTTTTTTTTTTTATAATTTATTTTAGTTTGTCAGTGTTCTGGCCATGACATTTTTGTAAGCAATTGAAACCAGCGTACACTGTTTCATAGATCTACTTTAGCAAAAATAAAAACTGACGAACTGCTTCCCCCCCCCAAGGGGGGGGGGCGGGGAAAAGCAAAAAAACAACCATGCTTACCAGAAATAGTTTTCTATAGCTTGCCAACATTAGTTTGCCACTCTACCACTTATTACTTGCTCCCAGCTTATTTTAGCTCAGCAGAAAACTGTTACCATTATTCTCTGCTTAAATGGTATGACATTTAGCCCCAGTACCATCCAGCCTCAATCTTCAATTATATTTATGTTGATGTGGCGTAAAGTTCATGGGTGACACGACCCCGATGGTGTTGATAACACCGTGTATTCCATACTCAAACAGCAACGACAGGCAAACCCTTTCTCACCTTGCTGAAAATAGTCGGCACACGACGGGGCTTACCACCCGGGAGGTAAAGCGATCAGCCCCAGGTTGTATAAGCACGCCAATGTTGAACTCGTTCGCGTGCCAGGCATCAGGCCGCTTAAACCCATAATGCTGTTGGATTGGTTTCGCATAACCCAAGGTCACTGGTGGTATTCCCAGATGTAACACAACTCGCAAGTTAATCTTCCACTTAACAACTCGATGTTATCTGAACCCAGCACGTGCCGTACTAGCACCCCTTTTATTTCCTCAAACGGGTCCCTGTATACCAGTAAGTGCCCTCTGCTATACTTCCTCTGGGTCCCGATAACCTCATGTTTTACCTAGAAGGTGATGTGGAATTGTTTGTTTTTCCTGGAGAGCAGGAACGACGGCGCTTTGAAGGTTGAAATCATGGCAGTTACGCCTCGTCATCTGTCAGTAGTAAAAAATGTAGAGCCATTATTAACAGAGATTCACTATGTGTTGTGTGTGACTGTCCTTTACCCTTGTATACCAACTTTGTCCTTGGAGGGAACGGGGAAGCGGTGCTTCTTTTCTTGTTTTGTTGCCTTCCATGTTGGCATCAGTCACTCGCATATTGACTGTATTGCTTGTTTTTAGGAACAATTTCCATGTAGTAGTTTCATGTGAAGATGCACATACTGTCATAATTTATATTCAGTGATGAATAATTTTGACTTGATATAAGTATTCTTAAACACTCATTTTCAATAAACACATTACTCAACCAATCAGTAAAAAGAAATATAAAAAAAATCGGTGATCACCTGGGGGAATTAAAAGCCAAATATGTTCTTGTATTGTAATCAAAATAAGCAACGGGTATCAAGGTGGAATGGCTTTTCATTTTGAAGGGTTAATATATCGCCTTTGACAATATTTACGGCAGAAACATCTCTCTGATCGGATGAGTGACAGTAGAAGTCAGCTTGTTAAAGCTTAAACATTATAAATTTTCCGATAATTGCCAGTCTTACCCACCTTTTAAGGAAAAGTATCAACATTTATAATTGTAATTAAAATACAGACATATCATCCTAAAAAAACTATCCACCAAACTCCAGGTGTTTTACATTGCGGCCTTAACAGATTTGTTTTAACCAGTAAAGCCTATACTGTAACCGCCAAAGAAATGGAGAGTGGCTCGAAAATGAATTCAAGAAAAAAACAAGTCAGTTTTGACTGCGATAAAGAATGGGGAAAAAGAAGGAAAAAAGAAAAGAAAAAAGAAAAAAGAAGAAGACAAAAAAGAAGCGGGTGTTAGCCCGTTTCGTTTGTATTGTGCTCTTTTCTCTTGAAAACAAAACAGCCTATGTTCCAAGTTTCAGTTTTGACCTGATGTATTTTTCTATATAATTTCACTAATGCGGTCGTTCTTCCCTTTCGGTCTATCCAACTGTGAAACATCGGTGGTAGCCTACACACGGGAGAAACAAATTGTACAATTATGTTAATTTATGGCATTCATCCCTTCTTTTCCAAGTTACCTGAAATGTTAGACGGCCGATTCATGCAAAGCTTATGTCAGGCCGGGTCTAAGTTGGCACAAATGGCTGCGGCTTCATGATCTAGCCGCAGCCGCTTAAATTAAAACGGTAATTTTATCGATTGAAACAGGACTCTTTATGGCGGCGCCCTCTGTGAGGAATTTAAATGTCAAGCGTTAATGATAAACATTCCGTGCCCAATTTCATAGATCTGCCTAAGCACAAAAAGTAGCTAAGCACAAACAAAATTATGCTTACCAGGAAGTAAGGTTGCCAGCCAAACTACCTTGTGGCATGGACCGTCTGTGACTGGTCTCCTGTGACTTGTCTCCTGCTAGGTTTTGCTCAGCAGAAAATAGTTGAGCAGAATTGTCTTTGGGCCTTGCCATCTGGAAGCTTAGAGAGAGGTTTTAAAAAGAACCAACAGCTGCACTGTGTATTATGCAAAAGAAACACGCTGTGAAAAGCCCAACATAAAGTTAACTATTAACAGTGTCCTAAAACTTCAAATAGTTTTGTGTTGGAATGAGAAGGGAATTTCATTCTGGAGGTTACCTGTAGCTTTCCCCGTGTGACATTAAGCCCAACCCCCCCCCTTTTTAAAGTAGTGCATGTACATTCATTCATCTCACAATAAAGGTATGCTACCTGATTGATTCTTTGAGTGAGCATATTTAATATAATTAATTTTCAATGTTTTGTTTCGATTTCGAAAAGAAAGGGGAAAAAACGAAACTAACACAACGAACATGAACACGAAACAGTTATTGCAATGTCCATAGGTTTGCTTTAGGCTCGTTGAGCTGCTCCTCCCCCCCAATCCTCCCACCTTCATACCAGAGTTCTGAAAATGCTGAACACTTTCACTACTTCTGGTCTGGTTTATGACGACTGGAAAGAAATCATTTCAACATTGTGTGCACTTTTCTCCCAAGAGTAAGCCCATGTAATATCATTTCATGGGCTCTCTATCAAATATTTTACACTCAAGATAATAAAAGTAGCGATGCAGATATTTATTTAACAGTGCCAGCTCGAAATTTAATCTAACACAGCACACGTGCGCCTCGGTTATGTTTTAGCCCGCATTGTTTATTGTTTGCACACCGTCATTTTGATTGGCTCAATAACTTTACAAATGCAATTTGTGTATTTTTTGCCGTTGTGCTTCAATAAGCAAAACGGATGCTTGGTGTTGATTTTAAAATATGAAAAGTGCAGGTTTTGTGGCTGAATTGTGGGTTAGGTGCACAATAGCAGTTTGTTACCAATCGTTGGCTATCAATTCGGGGGTAAGGTTTCTCGTTCTGTTCTGCCTAAAATTTAATGTGTTTTCCTCGTTAAAAAATGGCATGAATCGGATACTGAACATCACCTTAGATTGAAAAACATAAAACTGTTGAGTCTACAAATAATTTATATCCGGAAAAATTATTGCAGAAAATACTGTGGACAGGATTTTTATTGTGAAGGGAACGAGAGCGCAGTGGGTATTTTGTGGGCGTGGTTTAACATGAATGGGAGGTAACACTTTCTTGTTTATCCGTAATAGGTTTAATTATCCAACAACTGAGTTTCCTCATTGTTGACTTCCTTGATCTTGATTCTACAGGAAGCACTGTCCGTAGTGTCCGAGGATCAGTCCATGTTTGAGAACACCTACCAGCACCACCACCAAGAGCCACCCAAGACCTCCGTGGTGTCTTCGGTCAGCCCCCACTCAGCGTCTCTCCAGAGTGCCGTGCCCAAGATCAAGCAGTCCCCATCCCCGCAGGACAACGCCGGCAGTCTCGCCGCTGCCCAGTGGACCCAGTGCCGCCAGGAAATCCGAATGAAGCAGGAGCCGGACCACGTTGCCCACGGGCACGACGCCGGGACCATCGGCCGTGTGGTGGAGGCCGAGTCCCCCTTGGATTGTAGCGTGAGCAAGAGACAGCAACCCCACGGGCCCATGTCCGAAGCGTCCCAGGCTGCACCCCCTTACCCGTGCCCACCTTACCCCGGATCAGAGTCGGACCGGGCACGCTCACCACCACCGAATGTCACCACCAATGAAAAACGGGTTATCGTGCCAGCCGGTAAGATGATTATACTTTCTACCTTAGTTTATGCTTTTCTGTTTGTCCTTAAGACATCATTAAAACTTTTAATTCAAATGCCTACCTGCCACCTACCCTCTCCCCCTCGTGCACACAAGCCGACAAGGGTATATTGACCTCCAATCGCGGGCCCCCTTGTCCCGAAAAACGCACATCCCTCAAAGGACCTAATGTCCACCTTTTATTGTAAATACTAGGTTTGAATGTCTCACACAAACTCACACGCACACACGCAGTAAATCGAGCATTTCTCATTTTTCTCCTGTTGTTGTGAATTATTTTTCTTCAGGTAAAATTCCCCATTAATTTTGTATCCCTTTATTAAGTTCTCGGTGCAAACTGGTAGACACGCTCTTTCAGCCTTAAACAAAACAATCAAACACACACACATGAAAATCTAGTTTGAAGAACAGGCATCGCAAGAAACTCATAACCATTTTGCACACTTTTCTCAGGCACGAACATTGATCTCAATGACGCGTCCAAATCTCGTTCACAACCCAAACACCATAATAACAATAATATTAATAACACAAGTCATTGTTGTCCAACTGACACAGGTCAACTTGTCTGGTAAGTGATTTCGCAACGAGCTCACTTATTGTATTGTATATTAAAATATAATTCGCAAACCATGATTCCTGACCTCGTAGTGGGTTCATCAAAAAATGCGATGACACACAGCTCCCATGGGTACATTGTCCTGAAAGAAGAAACAATGAGTCACTGTAAAAAGGCCTCCTTCCCCTTTGTTCTCAATAGTGAATAATAATGTGATTGTTTTCACAAAAGGGTCCTAAAGGTGATGCTGACGATTCACACACATTAGATTAAAAGAAAGAAAAACAACAACATAACTAGACAACTAGGTGTTTTGACAATGGAGTTCGTTTTCATGAGCAGAGCAGGCAATGAACTTCACTGACAGAATAGCTTCGTGGTATCGAAACAATACACAGACAACTAGTTCTGTAAACCTGATCTTGTTAAACTTAGACTCGACTTTTGAAATGTGTCATACGGGGGAGGTTCGTTTGCTATTTGAGGAGCTTTTTTTTTCTTTAGCTAACAGTGAATGATAGATGAGTGATAACCTTGTGTCGATTACTGGATAACAAAACAGTTTATATACTTCGATAATTTTAATGAATAAACAACATTGAATAAACAACAACACAGGCTGTTTAACTCGAAATGATACGAGACCATTAAAGGTCGGTAATAAATTTGTCTGTTTGAAATCATATGCGCTTCAGGACTTAAAGCTGTGCAACTGCAGTCATGTTTCTTTTTGTTGTTTATGTATTTATTTATTTATTTATTTATTTATTCATTTTTATCGCGGGAGAACATCTTAATGATCTCTAATCAATCATATATTGACAGATAAAAAGATAACAAATAAAATAACGTATCGTGCAGCAAATATTAATTGCAGTCGGTTATTCAACGAGTACAGAATACTTATTCCATTTAAAATACAATTTTTGAGAAGTTCCACTGATAACTTGCAGTTAAATATGGCTTTTAAAAAGCTACGTTACAAGGACGTTTTCTGTCGTCCATTTCAGTTTATAAATGTGAATAACGACTGCTATTAAATGAATCAGACTAAAGTCAATTGAATATGTTATCAGTAATACACAAAACCTGAGACCGCTGTCTACTTCAAGACTAGCCTTGATTTTGTTTAACTCATAGGATTGTAGGTACGTATTCGTTTCTATTCAAAATCAAATAAAAAGGATTCAAATGTACGTACCTTTGTAAGATTGAAAAGGGTAACTTTTTTTGGCACATCTATGGTTTTTACACCTGATCAAGAAACTTCGATTATTAGGGGCCAACATCAGAATGCTAAAAGAGGTTACGTTTTGGGGTTAACACCGAGTATTGGTTGTTGGTTTTAGCATTTTGTATGTTGGAGTTTATTCACATTGTATGATGCACGTTTTTGGTTATCTCGATCCGGCAAATCGAAATAAGAACTGAGCATTTTGGGGAAAATGCACCATTTTGTAATAATTGTAGAAGGAATTGGCTCCCAGACATTTGGGTCTGGCATTACGTTTAACAAAAAAAAAATTAAAAAAAAAATTCAGATTGAATACAGTTCACCTTTCCCAATCAACAAACAAATCATTCACCTTGCCTTCAGTTCTAAGGTTGTAAAAAGCAACATTGTATAATGGAGTACAGTTTTCCCGTTAACCGAACATAGCACTACATCTACTTAAGGGGAATCACTGTACAGTACAAAATAAGGTGTGAACGAACTTTTGTCCAAATCGTTGCCTTCCATCAGGCATAAAGTGCATTTGATATTGAGCACAAAGATGGATCCCCCAGTCTGACGGTCATCATCATGTCGACCTTCACGCTGTCATCCCCTCTTAAACCCACCAATCATCCAACTCTCATCCTTGTCATCATTCTCTATACCTTCTCTCTCTCTCTCTCTCACACACACACACACACCCAACCTTACGGATCCGGTTTGTGGGGTACTGCTATTGTTGTTCTATTGTTCCCTTTTCTAAAGAATTCCCTTGTGGGGCCCTATTGTTCCTATTGAAATTGCCTTGTGGGGTCCATTGTTCCATTGTTAAAAGTACCCCGTAAGTTGGCATATGTAAGGGCACACCACTCTGTCTAGCGCGCTATCTTCACCCGTGGTATCTCCATGCGCTCCAAGGGCTAAAAAAAACCCACATGGCCCCAGCTTCATTCATTATGCGCGGACCGCGGCACGGCCCAGGAATCTTTTTCAAGCTCGCCGTCCTATCACCTGTTCTTGAGCACAGCAATAATACCCGGGCCAGAGCGAGCGTCGCCAGCCGAGAGCTACCCGATCAATGAAGCTCTCTCCCCCATACCAAACTTAATCACAGAAACCACCTGCCGTACTCTCTCCCAGTCGTTCCCGTGTCTATATAATGATAATATACACACGGTGACGGACCTTCCTCCGCAGAGTCAATGGGATAAGATTGCGATTAACTCTGTTGATTTTTCTGTGTCTGCTAGAAGTCACTGAGCAGCAATACTTCATGCTATATTATACAAGGGCAAACTGAAGCGGCATGTTTGTTATTTCGATGGCTGTAATATTTAACACTTTACCTTCGGGGCAAAAGCTAATATTGATGTTTTTGGTATGTGTGTGTGCTCAGTCTCTATCAGTAATAACTAATATCAAAATAGCTCCAGTATATTTTATATAAAAATAACGACGTTGGTCACTTGATTTCGATGGCAATAGCTCTTTACAACAACACAGTAGTAAATAAATAAATTTAAAAAGAACTAAGAAGATCGGTTGTGAATTTTATGTATTTTTTTGTAAAATTAATTTACTCCGTTTTCGGTATTCCTTTTAAATACGCGAAACCATTTTATGGGATGAATTCAATCTGTTTCTAGACTTCTAGACAACACAGTAGTAAATAAATAAACTTAAAAAGAACTATGAAGATCTGTTGTGAATTTTATGTATTTTTTGTAAAATTAATTTACTCCGTTTTCGGTATTCCTTTTAAATACGCGAAACCATTTTATGGGATGAATTCAATCTGTTTCTAGACTTCGAAATGTGTCCGATTATTCCCAACGCTACGGTAGTTAAACTGATATTTAGTAAAAAAAAAATTATCTGGGAACTTTCTTTTCAGAAATATTTGTGTACCGACACGACGTTTCGATAACTATTATTCTGGTGTCTTCTAAAGCTAATTGCCTCCATTAGGAATTATATAATCTTGAATTGTAAATTCCCAATGAGCTATTTTGAGATATTATGGTTGGCAGTATAAGGTTTGGGTAAACTTGTCCGTATCATACACCCAAACTAAAATATTACACTCCTGACGGGTCCACTGTACAACAAAAAGGCTAACTCAGGATCAGATACAGATCTGCTTCTATAACATTGACGAATTTTGGAGTTATCAAGAGCGATATAAAGTGTTTTGATAGAGGAGGGGTGGCCACGAAGAGGTGGGGGACAGGGTCGACCTAATCTCAAATGCCAACATAACATGAAGTCCCACCCCCCTCCCACTCAGCCCACTGAAATAGTAACATCTTACGTGTGCACCACTGTGTTACACTTGTAATGAGACTAAAAGGCCACAAAAACCCTGTCCACCCCATCAGGATCAAGCCAAACCCATGGCTAGAAAAAAAACCTTCAGTGCCACGCGCCAGTGCAGCCCCTCCAAGTCAACCGGAAGCTTCAGGCGAACGCGATAGGCATCAAGGAAGGTTACATTTTGCCGGAACGGAAATCTGCTAATTCGATAGAAGAAATACGGACTTCCTGCTTAAAACCACTAAAAAAATTGCAGGCTACTGTCGAGTTGGGATTCGCTGTGCACTGCTTAACGGCCCTAGCTCGCTCCCCCGCTCTGTGATCTGGAAGTTATAGATTTGAGGCTCTTTTTTCTGTATAATTTCAGTGGTAAAGTGTGACTTGCATTATTACGGAGGACGCGGGTGTAGTGTACACATGTGGCAAATTCTGAGCGTGTATTTTGCTTTGGTTGGTGTATAGGCTCCACTTCTTCATCACGTGTGACCGAATTGAGGAAGTCCGCGCCATGTAACGGGGCAAAACAAAACAGGGACAGGCTTTGGGATATGTAAAAAAAAAAAAAACAGTTATCAATTCATGTACGGCAAGAAAAATGCCATAGCTTGTAATCAGTGAAATTCATATGTTTTGTCTGTGCTTTATCTGAAACGTAATCCGCTTTTTAACATGTTTTTGCGATCTTTTATTTTCCTTTATTTATTTTGATTACATATTTATTTATTATTTTTTCTCAAATTTGAGGAGGGAATGGATGTTCCACCATCGTAAACCCCAAATAGATCGTTGTTTAAAGAGAAGAAGAAAAGACGAAGAAAAAAGAAGAAGAAAAAAAAATACACACAACAAACATCAATATCTAGTTCGAGAACTTTGCCGTTGGAGACCATCGCCGTCTTACTGACTGGTTCGTCTTTCCAATCTCTTAAAAAAAGTAGTTTGTTTCTTTGTTTATCTGTGAAATGTCTAAAAGTTCCATCGACAAACTCAACGAGGTGCTGGCAAGTTGCGAACAGAAATAAGACAGACCTTTGTTTTCTATTTTGCATTTGTTTATATTTTGTAAAAGAAAAATGACAGAACAATTTTATAGTCATTATGTTTTATTGGTCCCCTTCGAATTGAAAGCTGTTATCGGAGCTCAATAACAGATAGCTACTTTTATCATGAACGCCAGAACGAAAACAACAGAGTGAGAGAGGGAAACAAATTCTTAAAACGAGGGCAAGAAAACAAGCCCAGCGTCTCGTAGGTCTCGTTCTAAAGGGGGCACTTTCGATTAGCACAGACCGAGCGGCACGTGTTTAGCACCCCGGCAGGAACACGTTAATTAAAGCCCCAAATTGACGCAATCTCCCAGGCTCGAAATCTAGAGCTTGCACGGATTTGGAGGAGATTAGGGGGATTAACAAACAAGGTAATAATCTGGTTTAGAGAGGCGATTTCAAGAGGGGTGAGATTGAGGGGGGGGGGGGGGCGTGAAGTTACGTTGCAGATTTCTGTATTATCAATCATTCAGTGTAGGGGCAGCTGTGTACACCCAATGAATTGTGGATTAGCATGTGACACATGCAATAGCTCAACCGAGTTCTTGATGTCTGGGGACGGGGTCTCAAACTTGTTTGAATAAAATAAGGGGAAATAGAGAGGGAGAAAAATATGTTTATAATAAAAATAAAAGAGAGAAATAAATCATGTTCTTTAGTGAACTAAGCGTGCCTGTGGAGCCAGCTGCGACGACGTATGTTCATTATTGAGCATTTTGGTGTTTCATCACCTGACTTTCCATATTACGAGATGGACTTTGACAAATGTAATTTTATTGTGAACATTCTAAAGCAGTTTTGTAAAACAAGAGATAGTGGTTGAAAACGATTTTTTTTAAATAATAACTAAAATAAAAATGAATGAAAAAAAAAAACCACAACACACACAAACAACAACGACAATTACAACAACAGCAACAACCTAAACAATATAAACAGCAGCAACAGTAGCAGCAGCAGCAACAACAACAACAGCAGCAACAACAACAACAACAACAACAACAACAACAACAACAACAACAACAACAACAACAACAACAACAACAACAACAACAACAACAACAACAACAACAACAACAACAACAACAACAACAACAACAACAACAACAACAACAACAACAACAACAACAACAACAACAACAACAACAACAACAACAACAACAACAACAACAACAACAACAACAACAACAACAACAACAACAACAACAACAACAATAACAACAACAACAACAACAACAAACGACGACGACAATTACAGCAAAACAACAACATAACAATAAAAAAAACTTACTACAACACCAACAGCAACATCAACAGCAGCAACATCAGCAGCAACAACAACAGCAGCAGCAGCAGCAGCAGCAGTCAATTATTGGGAATAGTTGTAATTTTGTTTATATTTGATATCATGATTCGTGGATAGTCGACTTTAGTCCTAGTGTGGCTTGTCTTGAAATTATACAACTTCTGATCAAAGTATTTTTATGGCCGATTATGTTGTACTTCTTTGGGTCTCCTCGAGGAAAAATACAAATATATAACCGGTCTTATTATAACAATTATCCTACACAACCAGAGAAATCACAAACATTGATTCGAGCATAGACTGATTGATATGTTAATGTCGTTGGTGTACTGTAATACTAGATCTGGTTTCATTTTAATGCGTTGTTCAACTTCAGCGGGCGTTACCGAGAGCCCTCGTGGGTAATCTCTCGGGGGAGGATTTTGATGTTTCACGGTGTGACACAGCTGTGTCGAGGTTGGATGACCGGGAAATCTGAGTGTTATCATGACCCGCGCCACCGGGTGTAACTGCCTGGGTCACCCCATAGTGCCGGGGTCGTTCACGCATGGTCACGAGGGAAAGTTGTTTGAGATGCTGTGAATGCTTGTCAACAAATTGGAATTGTTCACATACACACGAGATGTATAACATAAAACAGGTATGAATGGTTGTCTAATTACCGGAAAATAAATTGTTTCGTTTTGTTTTAAATCTGATAGTTCGTTGATTACAATGTTCCCACCAGTACCAATTCTCAATATAGATGACCATGCACAAAAATCCTGACAGAAGATAAACTGCGTTTATTATTTATGTATTATTATTTATATATATATTTTTTTCGTAAACCCATCTTCACACAATGGCAATTTACCAGGTGTTCCTGGCTTAATCTTACCATGGTTGCGAAATTTTACAAATTGCACCTCGTGTGGTGAACAAAAAAGATGACAATGTTTTGTCTGTCCTGAAATATCCCCCTGCATTGCTAAATTTTGTCCGAGGTCTGAACCTACGAGAAAATCGTTGTGAACATGCTAAATACAGGAGGTTGGAAATCGACTTACTATTCCGTAGAATGCGAAACAGAAAGACAAAACCAAAATCAATAGGGGCTCATAAAATACAAAATGAAACACTGTTTTAGAGCAGTAGGTTTTCTTTTAAAGCTTTGAACGCAGCTCAATTTCTAACAATTGTCCAATTAAATACAAATCTACTGTCAGGTTCTTGGAGAGCGGGGCAAGGACCCGAGCCCCCTGAGCATCCATAGAGGGCCAAATCTATTTATGATATTGTTTCTTAAAAATACAAATTAAATATAAAACCAAAGCAAGATGATTAAAACGAGTGTACTCTTTTGAGTTCCATTGGTGTATCATTATTTTAAAATCACCAAAGGTCTTGTCCCCAATGATCTTGAATGCCGCCAAAGAGTGGGCTAGCTTTCCAGATGACACAGGCAAGTTTACGTAAATGTACAGACAATAGGGCCTAGTATTGTATTTGGAAAAAAACCCATAAAAAACTTAACAAGTAAGATTCTCTCTAGACTCGAGAAAGGTGATTTAGTGACTGCTTTAAAAAGCTACCAGCGTCCACCATGCCTACTTGTCATGGGACTGCTTACGGCAGTTCGGAATAATCAATGTTTTCAAAATTTTAATATCTTTTAAAAACGAAATTGTGGATGGGTTGGTCAAAAGAAATAACTGAACATCGAAATTCAGTTTTCAATACAGATAATAGGATCACTGCCTGTGAAGTTCCAGTGCTAACGGTCAACCGTGTTTCGATAGCTGATCTCTGCGCCCACTTGGGAGATAGCGTGGCCTTACAGTCATCTGAGTGTTTCAGCTATACGAGTTGCATGCTGGAAGCCATGCCAAGCCATTGGAAACTCCCGAACTGGGACAACATTCTGCCTTATTTGAGACATTACTTTGTTCTTCAGCGTATAGGGTATATTATATTGTCTGCCAATGTGTAAAAATAGAAACATCGATCATCCCGAATGGCCCCTAACGTTTTGGGTGTTTCTACGGGACGCCCAAAGAATCATGGGTTTTGGTTGGGCGCCGTAAGCGCAGAATTCTGCTACAAGCCGCGCCTTGAAAATCGGTCTAGCTATTGGAAATCGAATTTGAGTTTTCATTTTTGTTTTTCACCATTGCTCTGTCAAAATGAATGCTCGACTTCCCTTTCGAAAGAAGAAAATGTACCGCGGATGCATCTTGCTCGTGTGCGTATAGGGAGAGACTCGTGCATTCTTTCCTTTCCTTTAAAGTTGGGATCATAGATTGGTAAATACTCCAAAATCTATTGGCCATACGAACGGACTTGGTAAGAAGCACTGCTGCTTGTTGATAGTATGAGCTATTTTGAGAAAAGCTTCCCTTCGTTTGGATATAATTTTAACCCCCCCCCCACGAAACATTTTCGAATCTGAGAAACGATTCATGCGTGGATCGTTTCTCAGATTGCTGAGGGTTGACTGAAAATTCAACTTTCCGCGGTGTCCGTTCGCAAATGCTGCGGCCATAGATTCGGTTGGTACCCGCTGTCCCCTCGCTAAGCGTGAATGGATTCGCTGTTCGCGAAGGAACATAACGTGACAGTTTTTTGCTGTTTTCTCAAAAAGTAGACACTGTATTCGGCTGGGTATTTCACAGGTGACTTTTATTGTATCTGTCTTGATGATTGTGTCTGTAAATCAACATAACGTTGACACAATACCAGCCTGTGACCCTATCTTTAAACAGCAAGTGTAAAGAAACTGGGACACGCAGACGTCTTGCATTACAAGGTAATTTGTTATTGCCCTTCGTTGCTAATTTGTATTCATTAAAAATGTCTGACAACTGGAGGAAAGCAACCCCTGGGTTTATTGCTACAACTGTAGCAAATTATACGTATACCGTTTGCGCAGAATATAAAACAAAACAAAAAATGTCCATTAAAACACCCACAAAAAAATCGACGACAGGGTGCCACAGACCAGAGGTCATGACCTCCGTGACGTCACGAGCCCAGATGGTATCTACATAATGTGTGGTGGATCCGCGTAGTCCTTCCCTAAACAGGAAGAGTATGCTTCCGTTATCTTTGTTCAACACAAACATGCAACGTTGTTATTATTGTAATTTTTTTTTAATCTGAGTAGGACACTGGCTGTACCAAATATCATGTGGTATAACTGTCAGGTCAAATAACATGCCCATGGTTCAGTATTTAACGCTGTTCGCTAAACCAAAACTTTTAAAAAGACAATTAGTTTCCTGGTCTGTGGACTGGAAAGACAATCGACGCATTGAAACAATCACATAGTTCTTATATAATAAACAGATACAACTTGGCCATCCAATCGATCCGTCTACTTTCCTCGAAATTGTTAACATAGAAGATGCTGCCCATACAAACATTAATTGTCCGAAAGAAGAAAGTCAATATTCATCATTTGTACCCTGGTTAGAAAGAGCTATCACCAGGAGCACCTTGTTTCGATCTCCATTAATTGTCAGAGTCGATGCCCGATAAAACAAAACTCCATGTATAAGCGTTTAGAACACTATAGTTGAAAAGAAGCTTTCTAGCTTGACGATACGAAGTGCTGTAACATTAAACCAGACAATTTCTAGTTTCATTTTCATTGGGTTGACATATAAAAAGACTTGACCTTTTCGATGTAGGCCTCCCTAGTTGACGTTGGGAAAAAATAAAAACATAATATTCGTGCGAAACGGATGTGGATTCGGGTAGGGACTTCGTGGCAGCCACGGATAGTGGGTACAGCGCCCTCTATTTTGTAAATAATTGGGGGCGACACCACTTTTCGCGTATTACGCAGGAGTTTGTTTAATCTGCAGGGGGTAGGGGTAAGCTAGGTAGGGAAGTGTTTGGAAGAAATGACATGAACCCAGGATAAATATAGAATTATGGAGAGAAATCTGCAAGTACATTATACTTGAAGAGAGGGGTGCCGTTTTCGAAAACGAAAAAAAAAGAAAAAAAAGTTTGGCTTTGCATTTACTTTCATTTTGAAGCTCAATCAGGTGAGGCTGGTTACACCGTGTGTGAAATCTCTATCGAGTAGTGGTGGTCCTGAGAAGAACCGATGGTTTGACGACCTGAAGACTATCAGAGCACACTGATCGAAACGTCGAGCTGTCCAACCACCGGTTCTTCTCAGAACCACTGGGTTCGAACCCGACCAAGAACCTTAAAAAATGACCACAAAACTGAAATGCGTTTCTGGGTTTTTCATTATCAGCATTTGAATCACTGGATGCAAACCAATAAACCTAATATAGAATCACACAAACTTAATGTGTTGTTGTTGTTGTGCTGTGTTGCAAACTTCATTGTTGTGTACAGACAACACTGGACACTTTGACCAGGAACCTAACAGATTTCCACAAAACTTAAGGCGTTTGTTGTTTTTCATTATCATCATTTGAATAATACTAGGATTTGAACCAAGAACCAACGAAATGAAAACTAAGATTATTTCTATCTCCATCTCTCTCTCTCTCTCTCTCTCTCTCTCTGCCATACAGACCCCAACACATGGTCTACAGATCATGTGCAACAGTGGGTGCAGTGGACGGTCAGCGAGTACTCCCTCCAAGAAGTCATGGTGAACAGGTTCGACCTCGACGGCAAACAGTTGTGTAAGATGACCAGGGATGACTTCACACGGTTGACTAGCTCCTACAATGCTGACGTCTTGCTCTCTCACCTCAACTTCCTCAGACAAGGTCAGAGTTAAAAAAAAAAACCCAAAACCTAAGTTTAATATTTCTGTGTGTGCGTTTTTGAAACCACATTCTAAAAAGGTCAAGGGTTACTGATCCCCGAACTGAGTCCCAGGGTTCAAGACCTCTTGAGCCAAGAAGGAGGCAAAAATAACCCGAATCGGGAGTCAGAAACTCGGTACTGAGCCTGGTTCGTGGCAAATATGTGACGTAGATAAGGGTGCCATGCTGGTCCTGAAATGGGTAGGTAGGGTTACCTGGGAGTCGTATCCGAGTATAGTTTTCTTTTCTAAGAAACCAAAACAAACACCCAAACACCTCAACAAACAAACAAATACCTTTCGTAATCAATCGAGTCTTGCGCTAGCTCTTTACTTATTTATTCCAGCTCATTATTGTCATGATGTTGCCATCTTCGTCATGTTCTCTGTAGGAACTGAAATGATTGATGGGAAGACGGTAGAGTGGAATAGCGCCCCCTACCACCAGTAAAAGCCCATGAACTTGATGACCCGCTTTTTCATATGGCCTATTTCGACGTATCCCCCCTTTAGAAAGGGTGGATACATAATGATAAGAATACATAAAATAATGAATAAATAAATACAAGCATGCATTAAAATATAAAATACATAAATAAAAGCAAACATACAATTAAAAATGGTAATAGCAAATAAATATAGAACAAATGAACACAAAAGTAAATAAATAATTAAAACAATCGTATAATAATTGTAGGCCTATTACTTGTTTCTATCAGACAACCAAAATTGCAAACTTCAGGCTCAATCATTCTTTCCTTTTGTGCAAATACAAGTATTCGGTTTCAGATTTCAAATGACCGTGTTTTTCCCCAAATCACCCGGATTGTTTTCTCACAATCAACTTCGTTTTAGTCATTCTATAAATTCATTTCAATACATTCCATACTACATTTTTACCAGTTGATTTGTTACCACATATCGATGAAATTGATTGCTTGATCAGCCTCTTGCCTTTAGTTTTCGGGGAACTCGAATATTTTTTTGTTTTGGTGTGTGTTTACCCCTTTTACCCGTTGAATGCTAACAGAACATTTAATTCAAAGGAAATTGAATGAGCCAGATGTTCAGTTTACTTACGTATGTACTTATGATGGATTGGTTAAATTGATAGATTATATCTTTTTAGTACCCCATATCCATTTTCTTTCCAGAACTTGTCAATTTTTCCCTTAAACCTGTTGGATGTTTTTAAATTAACAACATCCTCGGGGAGGAATAATGCACCAATCATCGACTCTCTGTGAGAAGTAGTAAAGAATGGCAAAAAAGTAATAATAATAATACATAAAAAATAATCATAATCAACAGACTCGAGGTAAAACAAAAAAGGTTCTGCTTTGTGGCTGTCTGCAAAAGGATCTAAACTTGTAAACGGCACGATTTCTCTATGTCTGTCTCTCTCTCTCTCTCTATGTCTCTTTTTCCAATTTTGACCATGACTGCGTAGGAATTTACCGGAATGCCTAGGCATCCACTTCGACATGTTCTGAAGACGATCAAATCTATCACAATTTAACTCTCTGTCACCATTCATTCTTCACTCCATCCATACCAACCAGGTAGAGTTACCTCTAGTCTGCTTGGTTTAATCAAACATGTCTTTTAAGAGAGAGAGAAAAAAATAAATAAAATAAAATTCCCAACTTATTGCAAAGGGTTTCCCCTCTCAGTAGTCCAGCACCGTGAATGTGTAGTAAATGACCGAGTTTCACCCACCCACACACAACGCCCATGCATTTACATTTTAATAAACACCGAGGATTTTATATTGAACTTTTTTTTTTCTAAAACTAAAGTGAAATCAACTCCAGATGTTGGAAGGATGCATACAGGGTTTCAAAACCCACCACACAAGATAGCATCAACTCACGTGCAGCAGGTGTATGCGTAAATGGGGGGGGGGGGGATTTACAGAAAGGGGACCTATTTCACCCCCTTCCCCTTCTACATTCGCTCTCAGGTTGCGCTAAATATTAGTCTTAACTCGTTGATTGGCCAAGAGGAAATCGCGCAGTTTGTCAATTAGCCTGAAACGGAAACTGCGCTGCGCTACCTTGTGCATCAGATAAGCACGGCAGTCTCTCAATATTCCACAACACACAGGTGGATGGATTTGGGGGCAATGCAGTGCGTCTTAGCGAGAGATATTGTGCAGCGATGTTGAGTGGGGGGGGGGGGGGGGGGGGGGATTTGACGGGTCGCAAAAAACAGGCTGGTTTTTTGATTGATCGCTAGCCGATACTTGATTGAGCGGTGTGTGTTAAAAACAAAGATCGCTGCTTGCGCGAAAACATTGGCTGCGTAACTGAAGATGACAGAAGCTTGTACCCGTTTACGGATAAGAGAAAAAAAAAACTTGCATTATATTATAACAGAATTAGAGATAGCGAGATATAGCGCCGGTCTAAACAACTGTACATGTTTTTATCCATTACCTAACTGATTAAAACTGAAGAGAAGTGAATATCAACTTCGTATCCAAATGAACGAAAATGTCCTTTTCTCCTGGGGACGAAGTCCTATAGCCTTTTTCGAAACCACGACTTTGAGCTTGGGCTCCGGCTTTAGGCTGTTTGAAGCCCCCATACCGAAAGCGCGTCTTTCCTAAATAACCAACGGAGCCTGCGCCTGAATCAAAGCCGAAGCTTTGGTTTCGAAAACGGTTTCATTCCACGCTCGCTCATTGACTCAAGGAAACATCTTCGAGAATTACGGTAATGTAGCAAGCTCATAACCTTCAGGCTTCCTCTTATTTTGCCATGAAATCAGTTCAAAGCTAACACTCTGGAGCTGTCCAATTTGTTAACTTTGTTTTTGTCCTTGTGGGAATTTCTTTGAACAAAAATAAGGGTAGCAAAGTTCAATCATGACCCAGAATCCATGTCAAATTGATCCAGACACGGGTAGTCAGAATCCGAGCTAAAGTCTCTTTTTGTAACCAGTTTCCATGTCAGACGTATCCACTCCGCGTCACTCTCCCCGGAGCCTGACCCGAGAGATTTTTAGATTGTGCACCAAAACCGAGGCTGTGAATGCAAATAAAAAAAAAGTCTTACCCTTCTATTGTTTAATGAAAATCAGTAGTCATTTTTGTTGTTGCAGACTGGGTACAAGACAGATATGGTGTATGTAAATGGTAAAGTCCCCTTCACGCATATTTTGTAGACTGGCACCTTTTTAAATTAATTGTTAAGAATAAATACTAACACTGTCACTAGTCTGAGGAGTATGCAGAAGATGTATTGAGGACGCCAGTTCCCTTTTTTGTTCTCTCTTTTTTTCCTCGTCTCTCTCTCTCTCTCTCTCGCTCTCTTTATGCAGGTATACTTGTATGCTTGGCTTTTAACCTTTCGAGACTTAACGAGTTGGGCCCCCACAATCTCAACTCCTAGCCTTTTGTTGGCTGTCTAGATTTCAGACAAACCTCAGCTCTCATGTCGTGTGATTTCCTCAGCTAACAAGCCCCTTCCTCCACGTGTAAATTGCCGGTCGGTTGTGTCGAAACTGCGGTTCTTCTCTCATTGGGAGCAAGGTCACTGGGATGGTTGGGAGTTGATGACTGCATGGCTGATTCAGAACGTTGGGGGAGTGTTTGATGAGGGCTTACGGTTATAGCTGTGTATTGGGTGAATTGCGACAACTTGCGATTAGAAGCCATTTTATGTGCCCCCCCCCCAACGCATGTGCGAACACAGGGTGCCAGACTAGAATGCACATTGGGTTGTGCTACATTTGGACCGAAAGTGGCATTCAACAACCACGTGACTTAAAGGAGACTTGTCCCTCCATGTCGAAACTCTCTCAATACATATAGCTCTACTGAAGGTGCTCCATCACTGTAAGGCGTTCATCAAGGCGTATACGTGTCTTGTCTCCCGTCTAAATTAATGGAACCAAACCGAGGCTTGGGAAAAAACAGTCTGGCTCTGTTTTGAGGAGAATCTTTGCTAAAAGTTGTTGTTGTAGACTGAGAACTCGAAGGAGGGGAGTAGCAACACCAAGACAATGGGCTGTCGACCTGATCTGGACATTTTGATTTCCCCCCTTTCAGAACGGTGGATGACGGAGTAGTTTGGTCTTCTCTATCTGTAGTTCATACAGTGATCAATAGTGTGACCTAAATCTAAGCCGTTGGGGGCGTGTTTCTGACTCTCTAGAACCAGTTTCAAATCGCTTTAATTAACCTCTTACAATTGAGGTTTACGGTAAGCGGGGTACTATTTCTATCAATATTCCGTGTCCTTGGTGAGCCGAAATCGTGTGTGCAAAAAAGACCCAGAGGGGTCTCTGTTGCATTTTCGTAGGTGTTCGTGGCTGGTTACCTATGTTTGCTTTTAGGTATGTTTGCTTTACTAAGGTGCATGCTATGCAATTTAATAAAGTCTGCCTTCAGCATTTTTTGGGGGTGCAGCATTGGGTCCCATTTAAAAAAATAATAATAATTAGTACACCAATAAAGAAGAACCTCCATGCAATAAACCACCCCTGTTGGTAATAGTTTAGGTTTTCTCCTTCTGTTTCTTTCTCCATGAAAACACAATTAAGATGAAAACAACAAATAATCAACAGACACCTGCATGGGGGTTGGTCATAGAGGGCTGAACCTTTCCCCGTGGGTGTGCCACTGTCGCTGACTGCTGTTCACCCCACAGCCACAAAATGCGACTATGGATCCTGACTCCTTTGCACACCACGTATTTCTATTGGTTTTTATAGATAAATCGAGGCCATGTCTCAAGTTGTCGCCGACTTTGTTCAGAACTGAACTATCCCGCCCTTTGCAGTTTTCTATCAGGCGAAATAAATTCGTGTGTACATTCGTATGAATTCATGTCAAATTTACCCTAATTCAGCCCATATCTGTGACAAATCAAACGCTAATGCCTGTACCGCGCTGCGAGCCCACAAAACCGACTAAAAAGTAAAAGCCCTGTCAATTACACGTGATTTAATATTTGGCTTGACCCAAATATTCTCTAAGTGCGTTAGTTAAACGGGAGCGCAGTAAGAAGAAGAAAGAAAGCAAAAATTAGATTTCCTCTAGCAAAATTGTTGTTGCTAGAAAAAACATGACTCATTTTAAATTGATTCCTTGATGATTGAGAATGCATGTTTTTATCTGTATTTTTTTTGCCGTGGACCTGTCCATTTGCATACGTCAGTTGGTGGTTATGAACATGCGATTCCTAATGCGAAAGGCGGGGCAGTTACTTTAGAACAATCTACCTTCCCCCCTCGACTCCCCAGTTTGCTATGACTTTCAAATGTCACCCGGGGGCAAAGTTGGTGTGAAACATTAGTGTAAATATCAAAATATTAGTCCAAATCAAAACGTTGAATTTATTTCCACTTAGCGGGAAGTAAAGTAACTGTCAAGTTGACCTCGAAATGATCGACCCGTTCGACTTTAATTTTGGAGGTTTTAAAATCGATCAATCAATATGAAAGCACAAAGCTAAAAACAAACTAGACAAACAAAGGAGGGGGGAAACGAGAAAAAAAATATGGACGAGCTTTAATATAAAGTTTATAATTTCTTAACTTAATACCAGTACCAGTTGTTGTCCAGGGAAATCATATTTATGCATGAATATTACATTGATTACATTGTCCCCAAACGTTTGGTTTATAAATTCGATGTGATGCCCCTCCCCCACCCCTATCCATATCGCAACTGTCTTAATGCACATTTTAGTTTTGAACGGTTGAAACTAATTAAGATTGTTGTTTCCTACGGTGCGCATATTTTCTCTACCAGAGAAAGACAACGGCCACAAGACTAATTGCCGGGAGATGTGGATAGCCGCTGTTTGATGTCTGAACACCACTCGATGGCATGCAATTCAGAAAGCAATAAATCACATAAACGTCTAGCAATTAAACGTTTATCGGAAACAAATTGCATCATGTACACATTAACCCTACAGCATGTGGTTTTTACGTAATTAAGTTATGAGTAAACAGAACAAAGTACGATTGTAACGTCGGTACATACACCACGCTGTATGTAGGACGGTGGAAGCATTTGTTAAAGGCAATGCCCACCGATTTTGACAATTTGTGAATGCATGATTACCTCAACAGCGTTAGCAATAGCAACTTGAAGATGACATACGGCAAAAACGACGACGACAGCAAAATGGCAACAGCAATATCATCAACCAAAAAAAACAAAAAAACAACAACAACAACAACATGAACAACAACAACAACAACAACAACAACAACAACAACAACAACAACAACAACAACAACAACAACAACAACAACAAACAACAACAACAACACGAACAGCAACAACAACAACAACATCAGCAAACAACTTCGTGTATTGTTCCCTAAAAAAATCAATCTGAATGGGTTTTTTTCCTTCTTTTTTCCTTTCATCGAATTTATACTTAAATGTACACTGTGAAATTTGAAATTTTGAAATTAATGGAAAAATTATTTATGTTTGATATTAATAAATTGTATCACCAAATTATTATTGTTATTGTTTTCAACGGCTAATCTAATCTCTACTTAGCGAGGCTCGTCATTACTCAGCTTTAATAGAAACATAACAAATATAAGAATGAAATTAGGCCACGCCGGAAGAATTAACCCGAGACCCAAATAATGTTAAAAAAAACTGGGTTCATAAACGAAAGTCACAGAAACAAAACCTAGAGTACACCAAAGGTAATTATGCGTCATTGTTAAAATTGCTGGTTTATGAAAACAACCAATACCCGAGGCGAAATAATCATCAACTGTGTTTCGTCAATCAAAAAAAAAATTATAATAATGAGAGAGGAAAAGAAGAAGCTTTTAGTTGATAAATTCTTCCCCCGAAATAATGAGGGGAAACACAATGTCAACTGGTGAACGGCGAGGCCCTTTAAACCAGCATTTCGTTCAAGCTACCGGCAGGCACTTAATAATATCATACGTAAAGATGATATCACATCACGACTATTCCAATTACACTCAGCGGCTCACAGTGTTGGAAGTGATTTCGAAAGGCTTTTAGATCCTCTAATATGTGATTATTGCGTGTGTACATTGGCAATTAGGCGGCGGGACCTAAGACGGCACCCCTCACACACGATGAGCAAGTTGGGGGCCTGGACGGTATAAAACGCGGTCAACCTGAAGAGCCTCCCCGCGCTATGATCAAAGTCCGAAGATTTCTAACACAAAATGAAAAGTGCCATTTCTCCCCATTTTCCTTTTGGCAGTCGCGGGGATCTGCTTCCTTATTTTTTTTTTTTACTTTAATCGGCAATGTATGTTTTATGTTTCCTCTGAGATGCGTGGAAACTGGTTAATTCGGTCAAACCATGCTCTGCTATCATTCTCGACCATCTGTGTTTTTTAAATTAAGACGAAAATAAATGAGATAATATGTTTCATTTTAATTTAGCTTTTGTCTTCCGATGCAGAAGTGAAGCGCCCAAAACGCGATAGCGCCACCTTTTGATATTATTTCAGATTATTGATTGGTATTTTTCGATCGTTCTAAGTAACTATATAAGGTACAACTTATAAGAAGAAGCGATTTGGAGGATAACAATAAACCGAACAAGAAGATAGCTACGTCGACAAACAAACAAACAAACAAACAAACAACCCAGGTCAAGTGAGCAAAACAAACAGGCGGATACAAACACTTTTACGGACATTCAACGGAAATGTATTAAAAATGTTGTTTGTTTACCTTTTTCCACGAAATAGGGCCTGGTAGGCATAAAATTGTCCCTGCACCACACCATGTTTTAAGTAGTTATTCTAACCTCAGTACTTATCATTAGCTTTGAGGACTCAGTGAATGCATCGTCCTAATCATGTTACCGGCAAGTGAGGGCGCCCTCTTTAAGCCCACTGTGAAAGTTATTACACCAAGCAAGGACTGTCTATACGCTGGTTCTTCTCCGGCGGCATTGTTGCTCGGTCGAATGTAACAATTATAACAATGAAGAGCAACGCATTCTTGCTTGACCTACCCACTATTACAGAACAATAGAACATTATTGACTGACACAAACAAAAGGTACGAGTTCGTGTGGAAGGGGCTCGGGAAATGGGGGGGGGGGTGGAGATGGGGCTGGGGCTGGAGGACGTGGGTTTTTATTGTGTCTTTCCTAAGAAGCAAGTACATTCTTCACAGTATACAAATACTATTAACGCCTCTGTTTGAAACTACTGTTCCCTTTCACTTAATTATAGTTTGTATCAAGTAGAGCCCTCTTCAAGTTTGTAAACAAAACGTTTTGTTTGTTTGTTTGTTTGTCTGACAGCTCCACTGCCCAACCTTACGTCAGATGACGTGGATAAAGCCCTGCAGCCATCCCCACGTGCGCCTCCAAGCTCACAAGGTAATAGCAACAATATATTACTGTCTTCATTGTTACCTAAAGGGGTCTGATCAGACTCTGGTTGTAACCTGGCGAGTTGGTCTGAAGCCTGGGATTTTTGGAACAACCCGGTGATTGGTGGTTTTCACACTGTAGGTCATAACCCAGTTCACAATATTGCTCAACACATGCATTTGCTAAGCAAAAATTAACAAGGAACCAGTCGAATTCAGCGTACATAAAACGACATTTTTTGGCTGGTACCCAATTTCAGGGCCCAATTTCATAGAGCTGCAACAAAATTGCTTACATGTTCTGCTAAGCAAAAATAAGCAGGATCAGAATGTACGAGTGACATTGTACTTTGGCTGGTAACCTTATCCTGGTAAGCATAAATTTATTGGGCCTAATTTCCTGCTTCAGCACACAAACAAGTAGTTCAGCACAAAACATTTTGCTTTGCAGGCTTAGGTTACCAGCCGAAAGAGCCATGTCACATGTAGCATCTGTGGCTGGTGTCCTGCTCATGTTTGCAACAGCAGAAAATGGTTCAGCAATATTTTCTGCTTAAAAGCAGCTCGATTTAAACTGGTCCACGGTCAAGCCGACGGGGTGGTGTTGAGATGGATGGGGTGTGCGGTGTGGTCTGGTGCCCTTACAGACGCCAACTTAACAATTGAACAATGCTACCCCCACAAGGTTCTCATTGTTCTAAGTGGTCCCCACAGAGAGTTTCTTCTTTAAAAAAAAAAGGAATAATAGAACAACATTGGAACTACACAGTAACTGCCATGTAAACTGCCTTGTGTGTTTCATCTGGAAAAGGCATTTTGATGTGTTCTCACTCTCTCCACGAAGGGTAAACACGTCCACCAATGAAGTTCATTTGGTGAATTTCATTGGTGGACGTGTTTACCCTTGGTGGAGTGACTGACTTTGAGGGCGTCTTTCGGTTGTGAAGCTATCACGAACAGTTATTCCACATGACGTGGCGTCAAACTCCAATGAAAGAGTGAATTCCACTGTGAGGAGTTACTGTCGTGGAAAATTGCACAACAAAAAGAGACTTTTGTTCCCGTTGCGTACAGAAACGAGAGAGACACAGGGGAACAAAACTGCCAACCGTCTAAGATGCTGAAGGGGTTTACACTTTTTGCACTTAAGGCACAATTGCAATTATTTCCCCTGACTAGATGATTGATCGGTGATAAATGACTTGTCAAGTCATCAATAAACAGTCCAGGATAATAAAAAATAATAAAAAAAGTCACGAAAACCCAAGAAGCTATTCCATAACAATGTTTTGCCCCTTCTGAAATATTTCATTAAACGGCATTTATAAGTGTAGTCCACAGTGAGTTAGCAATTAAGTCTATCTTGTGTATGGACGTGAGATCTACAGAGAGGCAGAGATGCGGGGTGGTAAAAAAAAAAAACTCTGCGTTTTTTAATATCTGCTTCTCCATGGTTGCAGGTTCATAAAAAAAAAAGACGCGCACCGCGTACAAACAATCACTCGCAGCGAAGCGACTGAATCGTGGTTCCGCAGGAAACGCAACCTCCACTGCCGCCACGATTTGCTCTTCCCGGTCCCCCCCCCCCACCTCTACCGTCACACACACACATACACACACACAGAGTCACGATGGTTAAAGTCACAACACGACGCCAGCGATGCCGTGTTGACAAGGAAAACATGGATCTTATTTTGGTTCTGATTCGGAAGAGCATGAGGGGGGAAAATGGACCCGTGTATCCCGGGAGCAGTCTTCCGAATATTCACGTTGCCTCAGCATTTTCTTTATTCCCTCGACT
The DNA here is from genome assembly GCA_023634235.1 of Pisaster brevispinus. Taxonomy (NCBI): domain Eukaryota; kingdom Metazoa; phylum Echinodermata; class Asteroidea; order Forcipulatida; family Asteriidae; genus Pisaster; species Pisaster brevispinus. The sequence continues at coordinate 7,400,822 of JAMKCF010000016.1, read as the reverse complement.
TCTTCTCCCCACTTCAGGCTTTTGCTGGGTTTTTTTTTTTCTTCCACCTCGTTTTTCCTCCGACGTGTAAATGTTTGTGTTCTTTTTGGTTGAGTTGTTCAATAATAAAACGAAATTCACTTGATGAAAAGGAGAAACCTATTTGCATTCGGCATCTCGCCTGGGGAAAGTCCTTTTTTTTTTTCTTCTTTCTTCTTCTTTTCATCTATCATAAGGGTTGACTGAAGTTGATATTATCTCTGATCGATAGCAGGTAAAACCAGGCGGTAATTGTCCTTTCCTGCGTGTGGGGTGAAAAACCTGTCGCAATGACTTCATCCAAATCATGCCGAAGCTCGACTTCATCATCTTCATCATCCAAATCATCTTGATCATCCTTAATCAGTCCAACAACTTGACCCTTTTGGGCGTCACTTTTTTTGTATTATGTTAAAGCTGAGGAAACTTCGGAATCACTTTTACATTTGGGATTCATTTGTACATTGTTTTAATATTATTATATTCTCGTACTGAAACCATAGGTTCATTATTATGCATTTCTGATAAGGCAAAGGGATTCTTCGTAAGTGAGCTTACTCTCTGTAGCTCGCTGTCTTTAATTTATTCATACTTCGTCTTCAGTTATTTGCATGTTTCTCACATTAGTGCTTTCTCCCCCACTCCTCCGCACAGCTACAAATATTGGATCAGCCCAGCCAATCACCGAGAAGAAATACGTCACGTGCAATGCCTCAAATTACTACCCCGAACAAATGCAGAAAGGTATGTCGCTTTTTAAACATTTTCAAATGAACGAGTACAAAAACCAGTTAAAGAATGTATTTTAATCCATAACAGATTTGTGGCTTTTTCTAGAATTTGTTGGGGACTATCATGTTATAAACCACAAGGGAAGCTGAGTGGGTAAATTTTAAATAATTTGTGGAGTTGAACAGAGAACAAATGTCTCGAGTGGGATATGAACCAACGACCTCCGGTTTGACGTGCCCCGACGCTCTACTCAGTTTGGCGACTCTTGGAAAGTGCCGTGGTGTCCGCTGCCCTCAATACGGCCAGAGATACAGTTGGTACCCGCTTTCATCTCGCCAAACGTACATGGATTCGACGTTCTTAGTTGAAAATACATCCTGATTTTTTTCTTTCTGTCTTTTCAACAAGTATACATAAACTCTTTGGAGTCTGGAGTTTGTACAAGAAATGAGCTTGACCTTCAGTTGATGGATTGGGTAAAACATGTTGACAACAAGTCAAAGAGGAAACACCTTTTAAGAATTATGAGCAAAATATTTATAAACATAATATTTTGTTTATTACAGTACTAACTGCTTCGACACCATTTCTTTTGAGCTTTTTTGGACAAAGTTCAGGAAACTGTTAAAATTGATGACTTAATTTGTAAACAGGCCAGGGTTAAAAACCAATTACATTAATTGATCGGCCGGGACGCGAAGCCAAACATCTTGTCCAGAAGATTATTGATTGTTTCAGGATGCTTATTCGGTCATTAAGATAATCTGAAACATGTTGATTGTTTCACTTCATATTGTGACTAACAAACTTCTCACACAAGAATCGATCAAACATGCACAGTCTGGCGACTGTTTTGAAGAAAGTTGTTGTCCCTCTAGCCGGTACAAAATCAGGCTAACTGCGAAATAAACATGTGTGTGTGTGTTTGTATTGCCTACCCTCCGAGGACATTTTACAATAGGGACAATAGGTCCTCACTAGTCGGTTCTTTGTTTTCAGGTGTCCTCACTAGTCATTTGTGTACAAAACCAATGGGGATTGCTTCAATACAGGAACAACAGAAAGTACAATAGGTGTCCTCTAACGTATAGGTGTGCTGTACCTGAGTGTGTGTGTGTGTGTGCACAAATTTTGTTTACGGTGAAATGCGAGGCCAGACCTTAGAATCACACAAATTCACTTTTTTCTCTCTCTCTCTCTCTCATCACGTGCGGTTACTTTCCTCTAGTTTTACAAATACTGTTTCGCCGATACGTTGACTTTGGCTAAGATTATTCGTTCACCTGTAGATGGGTTATTCAGACAACCCGTGTGTTCTTCTATTAATGGCATAGTTATTCGTTGAGAGTTATGGTTTCTTTTCACAAGAAAAAACCCCCCACAAAACAAACAAACAAAAACAAAAACAAACATTGTCTCAAACTCTCTTTATCGGTCCATTAAAACATCTGAAACAAGAAAAGTAGCTGAATCAGGGTGGGTGCAGCGCCCCCCCCCCCTCCCCACCCTCTTGTTTCCGCCGACTGCAAAACCAAAATAAATTGGACAGCAAATGAATCTAATTCCTAATTTTAAAACGAGTAAAAATTGAAACATTTCTGAAATAACCCAGATTGAACCAGGGAGCATATTTTTTCAGGAGCCCTAAAGCAGGCACAGACCCCACGCCGCGATCAACTTATCAACAACTGCAGGATTACTGAAAATGTCAACTTAGAAATAATAATATAGCCCTCTGTCTTAGTTTCACTTCTGTTTTATGAAAATCATCATACAAAAATGCACAAGGGTAATAGCTAAAAGACAACTCAAGACATAGGAAACTCTGAAATTATCAGCAGCTAAAGAAGAAAGAGCAAATACGATAACAAAATTGGATTCAAAACTGTTTTTTGTCATCAAGTAATAAGCCGCAAAAGAAACTGACTAAGTAACTTTTAAGTAATTTGAGGTTACACTTGAAAAATGACCAGAGCAGGACGTGAACCTGCGGCCTCCGGATTAACGTGCCTGATGCGCTCTACCGACAGAGCCATCTAGCCCTAATGTTGGCGATCTCCTTAGTTGATAATTTGCATTCATCAATATATAAATAACGTGTTTTGGTCTTTAAGTGTGTAATCAGATGAACAGCTGGAGTCAATATGGAAGATCATAATTAACAAGCTTGTTTGTATCGAGAATTAATGTTGCTATAAATGTTCATTTGTTTTACCAGGTAGTGGAACTGCATTTCCTTATCCAGTTAGCACACACGTGGACACAAATTCCCGGATGCAACGGACAGGTGAGATTTTTTTTTACTACATTGTTTTGTTTATTGTCTGTATGATTTAATTGCAATTCCCGCGGTGCGGGTTAATACTAATATTGTCGCCCATCATCCCTGGCCGTGCGAGTGTGATCTAGCGACTATTATGAACCGCGGCGCTTCGTGGTTATACATTTTCCACTAATGACTTGTGGCTGTGGGTGGGTGCCACGGGAGGGAGAAAGGGGGGTTTGTTAATTGCCGCATCCACCTGTTTGCATATTTTGTCATTGAGAATCATAGATGATTATATGTAGAATCACTTCAAGAGTGATTTCCTTACGTATATCAACCCCCTCCCCCCACGAATCCAAATTCAACCCAACCATCATACCGAGACGTGGAGTAAACCAATAGACCTTTATCTTGACCCAACCGTCTTGATTTTCTCCCATTTAAATCAATGTAACCAAACCGAGGCTGGAAGGACAAATGGTCTGGTTCCTTTATGTGAAATGACCGCCAGCATCCATAACTGTTTTTGGATACAAGGAACATGACCAATATGGAGGCAGCATGATAGAGGTCTAGTGTGACACTGAAAATACTAACAGAGTGCGGTCATCTCACGTGGTTGTTAAGGATTCTGACTAAACTTAGCAGTTATCGTGGTTTTTTTATAATATGGTAAGCGCAGGTTTATGTTGGTTACAGCAGTATAGGTTACCAGGCAAATTAACATGCTCACACAGCTGGTAAGCACAACAATTTGCTTAGTATAGGTATATCTTGAGAAGGGAATACCAGTCAGAAGCCATGCAACTGGTCCTCTGCTATTTTTCCCCTCGACAACAAGACGTAACAACATGCGCATAAACATCTAGAGCTCAGTACGTGTCTTGAGTGACATGGCTGTGACTGCGATAAGGATATTCTAGCCGAAGCCGAAATGACGGCAAGACTTTTATTTCCGGAATAGTTTGGCTTTATGCTTTAATAAACCCCCAAAACACCGTCCAGGAGTAACCCCAAAACAAGTTCTCTGACCTTAGCCTAGACACCACCGGTGCTCCTTGTTTTTATCTGTTGAATGCCATCCCATCACCTCGCATTTTATGGTCAGGCGACGATCGGCAAACAAATATCTCAAGTGTAATATAAATTAGAAACGAGAGAGAGAGAGAGAAAGAAAGAGAAGAAGGGGAAAAAAAGCAGGTGATTTTTTTTTTCATCCGACGATGACACCACACACATACGAGGATTCCTCCTTTTAGCGAAACCGGCGACCGACCAGAAGTAACTCTTCCAGGCAGCCGGGGAGATAGCTTTCCCGAGTTTGCCCTTTGGAAATGATCACCGGGCCGCTAAACCGGAACGTTTTTTCGGCAATGAAATGTGTACTAAAAGCTACGGTCTCTTTCAAATTCGCTCATTCTGAAAATTTCCAACAATGTATTCTTCATCTTTCATCAAGTCAATTTGGTTGACATACCTTTCTTTTTATAAAAAAAAAAACCCTAGTAATTAGAATGACTTTTCAATATGAGCTCTGTTCATTGTATGCTTTTGCTTCATTGCATGGCTCTCTTCTTCGCAACGAAGCCGGCGTTTTTGTCTACGTTTCTCTTTTGACGGAATTGTGGGGAGTTCAAAGGCATGCACGGTTCCGGCATAGTGGGGAATATGTGTGAGTTTTGTCGATCAACTGCAGTTAATGGCGCTGCAACTTCATTCATTGATGATGGTACCAAGGCTATGAGGTCTGATTGGATTTGCCGCACGGTAATTGCCCGGATTTCGTTTCGAGCCCAGTCCCCGGCCCTTGGACGAGTGCCACTACGCCCGTGATTGTAAATGCAATATTGATTTTCGCTGGCCGATCGCGACGAAACAACAAGAGTCTGGGGGAAATGCTCCTTTGTGTCCAGATCTCCCGTTATGAATTTCTGCCTGTCATGCAGGTGCTTTTTTTCGGCTGCATCTCTCACTCTCTTTCCCCTCGATTCCCCTGATTTGCCATCAGCCACCGTCGATTGGTCTAAAATTTCCACATCCTGTGCGCAACTATCAATTTTCACATGAATTTGAAATTGGGGCCGGCGGACGCTGCTCGCGAGCGCTGCCCGCCCGCTACCGCTCCCTGCCCCCGTTGAAAGTTGATCCCCGTAATGACGGGCTGTGTTGATTCATAGCTCTATTCACTCCGGATAACGTCCCCCTGAAATAACCCCATCACGGAGGAGCTCAAACCCTGACCAAAAGAAGAAGAAGAGGAGGAAGAGAGAGAGAGAGAGAGAGAGAGAGAGAGAGAGAGAGAGAGAGAGAGAGAGAGAGAGAGAGAGAGAGAGAGAGAGAGAGAGAGAGAGAGAGAGAGAGAGAGAGAGAGAGGGGGGGGGGGAGGGGGGGGGGGCACAGAAAGAAGATAAAAAAATCCATTGCACCAGTGTTAATTGTGTTCTTCCTTTCTCGACGTGCCGGCCGATATTCGGACACGTGCCAGGCCAATTCCGAACGGCCGCTGCGCCGACACTGAATCCTGGCCGAGAACAACCGATATAGAAAGTCACTGAGAAACTTCGGAGACAGTGCGTGGATGATCGAGCAAACCTTGCCCAGCCATTCATGTCCCTTGGATAATTGGTAAATCAAGAAAGAGGGAAGGGGTGAAACATCAGGGTTTTTTTCCTTCCCCTCCTCTCTTCCTTGGAGGTTACGGGGACACGTGGGGAGAAGGAAAAACCGCACACACGTGCGCCTTTGAGACGGACGAGGTAGAAAGCTAAAGAATACAACCCCAGGGGCAGAGGAGCTCATGAATTATGCATCACACGTAGGGCAAGAGAAAGAAAAAGTATATATAACACGACGTTGAAAGATTTGACGTGATTATCCAACCCCCCCCCCATATATTCCCTCCTCTGTCACCACTCTGTTTGGTTGTCTGTTCGTCCGTCCCTTTTGGCCTTTTGATGCATAACCCTTGCACGCTCCCAAAGTCACCTTCAATACAACTGAAGCCAAATACCTTCTAAACACGACACCTGTGGTCATTGTGTACAAACGTACGATAACTGTGTCATGAGTTGATGATTTTGATAAGAGAAACCCACAGTGTGACCCCAATAAAAACATCTACAAGAAAATTGACACACGACAGTTTTGGGGGGATTTGTAACGAGTGCCGGTCTTTTTTTTCCCCCACTTTTCTACCAACATCTCCCCTATTCAAATGGATCGACACTGGAATCATATCCGCTGCATTTTTGGACGCACTGATATATTAGCTCATTGGATGATCCAGCCCATTCCCAGAGGGAGAAGACCATTATTGCCAGTTGGCTGAACAGCTTCAGATCCAGATTATGAACGCATAAACGGCAGTTTAAAAAACAAATTATAATAATAATAAAAACAGAGGGCGCTCTTTGATCTCTCATTCCCTTGGATCAGCTACCTGTGTTTGGGTTAGGTTTAGGTTTAGGGTTTAAGATTAGGGTTCGGGGTTTTGGGTTAGTGTTTAGGATTAGGGTTCGGGTTAGGGCTTAGGGTAAACGTTAGGGCTTAGGGTAAACGTTAGGGTTTATATTTCGGTAAAGGTTAGGGTTTAGGGTTACTATTGGGGTTTATGGTGACGGTTAAAGGGTTTTAGGTTTATAGAGTTTATGGTTTAGTGTTATGGGTTAGGGTCAGGGTTTAGGATTTAGGGTTTAGGGTAAGGGTTTAACGTTAGGGTTTAGGATACTAGTTAGGGTTGGTATACACCTTCAAATCGTTCAGCTGTACCTCTACACATTGTATTGTGTCTGTTTTGTTGACTTCTTACAAACATTTAAAAACAGTGTTGGTTATGTTTTCAAACAGTCATTATACTTAGCTTGGGAGATCGGGAAACAATATGAAATTATGTTAGCTCCTCAGCCTGTGGGGCACGAATGTTTTCAATTAACACAAAATATTATGTGTAACTCTGATATCCCACCCATTATATAAACGTAGCATTGTTTTTATATTTTATTCCATTGTATTATTATAGCTCTCGAGCCCCCCCCCAAAAAAAAAAAAAATAAATAAATAAAAATGTAATCGAAGTTTTCTCAAGGGCACCTCTTCATTCAGCTTCAAATTCTCATCCCAAGCGAGCCTTGCCGGACTTTACGCGGCAAAACTCTTCGTCCTCGCCTGCATTCAGACTGACATTTGGACATTCCAAAGATATTGATACTGGCTACACTATAGTGAATTAAAAAACGTCTATAGAGGGATTTGCACCACGTGTGATTTGACAGCCTTAGTGAAGAACAACCTCCCCCACCTTCTCCAGCGCTTTGCGTCCAAACATCGCCCCAATGTCAACGCTTGTACTCCATCGTTTTCGCATCATTTCAGAATCGCACAGCCCTTTAAAACGATTCTCTTAAGTCGTGAACTCTTCGTGTCCCCCCTTCTCCTTCACTTGAACCTCTCTCCATATCTCCTTTTCCCCCTTCTCCCTATCATATCTACCGAAGTCTCATCTCTCCTTCGCGCACCTCTCCCCACAATCGCCCGCACCTTTGTCAAACTGGAACAGCCTCCAGCAAAATTGGCTTGTTTCTTTTGGGATACGGTACGTTGTCCAATAAAGCCCGTCCATAAAAATACACACTCATTGTGCGCTGCCGCACGGTCGAACCCTTTTTTCGTGTTCTTCAAAACCCAGTCACATGTTTGTAACTCGAGGCCATGTCTTGATTGGCTAATGGGCACCATTAGGCAAGCCTTTGTGCTTGGATTTGGGACAAGTGGTTCCATTTGTCACAGAGATAGGTAGAGAGAGAGAGAGAGAGAGAGAGAGAGGGAGAGAGAGAGACAGAGAATCTATAACTCGAGCTCGAAATCCACCCGGGATGTGTTTCCAATGTCTACGAACTTGATTGGATCATTTTAATAGTGGGAGCACCACGGGAACCGTGTCGGTTGAGCCAATCATCAGACGGTTCTAATTTGATTGCAGGGTCAATTTTCCCCGATGTAATGCGACGTTATTGATGCTATTAATATCATATTCTGTCGTTAGTTACCAACATGTTAAAAGTTGAGAATAAAAGCAAGTCTGCCGAGGAGCATTTGTCTATACAGCCTAAAGAAAAAAATATATATACAAATAAATAATAAAATGACTGCTGAAGACTTTTTTCTTTCTTTTTTTAAATTGTGTGCGGGGTTCTTTTGTGAACAAGCGCGCATGCGAGTCCCTGGTTCACTATAACACGGTAGGGAGCCATTTGTGGATAACGAAACGTACTCGTGCGAGAACAAAACGGAGGCGAATGGCGCTCAAATCAAGCGTGCCTGCGCCATTGACACTCATGGGCAATATTATTCAATGCAGTTTATACCACGCTGACTTTTATTCGCGAGTCTATTGCCTTCTTCCCTCGCTCGCTCGCGCTAGAGTTGAATGTCTCATTATCTAGCCACTAAAGCCCCGAGAAACGAATATTGGCTTCCAGAAGGATATTTATGTTCCGATAGCCAACACATATACCGCGGGCGGTTTTATTACAACCCCGGCCGACCGCTCTCGGTGTCCGCGCAGATTGCCGGAGAAAAGCTTGCGATCGGAGCTGGCAATCGCAGGAAGAGGGCTCGTCAAATCGGGAAATGTTGAAGAGAGTGGGAAAGGAAGGAAGCTCGTCTTGGAATTAATTGCGGAGAAATCTGCCTCTTCCTCGATCAGCGACGTGCTGCGAGCTACATCTCCTCGCGCTCCACTGAGCCGCGCACGCGCGCGGGCCGGGCCGGCATTCCTCTCTCCAAGACAGACAGGCGCATGCGCTCTCACGCAACCGTCCTCGTTCAAGTATTATCAAAATATAATTAAAATAAACGGCCGGGTAATGGACGCGAATAAAAAAATAAAATAAAAAAAGAACTTCTAAGAAATCCGATCACGTAGCCGGGGTTTGCTGGGATGATAAGTTTGATAGCTTTATTGAAGTGGAGCGGGAAAATCCTCTCCCTCTCTCTTTTTTGTAAACTAGCGCCGCTCACCTAGAAGGAGACTCGGCCGGGCAATTTTTTTTAATTAATGGTGATTCGCCGGGAAGAGGTTTTGAGTAGCAATTTCTGGTCCAGAGCGGGGAATGTGATAATCTATTGTTTGGACTGTCTCTCTCAGTCAGTGCAAGTGCTTATAAAAAAAGAAGACATGGGGGGGGGGGGGTGTTGAAGAGCAGGGATGAGAAAGTCAGCGTTAAAGAGAGAGGATACTGAGTAGAGAAGAACTAATATCGGGGTATTCTTAAGACATCAGCGAGTCTGCATACGAACTTCCTGTTGCTTGCCCCCCCCCCTCCCCTCCCCTCGTCCTCTCGTTTATTATCATCTTTCTCAACGTCAACCCCTTATGCTTTGCAATGATTAATAGCACAACTAACGAGTTTAATATGATGGTCATTACGTGGCTGGCAAGCCTCGCAAATCTCCGCCGCGCAAACATCAAAACTCGGCCCCTGCAAAACTGGTGAGAGGTTTTGCTCCTTCAAAACCGAAGACGAGATTAAAGAAATCCGGAACGGACTTACATAAGGAAGTATTTTGGAACAGCACTTCGGTGCCTTGTTTATACGGCAATGTTGTTAATAACGTGTTCCATCATTGCAACTGTGTCCACATTATATTTTTCATAAAAACTGTTTTGTTGAAATTTTGATAATATGGTTTCAAAAGTTGAAGATATTTTTAGCAATATCTTTGCGAAACAGGGAAGTATCATTCGCTTTCTAAGGAAGAGTACATGGAGTTTCACCCATACCTTTTCAAGAAACACAACATACAACAAATAAACTTGGAACAATTTCACCCAATTCGGCGGTCACATTTTAGTGACAAAATAAAAAAATAAAGTAACAACTTCGAAACAAAGTGGTTTTAATTTATTGGCAAATATTTTGTGGCACTGATCAAAATGTTATGATGTTGTTGGTAGATTGTGGGAGAGGTGCAAGGGGGGGGGGGATCTGAATAATTATATTTTTCCACTTAGACAATATTGCAGACTGAAGTAATTCTATTCAGGATTGGTACTGGCATGAACGTTATATTAAAGGAGCTTTCAGATTTAAACTAATCAATTCTTTGTCGATAATCACCGATCCTGCACTTTGTCTCGAAGTTGTAAGCTACCGACGGCACACGTTAATTATAATATAACTATCATTGTGATGGGTGTATGATGACATTTTTTTTTATAATCATGAGGCCAGCTTGTTAAAATGACCATTCAAGGTTACAGAGAACAAGAAGATCATCGTTACGCAAAGTATCTCATTGTTAAACTCCAAGTACTTTTATACAGTGACTACACGAATTCCAGAGGCTAGTAGAAATTAACCTTGTCTTGTTGTACCCAACAACCTTTTATATCACCGTCAGTATCTTAAATCAATTAATTAAATGCCGTTATACAGTGTAGTTACTTTTAAGGTAACATTTGTTAATGTAACTCTACATTACACACTTACAAAAAAACAAAAGCTGAAAGCTCAGATTACGTTAAATCGCAACCCCAAAATAGAAAATAAAATTTCAAAAGATTAATCAAATATTTTTCAGCCCGTACAGTTGAGGACCACTATCATCGGCGGACCGTCTCTTGTATTTAAATCTGACATTAATCCCTCCAAACGATCACCTTTTAATGAAAAAATGGAGCAATTTACAAAATAATGAGAGTTGCTTATCTGGTGCATGGCTGTGCCTCACAGGCCCCTCGGCCGCTTATCAGTAAGATGTGCCGCTTATCACGGTCTGCCGAGTGACGCTCAAGAAGTCTAGTAGGTGTTGTGCCTACAGAGGCATCGACGGCCATTTTGTGTTGAACTAAAGATTTATTTATTTTTTTGTTGTTTAACAACTTCGGGCAAGAGTCAAGAAGATTAACAAACAAATAAATAAATAAAAGAATTGACCAAAAACAAAATCATAATAATGTTTTTGTTTAACCGATGCTGTGATATACCATGCCCGCTATTGGGCAGAATGTATCTCCCAATGTTCCCAAACTTTAACGCACTTTTTTTTAAACTCTTGTACAGAAGTACCCCCCTCCCCACCTAAAAAAATCTCTGAAGATTCCAAGCACACAACGAATACACAATAGTAGGGGGTTACATCGTGCCCCTTATCGAGCACCAAATGTTGGGGACTGTAAAATAGTCTGGCACCTTTTTGGATTATGAGTTGAAGTACTGTTTCAATAACTTGGATGGCATACCAAGACGACTGCCCCTGCAAAAAAAAATCCAAATTCGGTCTTTCACAATGGTTGAATTAGCTTGGTGCAAAAACCTGTTCGTTGGCATTATGTTATGAGAAATTTACCCACACTTTGATAATATTATTGGTATTCGAGGAACAAGTTATTGGTGTTCAACCTTGACCAAATACACCATGTACACCATGTTTGTCAAGTCATTTAGTCCTTTTAACTGTTTTCACGAATACGTCACTTTAATTTCATTATTTAACAAGAACCAGAGCGCCTCCTTGCCGAAATGCGTACATGAAACAGCCGTCGAAGACAGCTGAAGAGTTCAAAACGGTTCCCGCATAATACAAGATGGCAATCGCAGCGCGCCCGTAAGGTGAATGGGATCTAATAAGGTTCTATAACGATTATGGTTGTAGCTAGAAAGCCATTTACTGCACGTTTATTAGATTCTGTGCTGCCGGTGTTGCAGCCATGTTTATCTGCTAATGTTGTGACAGGGTTAGTCTCGTTGTGGGAAACGCTGGGGATGGAGCGACAAACAAAAATACGCGTATAGCAGACGAGTGAAGACAGGTTTTTTTTTTTTGGTGGGGGTGGGGGGAAGGAAGAAGGAAGTAGCAGAGGAAGGATTTTATATTGGTTTGGATTTAATGTGGTGGTGGTGGTGGGGGGGGGGGTAGGGTTCGGGGGTGGAGGGGATCAACAGGTTTGTCATTACAATGGTTTTGAAATGGTGATCGTAAATAGTAGTTTGGGGAAATTTTAGGTATCGTGTACTATCATGATGGACTTTTCTTTTGCTCAAAAATTTTCAAAAATAAAGGCGGCCTCAGAACGAAAGGACACGATATTTCATTCTGTATAACAAATTCTACGAACTATACCCAAATCACTGATATATCAATTGGTAGCTAGCGCAAACTATGAATGGAACAGGCCAGCACATTCTTATTTATTTCATAAGGGCTTGCATGATCTTTTTATCATGAGCACATTAATAATGCGAGCCGCGAGACCTTTTGATACATTATCAGCATACTCACGGCCGCGCATACAGAATGACATTCAATGTTTGTAGACAAAACAAATGTATGTACTGACCAATGTTTGATGGAACGTTGGGGGGTATGGGATCCTTACATGCAGCCAGGACTCGAGTGTTTAGCCCCAGTGTTGTACCTAAATGTAATCCGGTCCTAAAAATCGAACTGCTCAATAAGTACATGGTTCCGCCTACATTTATATCCGGGGAAAAACATGTCCAGATTTAATCTAAATTTCCGTACAGACTGCATTATCGTAGGCACAAGGGTTGAGTCTACATTTAAGGCTGGGCTACATTTAAGTCCGGAAAAAAAATTAGTTCCTGACTAGATCTAGTTATAAGGGTTGAGTCTAAGTTTAAGGCTGGCTACATTTAGGTCCGGGAAAAATTAGTTCCGGACTAGATATCAGGTACAAGGGTTGAGTCTATATTTAAAGCTGGGCTACATTTAGGTCCGGGTAAAATGTGGTCCGGACTACATAATAGGTACAAGGAGTGAGTTCACATTTAAGGTTGTGCTGCATTTAGTTCCAGATAAAATCAAGTCCAAAGTTGAGTCGAGTTCGGCCTACATGGATTTGGGGGTGCACAGTGCTGTAACGCCATTTTGCTTCATCATTATAATCAGTCTGGCCAATTTCTGGTGTAAAGTCCAGTATTCATTATATTGGGAACCAATCGCCAGTGTTCGAGTTAGCGTAAAGAGCACCACTTAAAGGAATTCACTGGGGCATGATGCCATCCAGTTTGAGAATAATGCTTACTGAATTTACTCGCTTTAGCAAAAGTCAGTTAGGGGCCAAGCCTTGCACCTTTTTGTTTGATGATAATTATTTCATGCTGGGAATTGAAAGTTGATAAACTAAAACCAGGTAGGCGCAGTGGGGATCAGGCTGGGTCAGTGGTTTCTTTCACTGCCTTGCACTTTGTGAACCCCAGTTCAAGTCCCACCTTGGACCAAAACCTTACACGTGTATTTGGGATTCCAATCCCTACCTGATTGCGTGAGTTTGTTTTCCTCCACTTGGGTTTTCCTCCCACGTCTTAAAACTGAGCAAACAAATTGTGTTCTTCTTGTTTCCTATGCATTCTGTTATTGGCGCTAAATGTGCTGTTGGATAACTGTGTAATAGAATAAACAAATAAAATGAGACTATCGTGGATGTGGCTGAAAGGTTTACGACCGCAAGAACAAAAATAAAGGGAATCAAATATGTTTCAAATCAGTTTTTTAATAGAAGTTTCTGTTGTTGTTTAAGATAAGCGTATGTTTTATTCGGGTTACACTTTTACTTTTGGAGTCATCTTGAACGAGGAGTTACGGGCGGCGGTGCACAAAAGATCAGAAATGAACAAAAAGTAAGACTGTAAAATATTACATTAAAAAAAACGCATTCCTATTTCCCCTCGAGGAGTATCTTCCTGTACACATAAAGTCTTCTGAGAACCTCAACTTGTTCCCCGTGTAACTCAACCTCTTCCCCACTGAACATGGAGTCTGTTTCATAGTCTTGTCAAATGATTTACAAGTATCCCTGCGGGCTACGGCGTGAGGCGTTTCCACCGTGTGTCGCGGGGACACGCTCGCTCCCTTGCCGTCAGATGAGCAATAATTCCACCCCTTTCTCTCTTTCTCTCTCGCCACTAGTGATACTGAAGTTCATCAAACTAGAGATACACAAAGTTGCTAAGCATTGACAGTTTGGCTTAGCTGGAACAGCTTTCCCAACCAAAGTGTCGAGTATAATGAATTCCTTGCTAGTGAAGTTACCATGTAGCATTATGATTTAGTAAGCAGACTAAATAAGCCATAATTTTGGTCCATGCACCAGCAATAAGAGAGCCGACTCTGACCACTTTCACAGCAATTGCCGCTCCATCATCGTTCGATACTTTTCTAAACCCAATGGAATGTATATATTTCATCAAAGACGGTACATTTAAAAAAAAATAATGCTCTTTTTGATTAATAAACGCTGCCTTCAACCCCGGCCAAGATAACAAAATATGATTTAAAAGAAGGCGATATTGTAATTAGCAGCTATTATTCATGCGACGCTAAATGAAAATATCACATCGCCTAGGGGACCGAAACGGCCAAATGGACGCACGGCGTACACACTTAGGAAAAACAGACGGTCCAAGTCGCTTTGGGCGGGAAGCAAATATACGCGGAATCCTCGGCGGATAGCTAATAGTCCTGTACGGTGTGCATAGTTAAGGGTAGTCATTACCTCAGTGGTATGACTAGCTTTACTTTAGATGTCAGCAAGCATATGTTCCCGATTCGCTGGAGTTGTTAATAACAACAATGCATGGTTATCATGGGGTTGGGGGAAAAAAAGAAGAGAGAGAGAGGGGGGGGGGGTTACAAATGCAGGATTTAGTGTGTATATATACGTTTACCCACTCTCGGGCTGTATGTTGGTTCGACGACAACACTATTACAGTCATGTCCAGTGTTTACCGAACGGGGTTATGAATAATGGTGAAATCAAGGGGGTAGACGAGCGGGTTTAATTTTGTCGTGATGCATGTCTAGGCTGGATTGGATTGCACGTTGTGATCGAAACATACGTTTGCTGCATGCTGTGGTTGGCTCTTTTGTTATGATACGGACTGTACTAACAGACCACAGCCCCCCCCCCCCTCCCCAAATCACATAATGTAAGTGCCGATTTCTGGCGCTCAATAAAACATTCAAATCATGGACATGCTTATTAAAGGTGCCGCCATTTTGAAAATGGCAATTTAAATAAAAATGCACCAGTTAAACAATAATTAGTCATGAGTGCGGTTCCTTATTTTTGAATGTCATACACCTTAAGCTAACTTCGTAATAATTAATTCTACTACTTACAGCTAAAAAAAAAAAAAAAAAAAAAAAACCTGAGCAATGGCATTTCATAGCCGGTATCACAAGATACGAAATAATGTATCGACCTTTAGTAGACTCGACGTCAGTTTCTTTCCAAACGGCATTCAGGTTAGCCGGGTTACCATTACGTAATTTGATTCAGATGCCATTGTTGTTGCTCGTCGTTGAGAAATACGACGGGAGCCGTAGTCCACAAATTAGGATTGCTATGTTTTTATTCAGATAATTTTAATTTGTGAGCTTTGTAGGGATTAATTAATAATGACTTGTGATTGCCAGAATTAATTGCCTTGAAACATAAGTGTATACGAAACAATTAGAGCGCAAGAACAGACGTACGAGAGAGAGTGGCTGTTGCCAGCTTGGCGTTTATATCCCCTTGTCGGAACTTTGCCGAATTCCCTAGTTGAGAAGATCATCTAAAAAACAAACAAACAAACAAACAAACACCCCAACAAACAAACAAACAAACAAACAAACAATTAAATAAACACCCCCGACAAACAAACAAACAAACACGATGTAAACGATGTAAACGATGTTTCAAAAAAGTTCATTGTGATGTAGATGTTGGTCGTATTTGTTTAGTTGCTTATTTTAAGCGGGGTACCATGTGTTATAAAATAACATCGAACCGAAGCATCTCCGCATTAGTGCTTCAATCCCAATCAGTGTATACCTTTGTCCCGATTGAAACCGTAAGAAAGTCAATAGCCTCGATTGGGGTAGCTTTCGTCGACAATAATTGGTAAAACTCCAGGTATCGGTTATTGTTCGTTATGTGTGTTTTACATTGTTGGGAAAAGTGACGTCAGAGCTTCGAAAAGTTTAACAAGATATGTAAATCTCATAACATCCAGACAGTCGATTTTATATTGTGTTATGGATATAAATCAAGAGTTTTTTAATTAATCCAAAGACCATTTTAAGCTTGGATATCAAAATGTTGTTAGAAATGCTTGTTGGAAATCATTGGGTCGCCAATAGTGACTTGCATTTTTCTCACTTCTAAAAGAAGAAGAAAAACAAAAGCACTATAAGGAGCGACCTGAACAGTGAAATTAACCGGTGCTGTTATCGCAAGAAAACCTCCGTGACTTTCAAAACAAAATCCATGCCGATTTTAGTGGTTAAAACAACAAGCTAAGAGCCCGTGAGTGCTGGCGCAATTTACGCGGCTCCCCGGTCGATGCAGGGTGCCGTTGTTTTATCGACGTCTACGGCTGCCTTCGCCATTGCTGATGCAATGACAACACGGATTCGAGGTGGCATTTGGAGATATTAGTGGCATATAATGTGGCTGTTGGCGATAATGTCAAGCAGAAATAAGTGTCGTTTGGCGATTGGCGCCTTTTTCAATGTGCGAGCACCTGATTTATTCACAAGTGGAAGGGGGGGGGGAGAGAGACTAAGGAAAAAAAAAGCGATGCCGTGTGGATAGACTGAGAAACCTTTAGCGGGTGTGCAGTGGGGGGAATTGATTTCGCTAAGTGACAGGCCCAATGCTCAATCTGATTGCTGAAAAGAAAACATCCTATTTTTTAAAGAAATAATTTTCAGGCCCTGATCTAGATCACTGAAGCTATTTCCCCCCCTTCTTCTTCTTTTTTTTTCTTCCTGGGACGGAAGTCTCTAAGTGTGTATCGCTATGCAGCATTCTTAAATTGATTTCTGCCTGCGCATTGTTCAAAACGTACCCGGAATTGTATCCTCTTTTTAAGTATTTTGCGATGTTGAACCCGGCCTCTGCTCTTCGAGCGGTGCGCCAGGTTTTCTGTCTGCTGCGTTCATCGATCTGTGAGTTTGTCAAATATATTTTGTTCACTCACTTTTTGATTGTTGGAAAGGTAATACTAAAAGCTTATTGAAAATAGAACCTTGGACACTTATCGTGGAAGAGTAGGGGTTAAACCCGGTGTTTCTGGTTCACATAGCACGCATTTTGTTGACAGGTTTCCTCAGGCTTGCGAGCTACAGTGATTACGGTAACTTATAAGGCCTCCTTGGTTTTATTGCCAGACATAAATAATAATAATACAAATAATAATATTAATAATAAAAGACTTAGATAAAATGTAGACTGGTGGACATATATTGATAAGTCTGAAAGAAAAACGAAATCAAAACATGAATGAGTTAATGGATTCGTCTATTTAAAGACATTGTCGTGGTGTAACCTTCAAGCTGTCAAACTGTGCGTGTTTTTTTTTAGAGTTTGACTTGAAACGTCTACACGAGTTCTAGGTGGGTTTTTTTGTATGTCGAGCGCAATTAAACGAGAACCAGATAATAATAGGAAATGAAAATGTCCACGTACATTCCGAGTAGGAGTGTCGGCATTTAAGTCAGAAGCGTGTCCGTCTTGCAGTGTGTTACAACTCCTCCACCCCTCCCACCTTCGGATTCAATAACACAACTGGAAACCCAGCGATACTTCAGATTATAATCATTCTATTAACTCTTCCCTTCTTGTTTCAATCAATTCTAGTCTCCTTTTTTCCACGTGTCCTTCCCTCCTTTTTTTTTAGTAGTAGTCAATACATCTTTCCTCTCCATCTTCCTGAATATATATATATTTTTATTCCTCTCCTTTCGACTTTTTTTGTCTTTTTTTTTTTTTTCTTTTACCATCGTAACCCTCCCGTGTTCCATGTCCCCGACCATCCATCACCATCCCCCGTACTCCCCGGCATCACGTCCGCATCACAGACGCACATTTCCGGTGCTTCTCGTGCACCCAAGTCGCGTGCCATTGTCCGGGGTATCGACTCAACGGTCTCCCCTAATGCGCTCCGAAGGCCCCCGCGAGCTCCCCGGGTTAATTATAGCAGACATCGCATATTCATGGCGGCTTGACGGCCGCTATTGTTGGCCCCATCAATCCTTGCGGCTCTATTAAGTGACATTAGCAAAGGAGAGGAGAGGGGGGGGGGGGGCTGGGGAATGAGAATGGCAAAGGAGAAAGACAAAATTCATCAGAGAGGGTCCTTTTGTTTGTGATGCTTTATCAGTAACAACAGAGCCAGGTGAATTTCTCTATTGTTTGACCTCGACTTCAATATATCCCTAATTAAAGTCATGCCAATGAGGGTTTGCTGATTGTTTTGCGGTTAAAAATAAGAAATCGTATAAATAGCTACGTTGCGGGGAAAAAAAGCAAATATTTCTTTCCTCGGCGACATTTAATTTTCGCTTATGATTTTAAATTATCCGTGAGACATTTTTCAGATTGACCTTCTAGAAGTGTTAAAGTTGTAATGTTTCCCCTGTGCACCCTCTTTTTCTTCATTGTTGTATGGAAGTGTTAAATGGTTTCTTGATGACGTATTCATTTATTTATTTATTTATTTTTAATCAGTGTGCCGTTTATTCTGGTTTTTTTTTTTCGGTTTGAAAAAGTTTTTGGTCACTAAAAATTTTCCCATTTTTTATTTTTTAAGATATTTTGTTTATTTATTTTGTATAATCAGTGTGCTGTGTATCCATGAAAAGCCAGTGGTAAAATGTTAGGCCTACTAGACTTGACGTGAACATCATGTGCTAAACAGTCCCAAGCCACAACACCATATCATTGGGATTTCACTGATCTGTAACTGTTCACACAAACTTAGTGGTGTTTTGTTTTAGCTTAAAGTTTTAAAGTTGTTGGTGACGATCGTATGATTTCTTCTTCTTTTTGCTCATCAGTGTGATGTGTATCGATAAGCGGTAGTAGTAAAATGTTACTATTACATTTGAAATGACAATGGTCCTTTGCCCTCAAAATCTTTGTTTGTTTGTTATAGGTTTTGTTTTCTCTCGTTTAAGAAGTAACTGTCTTGTACTTTCCTCCATCTTCATGAAACCCTCCTACTTCTCCCATATAACTAATTTAAGCAAGTTCGATGTCAACTTCCAATATATTTTTTTACTGCAATAGACATGCAAACAAAAAGATAATAATAATAACACACAAAAATAACGAATGGAGTACAAATGAGTCAATGCGAGTGTTGCTTCCAGTCTCTCGTTGTTTGAATAGAGCCGATTTTGCAATTAATTTTACGGAGCGCCAACTCATTGGCGGGTACCAGTCGCAAAGCGGCTGGTGTAAGACCTTTTGAATAAAGGCAAAATTACAGGTGCCTCTCTCCCTCTCTATATTACGTGTGACAAAAGACGATTTAGTGTTTGGGAGACGGCATTTTTCTCAGTGGACAATGCGTTCCCGACACTTCATGCCTCTGTCTCACTGTCCTTTTTTTTCTTTCTTGTTTTCATTATTTATTCATTCAAATTTATTCATTTTAGCTCTCGCCGTTAATCAAACAAAACCAAGTCCTGTACATTCGGAGAGTCTCCACTATTTGCGTTGAATCAGTGCTCCCGCATTTGGGGTGTTTACCGTGTTTGCTCAATTCATTGCGAGGAGGTGGTTTCTGGGTTTATTCAGCGCATCGACAAGGAACGAAAGGGGGGGGAGCTCGGCTCATTTTTAATGGCACTTCAACGTGTTTAATTAAATTGCAGAAGCCGATGTTTAGGCATTGTATGCATTTTGTCGGAGGGGGAAGAAATGAAAGAGGTGAAATAATTAGCATGTAGTGTTCTGTTTAGAATGAACGGTTTGGTGAGGTACTAATCGGATCTTATTAATTTGTTTTATTTGATATAAAAATTGTCCACTTCTACCTTGAACAGGTGTACGTTGTTTTACGGAATCCATTTTACGCAACAAATATGATTACATATTTGTAATTTCAAATTTATAATTCCAACCCTTTTTTTAAGACTCAAATAAATACATTCTATTGCCACCTTCATATTGGGACATTCGAAAATGTATATGTAAATTTATAACAAAACTTGTATCTATTAACAACCATTTGTATTTAAACGTAACTTATTTCATAAATAATTTTCCTATTTACTTCAGTTATATGGCGAGGTAATACTAAAGAAAATGGTGTATTTATAGCATTTAGCTATTTCAGATAATGCCGATGTGCAAGGCTAGGGACAGTCATTCATCATGTAAATTAGAATACATTTAAATGAAATGATCATTCAATAATATATGCTTTTTGAGGCTTTGCATGGTGAGGTATCAATGTATATTCGGTTTGCGGTAACACGATGTGTATATCTACTAGCTGTGTGGATATGTTCTTGGAGAACTAGGTCTGGCTTTTTTTTCTACTGCCGCGGAGTAGAACAAAAGGCAAGACCTAGTTCCCTAAGAACAAATCTACACAGCTAGTAGATATACACATCGTGTTACCGCAAACCGAATATACATTCACTAATACTGTTATGTGATTTATAAATGTATTTATTTGATTAATAAGATGGATACAACAATCCAAAGTTTATTCCAGGTCAGGAGAACGAGACCTGATGACCTGAACTCCTCACTAGCTCAAATTCTAAGAACCTCTACCCCTGAAACATTACACCAAGTTCAGATCCACACTCCGACCGAATTAGGAAAAGCTAAGCCTTTCGACAACTTTGATCTTTAACTTTGGAAAACTGAGCTCAAAAGGCAAACCCAAATTCGAACAAAGAAACATAGTCTTATTTAATTGTACGAATTGATCTACAAAATACACGACAGAAGTAAACGACTTACTAACATAACATGCTTTAGCCAAAATGGGTATAGCATTTTTATATTATTCATATCCGTGTATCGATGTCGTACATGCATCTTCACAATAACTGCGGTATTGCTATCCTAAGAGATAATCTTTCCCTTTGGCTAGCCCGGACTATACACTTTTTAATACAGTGTCCAATAACAATACAGTTCAGACCACACTAAATCCACCGGAGCTCGGAACTTTTGACGCGGCACACGACCCTCCATTCACGGGTCCGCCGTTTCACGCACGCGTCTCCTCCCATTACTAGCACGGCCAGGAACCCATTCTCTGGCCTCGGTTTTGTATGACACCCCCCTTTGCTTTAATCACCCAACAATCTTGTTCGTCAATACTGCTCCACGCAGCTTGTTCATTATTGCCCCCCAAAATGACTATCTGTTGCACGCGCACCTTGCGCTTGAGTACACGGCGGGCACTGGCACGCCAAAGTTTTATTAACCCGTAGGGGAGCGATTCCGCACGCGAGCGGTTACCGTATTTTAGCTGGGCACGTGGCCGTTCAATAGCGGGGATTAAGCTGCCCACCGTCCGGTGAGGAGACCGCTCTTCATCCTCGTGGGATGATGAACAACCAAGCAGTTGACAGGTCTCTGGGCATGCGCACGGATGCTTTCCCCTATACCAATACTACCCATAATGCACTGCTAATATTGACCGTGAAGAAAGTTCCAAAAGTTGCTAATGTCCCATGTTATCTAAGTCATTTCCTTCTTAAGTACGAACTTGTGGTGATAACAAGTACTTGATTTGTTCCAGCATGTGTTTACGAAGATCCGGTTGGGTTAGGACTCGAATCAAGTACAAACTGAACGACAATAATGAGGCCAGAGTATTTTGTCACCCCTCGTAGGCTTCATGAAGATTGAATCGTCCGCGGTTTAAAGCGAGTCCGTCCCATCATATTCCTTTTACCACCTTCCCGTCCACACCTTTATCGGTATCTTTGGTCCCTTCCCCCCACCCCCATTTTTATCTCCGTCCTCACCTCCTCTTCACTATCCTCTCACTTGTTCCTCTGTAACATCATCCTGGGTCTCCTTCATTAACTGCCGTATAGTAGTCTCTTTGTCTCTTCTCGTCTGGAAATCAGCGTCTTTTTTCCTCTCTCTCTCTCGCTCTCTCTCTCTCTCTCTCCATCATCATTTTTTGTCTTCGTCATCTTCCCAGTTTGGTTTCAAGGGTCCATCCGCCGTGTCTACTCCTCCAGCCTCCCTCTCTCTATCTCTTTGCATCCAGCCCTTGTTTCACTCGAGTAAACACTAGAGAACTTTACCTTCTTCTTCCGCAAGCACACTCTCATCTACTTTCTCTAAAGGCCTGCCTTCCTCTCCCTGTCAGACGATACCTTTTCTGCGAATAAGGTTTTTAAGGGTTTTCTGAAAACGGCATTATTATTACCTTTTTTTTAATGTTGGATTGACGGAGATGTTCAAACACCCTAAGAATATTTTCCTTCACATATCCACCCGATTGCGTTTCACTTTGAACACCTCGTAAAATCATTCTTGTTGAAATCAAATCATCTTTAAGATGGCGTTTCATTTTCATAATGTATTGATTGAATTGGTTGTGGTATAGAATCAGATGGACTTTGTTAGCTTGAAATTTTCACACCGCACCAAAGGCATCTTGGCGCGCACAAACGAGCTAAGCGCATACAAAACATGCTCAGCGGGAACAGGCCACCAGCGAAAAGTCAACCTGATACAAATGTCTAGTTTTTACAACCACTTTTGCATAAAGCAATTTTTTTGTTTAGGTTTGTGAATTCTAAGCTGGGAGAGTTGGAATGGGTGCACGATTCGGAAGTCGAATCTTGTTCCTTTTTTTTTTTTTTTTTTTTTTCTTATATTCAGATGTTGGTATTTTCGTGGGCAACAAAAAAGAACGACTGGATTCTTTATATTGCACAGGCAGTTTGCACTGGTTATCAATCAACGTAAGGACATCCATTACTCGCCGGCATCATTACGGCTACGACGCACCATTAGTGCTCAAAATCAAAGCGATCGGGATGCAAAATGAAACCCATCTATTTCGAAAAAAGGAAGAAAAAAACCACACACACACACACACATTCATCTTTCCCCCGCAATACGACTTAAAATCTTAAAATGGGATCTCACTGTGTATCAAAATAGACCACTGTGATGTTTGCTTCCATTCGGTTGGAGATTTGAACAGCAAATAATATCGACTGGTGCAGATTGAATATTAAAATGAAGTTTGCTCGGTTTGAATTTTGCCCCGCGAGGTGCGTTTCAAAAGTGTTACAAATTCGTAAAGATCCCGGATGCTAGTAATGCTCTCGAAAGGGCAAAACACGACTTAACGGAATACAAAGAGTGTGGAGGGTTAAGAAAAGTGGGGGAAGCCATGCGTTATGTGTAGTTAGGATACCTACTTTTCCATCAGTCAAACCCTTGCGTCTTAGACTAACGCTTGCACCTTATATGCAATTAATCATCTAGTATCAATGTAAACAGTACAGGGAAGGAAAGTGACAAGGCTGATTTCCCCCCTCCATTTTCCTTCCAGATATTTTCACCGTAACGGGTAGCCCCGCCCCCATCACCATCTTTTTTTTTAAAACCCATATTAAACACACGGAGAAGGCAGAAAACTAGGCCCAACCCCAAGCTACTGAGAACTGCCCCCACTCGATCACCAAGCGACTGAAAAGCCTCGGAAGGAAGCTGGTTGACAAGATCGATTTCCACGCCATTTTTTTTGCCCGCGTGCGCTTCCTGCCGCTCCACTTTGTCCGCTCTTTCCGTTCCAATTCAAGAGCGGGCTTCGTAGCGACGGCCGAGGATGTGCTCGAGCCGGCGAGTTTTCCTCCATTGCGTTTTCCGTTTGGCCGTGCCATCGAGAGCAGTGCGACCGACCGAGTCAAGTCAAACATGGCCGTGTCCCTGTGTGCATGCATGATCGCCAACCAACCCCGTCATCCACTACAGTCTACCTTTTTACGCGACGTCTTACTCAGCCCACCTTCACGTTTGCTGAGAAAACATTCGCTTCGATTCTGGGTGTTTTTTTCACGACCGACTCTTTGTCCGATTCAATAAGTTGGGCTCGTGCCTGCCATTTTAACTCCGGTGACCCTTAAATATTCAATGATAAATTTCTCCGGCTGTAAAGATTACGTGGCAAGTACCTTAAGTGTATCTTGATATCCGTTGACCACTTCAGGTTTTTTTTTCTTCTTCGTCTTCTTTCCTAATACCTTTACCAATTCAAATTTAATTAATTACACGTTTGACAAAGATTGCAATACTGTTAAATTGGTTAGTGAAGATGTTGTACTGGGTTTGCGGAACGTATACAGTTACCGTAGTTTCTGGTTGGTTTTGTTTTTTATCAAGGAGACATTTCTTGACCTTGGTTGTAAATTACACAAGTATTTTAAAACAAATTAATGGCAAGTGTGCGTTAAACGCGATAGATAATCCATCGTTGTTTAACAATCAGAAGAAGAAAGAAAATACAGGTTTTCCCCTATGTGGCATTTGTCTTAAAAATATTCTATATATACCGCTTTTGGTAATAAATGAAAAAGCAAATTAACATTTGTTTATTATTACTTTTAATTAAAGCTCATGTTGTTTGTTTCGCTGAGAATACTGTTCATGTAGTTACAATCGCCATGCTGTTATACAGTTCGTGGAGATAGAAATATAAATTTAAGACACACGCTGATTATGAAATGTTTTTATTGAAATCTAGAGGATTTGAATACGCGATGTCTCCCCACCTAAACAACGATAACACACGGCAGTCTCTCAAAGGCGTAAAGAACACAAAATATAGTTTAATTCCATGTTTGGTGTGTTTTCCTCCTGTTTATTCTTGTTGTTTATGTTGCTGCTGCTGCTGCTGCTGCTGCTGCTGCTGCTGCTGCTGCTGTAGCTGCTGTATTCATTTTGAACCTTCACATTAGATTATCATATAACAACAAGTAAATTTTGACATTTCAAGAGTGCTGACAATTAAAAACGGAAACTGCAGTTTTTAATTGGCCAGTAGAGTGCCCCCTAGAACAGAAAAAAAAAAAATGGTGCACACGTTAAAAAAATTTACCCTAGTTTCGTCGCTGAAAATTATTCTTAATAACGTCATAGGTCGTTGTGGCCTGTTCATCCAGGAATGCAGCTCTGTGATTTAAGGAGCTCATTTTGTTATTAAAGATGATTGTACCTAGGGGACAAAATGCGCGTCAATACATCATTGCTTTGTGATTCCAAGTAGATAAATAGACGCTTTATGAATGCGTTGTCAAGCAGAACATAATATTGTACTCATTTTTTATTCCCTTTTTAATTTTTATTATAAAGCTATCATGTCTAGATGTGGGTGACTCTTTAGGGTGGCTGGTAACCTTTGCTTTTAAGGGTGCATTCACTTTAAAGATGCACCTCCTGCATTTAAGTCATCTTTAAAAAAAAATATGATAACTCAACAATGGTAATTGACAATGCTGTTAGGGCTTGTAAGAATGGTGTGAGCAAACGTGATCCCAGCCCATCTTGGGTCGAGAATCACGGCCAGAGTTTGCCGAAGTCGGCACACCCACACTGCCGCGATTTTAATAACCCGGGCGCGTGATTCTGCTTTAATTTTGACCGCAGATCAATTAGCTTCGATCGGGCCCGAGGTTCCCAGGTACGGGGGACGAAGTCTTAATTAGCGCGGTGGAGTCACCATCGCTCGTGTTTGCGTGGATGTGTGTGTATGTGTGTTGGTATCGCGCGCGAAATGGCTCGCTTGGCGACTATCGCGTGGCATCACCACGCAGCTCTGAAAGCTTCCCCCTATAGATAGGACTGTAATAGCGATGGCAAGGAAAAATAAGATAGCATTAAAAAAAAAAAAAAAAAGAGTAGTCGGGTCACATCATTTAGCACTTGTTGAACATCTCGTAGGTCACAAAATCCATCTCAATCAAGGACCTGACGGCATAAGAAAGGACTAAATTAACAAGGAGAGAGGTCAGACTGATATTAGAGATGGACAACCTTGACTCAAGGGATGCACTTTGTGGTTTTTCTTTTTTTTTTAGAAGCGGCATACATCGGTGATTAATGGAGCAGGGGGTTGGAACGGAGTCAGGCAACGACGGAAATATTGAGATGCAAAATTATGCGTCATGGAATGAAATATGTGAGAACAAAATCCCCCCGCTCTCTGATTTTTTTTTAGGAAGTGATTTGTGGGGTTTTTTTCCTTCCGTTTGACAGTTGTCATGACATGTGGATAACAATCGATACATTGGGACTGGTTGCATTGTTTTGATTTGTTTTAATTTGTTCAATACGTTTAGGGTTACAATTGTAACAAATCGCACACTTTAACAAAATATATCTAACAACGCCAAAACTTGTGGGCTTTCCCGGTTTTTTGTTACTCACGTTTTAAAGAAAATCATACCAAAAATGTTGCTACTTTGTTTGTTTGTTATTACTATTTTGCACTTAACCTTTGACCCGGAATAAAAAAGTTTCCTAATTATTTGCAAACAAATTGTAAAAAAAAAAAAAAAAAAAAACCCGGGAAAGTCAAAAATAAATTCATAGTGTCACATTCATTAGTATTATTATTATTTATTGTTTGTTTATTTGGCAATTCCAAATCGAAATACAGAATCTAAATGAAGGTTTTATACTCAACAGATTGGTTGCATCCGAAGAATTATTTGTTTTCTACACCAACTCACCCTAAGTGCTCCTGTAAAATATGTTTAAATGGAGGTAAATACTCCAAAAAATAGTAACGACCATAAACTCTCACTTGCTAAGTAGCACTGCACCTGGTGGTAATGTACAACATGCTGAGAAACAAATCCCTGTTAAAGGAATGTGGTTTTTGAGAAAGGGATTCAAAGAATTGTCAATCTGAGAAACGTTTCATGCAGAAACGTTTCCCAGATTGTGTATCCAAGTTACGGAGTATATACTCTTCCTGCGCGGACATAATCGCTCCGGATATTCAGTGATATCTCAAAAACGCTACCACCTTTTGAAATGAAGTTTTCACAAGTTAGTTTTATCGTATATACATTTGTTGTAGGATTAAAACCATCGAACGGGTCCGAACACCGAAGGTATACTTTGCCTTTAAATACCCGTAGGGTCGAATCGATATACTGTGTACCATAGTAGAACTATTCCATCAGATGGGATGAGAACGGTATATAGACTTTAATATAAGGTTTACTCTTTGCCAAAGTAAAAAAAGTTGTATCTTTGAACACCCCACCGTAACCTCTAGCCCAATTCCCTTGATTAATTGACATAAACACCGATCCCGTATGCAAAAGATAACATCCCAGCATGTCACTATTATTGTGTCATGAGTTAAAGGTTGTGTCTTGTAAACACTCTCACCGTAACCTCTAGCCCAATTCTTCCGCTTTTAATTGCCTCAAACACCGATCCCGTATGCAAAAGATAACATCCCAGCATGTCACTATTATTGTGGCATGAGTTAAAGGTTGTGTCTTGTAAACACTCTTGCCGTAACCTCTAGCCCAATTCGCCCGCTTTTAATTGCCTTAAACACCGATCCCGTATGCAAACGATAATAGCTCGGCATGTCATTGATATCGTAACGCAAGTCCCGCTCTAAATGAAGACGGTTGATATATGAGACAATGAGTCATGGAACGTAAAAATGTAGATCGATTGAATATTAATATCATTGCCCATTTGTACTCAAGTGCAACTGTCTTTAAAAAAGGGTGAAGATTTACTGTTGCTACAGGGTCGATTACTCTCTTTGAATAAATATGAAGTACAATATAATAACACAAAAAAATGTACGCCAAACTGCTGACTTTTAATAAAAAGTACCCTATTGGTAATGCTTCGCTGTTCTCTCTTTGAATCAAGATAAGGTACAACGCTCTTATTAGCATAAATGTTAATGCGCTTATTATCTTAGAATGAATAAAGGCGCATCATTTTGAGTAAGCTCTTGGTACTGGTAAAAGCTGGCTCATTCTGATTTAAGATGCAGCACGGCGTTGTATTAAAAGTCATTGCGAAAACATAGCTTACAATACACGGTTTTGATTCAAGAAAATGCGCAGTTGGGTCGTAGCGATATTGATATAAAAAATGTTTATTGCTTGATTTATTTACCTCGTTAAAGCAAAACAAAGACTTAATAGACTGGATAGTATTTTCGTATGCTGCCCAACCTATATTTTGTATTCAACATAAAAACATTTTTATTTTTGTTAAACCGCCAAGTCCGTTGGCAATTAGTGTTATAAATAGTTTGTGTTATCATCACTAGACTGAAGTCATTTCTTAGTAATCTATTTTGGATGTTTAGTGTGCTGCATTAAAGCCAATTCTTATTAAAGCCAAGTATTGCCAGTCCATTAAATTACATGCAACATTTAAGATGGATGTACTTCAAAAAAAAAAGACTAGTCCCTCCAGATGAGCGGTTTCAGAAAATAGACTGGTACCTGTTTCGTATAAACAAATGGTTGGTGTGGTCCGTGCAGGGCGTTCGACTGGCGCGCTGTGCAATGACGTGGTTTTTTTTATTGGTATCTACTCCTGACAATATTTAACCATCACCCGCGCACGCCGTATCTTCCTCCACGACATTTTACACCATGGACAGGCCCCGACCGAGATGTAATTTCAGTATCTTGTCCCAATCAGTTAATTAGACAAAATAAAAGTCTTTTTCAATAAAGGCATGCACCGTGTTCATGTCAATCACGGCTGACAAAATGCGGTCTTTAATTAAAACACCGCGATCTCCTGGGTTTTTTGTCGTGCCTGGACATTTCTTGCTTATTAAGTGTACAGCTCAACAGGGTATGCGCATGGGTAGCTTTCAACGTTTTAAAAATACCCGCGGTGGGTTAAATTAGATACGCCAGTTACTCTTAATGCAATGTTAGTGCGGGACTAATAAGGGTATTTTTTAGGCTGCCGATTATGGACAATTTTATGCCTTGGGTATACGCTTCACCGCAGCCATTGTTATTGAAGAGGCAGAAGCTAGACATAATACACTTCAATGCATAGATAAACACTCTAGTGCTAGCATTGTCCGTTTTGGGGGTTTTAAGAATAACGATTGAAGAGAGGTTAATTAATTTCCACTGTCCAGTCTGACAAGTTGGGTTTGCCAATATTCTAATTAGCTTGTTACTGTTTGCTTTAAAGGAGAAAGACAAAGTTTGTATCAGCCGTGATAAATTGTTATTGTGGTTGTAGTAAGTTTCTCAAAGAAGAAAGAAGAAAAGAAAACACACAAAAACAAACCTAGGCTACAACAAAATTGAACACACATTTCATTTAAAAAAAATATAGACAAACAAACACAAAAACAAACAAACTTCAAACAAACAAACAAACAAACACCCCAAACACCCCAACAAACGAACAAACTAACACACAAGCAATCAAACAAACAACCCAACAACCAAATTACCAAAAACGAACTCAAACGTTTGCAGGTTTTAAAGTTCCAATGCAAAATGTAAAAAAACTAAGAAACTATGTTGATTGCAATGAAATAATGTTTGTTTTGACAATCAATGGGGGGCCTACTTCACACTGGTTGTAATCACCGCTTTGCTTTTGAAAACTTTTTAAATACAGACCTTCAACTTTCATAATTGGTGAGTTTAAGTCAAAGCGAACTATGATAGAAATTAAAATAGACAAAAAAAATTCATTTAACTGAACAATCATGGTAACCTCTTCCCACAAACAGTACGCCCGTTCTGCTCCCAAAAGAGGTTTGGGGTAATCTCGACGTTTCGAACACTACTCCACTGGTCTTCAGTTTTATTTTGCACGGTGGAGACACACGTGGCACCATTAATGCAACTTCACGTCACACATAGGGCTACCTTTGTCTGGGCGTATTAAATTTTACCCGCTGATACACCTGATGAAATGGATCTATTATAGCACATTATACGAAAGGATTATGATCACAGTGTTCTTGAAAATGGGGGAGAAACTTATTGCTTCAGTTTCAATAAATACTGGGCCAGCGTTGTCCAGGGGCAAGTTGATGTCCACACGTGCTGACGATAAACGATTGCACGCGGCAGGCCGCTGCGGCAGGGCAGGATCCAGCCGAATCAAACACCACACAAAACAAAACAAAATGATAATAAAAAAGGGGGAAATAAAGGCTGCTCCCTTTTATACGAGAGCTTTTTACCGGTTGGATTTGCATGTTATTACCCCGTGATTGTTTTCCATTCTCCGTCCCGTACCTCGTCAACCTCTGTCTCCGCCGACTCCCCCGCCGGACTTCATCTTTCTCTCCTTTTTTTCTGCAGCTATTTTTCTTTTCATTTCATGGCATGAATATTCTCTATAGCATCTACTCCCAAGCAGGCAATGGAGCTTCGTGTGTATGCCCACATATTCTGTTTCAATTGATCTCTTCCCCATAGTGATCCATCACCACTCACCTTTTTTATTACAAAAAAAAAAAAAAAAAAAAAAAAAAAAAATCAAGTCAAATGCTTTTCATACATCGAGCATCTCTGAGAAAGAAAGTAGGGGGAGACAAAAAAGTCCCAGGGCTACGGGCCTACTCGAAGCGAGAAATCACTGCGACGAGCGCATTATTAAGTCCTCACCACGCGCTCTGTATTACCCGCGGACATAGAAGTTGGCCCCGGCGTGGTCTACCGCGATATCAACCCCTCTTGCTGAATATTCAGCGTGCAGCTCACATTTCGGGCGAAACACGGAGCAGAAGAAGACGAAGAGAGAGAGAAAAAAGAGATAGAGGTCGAGTAAGAAAAAAAAGAGAAAAAAAAGAGAATCACCGCCAGAAAAAAAGGGCCCGTGTATAAATAAGACGTCAGTGTAGACTTGGAGACTCGGGCTTGGTTGATGGATGAGACCAAATTACCATGCGCCGAAGAACATTTAGTGCCATAAAAGCAAGGATTTATTCACCTCTATGGGACTCTCTGGGAATACATTTTGCAGAGGGATGAAGTAAGGAAAACAATTAATGCTAGTTTTTTATGTGTATGGATTTTTCTTTTCGATGCCTCTGGTTAAATTTTGTAATCTTGAGTCGAGCGAAAAACAAGAAGTGTACAGTGTATTTGAAGATAAACAAATAAAAACACAAAATAATGTTTACATATCCAGCAATGTTCTTGTAATGAAAATAATGCATAAAGCAAAGCATCATATGCATCCCCCTCAATACAAGGAACAGGTACCTCAAAATATTCCTGGAAGTTTCAATCAGTTTAAACGTTAACGTTAAACTGCACACTGAAGTCTGGGTGCTTGATATTCTTGATATTATCTTTGTTTATGTTGTTGTTGTTGTTGTTGTTTTTATTACCGCTGTTCTTGTTGATCTTTTTTGTTGTTCTTGTTGTTTTTATTCTTGTTGTTTATAACGTTGTTCTTTTTGTTGTTCTTGTTCTTGTTGTCCTTGTTGTTCCTTTTTTTAGTAATGTTTACTATTTTACCAAGGATCCATACCGCGTCCGTCTTGGCCGTTTTTTTTTGTTGTTTTGGGGTTTTTTTTTTTAACGGGGTATAAGATAAAAATAATTCATTGGACGTGCTTGTGAAGAATCCTGAAATATTTAGGTAATTTTTTTACCGGATAACGTTGCTTGATAAATTGATTGTTTGTAAATTAGTAAAGTGAACATAATAATAAATGAGTAAGTGTAAGGGACTCGCCGTAACGTGAAACCCATTCTGAGTCAACGGGTAAGAAACACGCGCTCTGATCTTATCCTCTTTTATTATTTTGTTTCTTCTTTTTTTATCATCGGAAAGGTTGGAGACCAAAATCAAACGGCAGATTTTTTATCGCGATAGGATATTGGCAAACATGGAGACTTTAAGACGATCTGTGTGTGCAGTCTTTGATTTGAGCTGAGCCTAATTGATTGTTAAGCGGCCGTGACATGGAAAGGCGCGGGGAAAATGCCGTGGCTTGGATCGACTGCGCGATTTATGATATGCAAAACGGGCTATATTTCACCTGAACATACGCTAAACGGATGTGCTTCCCACAGCCGCGTATAAAGTCGATTATGTCACAGTACTAACATTGAAATTCGAGCACGTGGTCACTCGATACCTTCTCTTTCCGATTTGCTCTCTCAAAACATTTACGTCATCGCCGGACAATCACATAATTTGTCTAACCGCTTTAAGAGTTTGTAGGAAGTGGAACGAGCCACTTGAGGCTGAAATGTACTTGTTCAATCAGTTTGTTTCAATAACAATGCGAGTATTTTTACATGGCCAAATACTTTGTTGGTCACTTGACGCAATTGACGTAAAAATGAGTACGCGCGTTGTACATACAGTGACAAAGGATAAAAATGACATTAATTGACAGCGTATTTTAATCTCATCCCTTCAATTTGTAACAAAGGCTGCTGTCTACCTTTGATACTTTTAATTGACATAGACTGTCGATATTTCGTTGAGGGCGCGCCCCAAGATATAATAAGAACATTTCTTATCTCCACCCAAATGTCATACCTTTGTTTTGGCAACTGTGACAGATAGCCTTTGTCTGTAGTTCATTCGTGTATGCGATTGGCGACTGCCATTGTTGTGCTTTTTAAAACCAGGTGGATATCACCTATGGGCGAGCGTGTTGTGCCGGACGACACGCCATCTATGTCCATTTTATGGCTAACTGTCATCATATTGTTGTCCAGTGACAGCTCCTGGACCGTGCCTTTAAGCTTAATACGTCAATTCTGTTACAATTGACGCTCACCTTCCCATGTTGTTCATTCTGGAAGAAGCATTTCAATTTAATATCGCTGGCAGCAGAAATTAGTGGAATTTGCCAACTTCAAATTGCTAAATTTAGGGTATCACATTTTTTTGTTGTCGTTGCAGTAAAATTTGAAAGAATATTGTATATGTTTCCATTCATTATAGGAGTTTGTATTTAACA
Organism: Pisaster brevispinus; assembly: GCA_023634235.1. Lineage (NCBI taxonomy): Eukaryota > Metazoa > Echinodermata > Asteroidea > Forcipulatida > Asteriidae > Pisaster > Pisaster brevispinus. The sequence goes on along the minus strand of JAMKCF010000016.1, from coordinate 7,368,047 downwards.
ATAAATTTTGGACACTTTTATTTTTGTTATTTTTCAACAATTAACTAAATGTTGTATGTTCCAATTTATTCAATCTGGAAATGTGTGTTGAAACTTTTCCAAAACCATCACCTAGTCGAAACAACAACAACAATAAAGAAATTACTGACACTGAACATATTGCTTTTAATGTACGTATATCCATTATAACGTAATGTAATGTATACTCTATTGAATAAAAATCATTATTTTATTTCTTTTATAATTAAATGAGTCAGCTTACAGTCTTACATACGGTTTTTCGTTGCATGCAGGCCTATATTTGGCACAAGCGTTGGGAACGAGCCAGCGTATTTGAGTTGACACAAGTCATAAGGTCAGATCATAATGCCTACAAAAGGTCGCCATTGTTATTATTTTTTTATTTATTGATTGATCGTATGACATTTTTGGAGGGGAGGCAGGCCCTTCCGTACCGGCGTAGCACACGTGCCGTCGAAATGACCGCGAACCGGGGCAATCATCTCCCTCTCTTCTCACCGGGCTGTTTGGGATTTCCTCACGGTTGCCCGCACGCCAATGGGACGGGATCCTCCGGACGTTGGTCTTCAACGTTGCTGAAATGATATCTATATTCCACAGTCTGATGACTACCACTACATCCCGGACTTGCGTGGAGGAGGGACTTGTGACTAGGAAAAAACACATGAAATAAAGAAATACACACAACAAAAACCGAAAGGGCTGGACGGCATCGGTGATTGAGACTGCACCGATTTACATCACAAGAGGCACGGGAGAGCAGAGTCCCGCACGCGGCCAAACAAGATCGCTGACTTGACCATAGACTCGGTTGGAGTTTTCTAATGCACGCCCGGAGCACACGAGCCTCTGCAAGTACCCTTCGCCCAGTCTCTCTCAGTGTTTTCCATCCATCTCGATTTTTTTTTCACCCGCTGATTTCATTGCCCGTGATAGAGACACTTGATTGGCTCTTTTTCTCATCTCTATTCATGCGACTTACGTGCTCTTCACAGCCATTAAGGCCAACAAACCAATAAGCGCTGACTGCTGTTGCTAGGCCGCCAGGCCCGAACCCGTCACATCACCGGCTATAGGCGAACGATGCTGGGGCTTTTTTTTTTATCTACCCTTTTTTAGTAGACTCGCATCGTATACGTAGTACATGCCCACCAAAAACAAATCACTAACAATGAATCCCAAGCAAAATATTTGATAAATCACAGTCGGACCGTGATCGTGATGGTTGCTGTGTGCACGTCGTGAGGACTGGATGTCGTCTGCTCCCGTGTGCTGCCAACGAAATTTCCACTTCTAATTTTGGCGCGTTTCTCCCCATTTCGTCTGCACCGTAACTGCGTGTGTGTGTGTGTGTTTATATGCATGTGTTTAAAAGTCGACGAGCTGGGTTTTGTTTTTGAACCGCGGTCGTGTGTTGCTGGGCCCTCTCAAAGTCAGGATCTTGTGTGGAAATTAACCGCTGTGGGTCATTAAAGTTGCAATTGTGGAGCTGCAGCGAGAAAAATTCGCTGCACTGGCGGACAAAATTGGCGGGAAGAGGTGGTCGCCAGGTCATCATCATTCCTATCCACATCACTACGACACATCCGCCCAGATGTTTCTAACGGGTAAATTCCTCCAAAAAAATATTCTTGTTGTTTTTCTCTTGTTCATTCTAGCCCGGTCATACGACCATAAACAAACTCCCCCCAATTAATTGAATGCACGGCAATTAACTGGGGTTTTATTTTTAGCGGGAGGAGAAATCCCGCCACTTATCTCGTCCTCGCCATCGCATCACAGATTGGAAGGAAGGAAGGAAGGAAGGAAGGATGTCTACAACTCCATGCATCTGAAGGGTTCCCTTTTCCCCGCTCATTTATTTACCGCGGCGCAGTCGGCTCTTCACCGAGCGCCGCACGGCATCTGAGACCGTGTCGCTCGCCACTTCTTCCCCGTTCGGACTTAGCTGCAGAAGGGCGAGAGCGCGGATTTGTCTTCGCTCCCTTGGATTTGTCATTTTCTTTTTATAAGTTTTTTTATATATATAATAAGATCCCCCGATGGGGGCTCGGTAACTACGGACAACGCTAAATGCCAAACTCTTTTCTTTCGATGTTTGTTGTAGAGCCGTCGTGCGCTGAGTCGTTGGTGAGGGGGAGGCAGAATAGCTGGCCCACATCGGTGCCTGTGTCATCATCAAAGGGTAAGTCTCGTAGCACCCGTATTAATACTTGTAGCAAGATGGCCAAGTTGTTTATATTCTATTACTGTTCACGGATATTGGCTGTTCTGCCGTAAGGTATTACAAAATATTGCCATGTAATTGAACTGTTGTGACATTGTTTTCTCTCTCCTGGTTGTTCTTTGGCCCAACATTGTTGCTATTTAGTGTTCGACACATTCTGGTCGTAGTTTAATGATGGCAGCTTGTTTTTATGCTTCACGTTCAAATTTTTTTTTTAAATTCGTATGCTATGTACATCATTTATAATTACAAGCCAACAACCAGTTCAAACAAAACAATTTTAGATGAAAACTGATTTGTTAAGGTAGACTGAAGTGTCCTTCTGTTAGGAGGAAGGACACATTATTTGTGGCTACTGTTATTAGTGTGACTTCACCTGAGTAGTTGTTGGTTTTTTTTATTTTTATTTACCAAATAAATGTTGGTGACAGTCATACTTAGGTTGGGATAAAACGTCGAGCATTTAAGAAAAACTTAAACTGTGGAAATTGAAGTTCTGTTTGAATGATCGGATACTACCATTCGTCTCTTAATCAGTGCTTACACTTAGCAAATTGTGTACCTTTTTTAAAACAAAAAATAACAAATTAAAAATCAACGTGTATACAATCTTATAAAAGTTGCATATTTTAATGCATAATACATGCAATATTTTAACACAAATCTTCGTAAGAAAAAAAACCCAAAACAAATCCATACAAGTTTGATACGTTTTTAAATAAACTATGAAACTGAACTCGTCACCTTTCATCATCAGCATGGGGGAAAAAAACAAACAGCGGACTTGTAGAAGGGTTGGTGTTACAAAAATGGTTATTTTTTTCAACATGACATTATAGCAGTGCAAATGAATGTAAATTGTTTTTCAAATACTATCCAACCAGTATTTGAGATTGAGCCTTCTAATCAATATACTGCCCACTATAGTTGTGCTATCCTTTAGATTAAGTTAAACTCCATTTAGGCGACTCGACTTCGTGTTTCCACCTGCTGAAGCTAATTTGACATTGGGGACACTTTAATTTACTGAGAGCTCTGGATCATCCCAAATATTATACAATATTATCAAATCATGGCACTTCTTGTTGCTCTCTGGGTTAAATCAGCGGCCTAAACCAAGTCAGGACATTTACCCTTTTTGGTGGAATTATTCAATTAGCAATGTGTCAATGGTGTGGCATTATCAAATACACCATCATTCCTTTTTTTTGGTAGTAGAACCTAGCAGAGGAACGGTAACCATTGCTCTTGATCTTTAAATTTACAACCTCCAAACAGATTTGCAAACATTCTCTCCAAAGGAAACAACAATAACAATGGCAGCAAAACAAAATAGTAACAAGATGCATGGTTGGGAGTCACGTGGTGCTGATGGACCAATGGGCGTTGATCTTCTTTATTTTCACGTAGATGGGATTTCATTAGGCCTTCTCTATTTAATCTGAAATTGATCCTGGCTGTTGGGTTTACTAGTAGTTGACACGGTAGCCCCTGTCAATATTATGCACAGGCTTTGGTTTCGTGCGGATATTTCGTTAAGGATTGCTCTTGCAATTTTATATCTCCCTAAATCACTGTAAAAAAAAAAAAAAAAAAAAAAAAAAAAAAAAAAGACACACACACACACACACAAGCTTTGTGGACGTCTTTATAGTTCTTTATTGAAAACAATAATACTGACTATAAAAGCTGTGATAACTTTTTGAGTGTAGTCACTGTGGTGTTGGTTCCTACCATTGTTGATTCTTGGCTGGGCGATTGGGGGTGGGAGGTGGAAAGAGAAAATGACATGCCAGTGTGGGTTAACAGCAGATGATATTGGATAATTTAGACCACCAGTTGATCCATTGGTATTTTTGGCTAAGTGTAACATTTTCCTGATCCGTCATCGACAAGCTATGTCCCTGTATTCACTCAAATTAAGCAAAAACATGTTTCCAAACCTCATTTACTTGGTGCCAGAACCCTAAGCCAAGCCACTGCTAAACCCCAGGCCGACAGAATGCCAACTCGAACTACTGAAATCAATGCAAAACCATGATTCAAGCAATGCCTGCTCAAAATCATTCAGACACATTGCCACAAGTCGGACTGATATAGAATGTATAGAACTCGACATTGGGATTGCCACCCCCCCCCTTCGCCCCGCCCACTTCGCTTGACTTTGACGTTGTATCCTTCATGTATTCTGTGATCAATCTGAGTGAATCCCATTTTGTTTTTCGTTGAGTATGCCCTTGGTCCTTTATTGGATCGAAATGCCATGTTTTCGTTCATTCCCCGTAGCTTTTGCCGTCAAGAAATGACTAATAATTACAGTTAAAGTATGTATCGATTGGAATGAAAGAAAATCGTGTTTGATGAGTAGAATATGCATGGCCTTTTTTGTTCATTACGTCATCGTCGTTCGTTTAAAAAAAAAAGTCGAGTTAATTAGAGCCTTGCGGATTGCTTCTTGCTTTACTGCTGTTTGTAATAACGGGAAAAAACAAACCGAGCGCAAACCGTCTTGTTTAATGAAGAAGACCGTCAACAACCACCGTTTAATGACCCTATAAGACCGTACACTCAAATGTCATTTCTTGTGTGGGCTTCAGCATTGCTTGAAGACGAAGTACACTGTTGGTAATGAAATAACCGTTAATTAATTTTCAATCAAAACATTTTGTGGATGAACCTAATTTAAATGACTTGGGGGAATGATGTTGAATTGTTCCTTGTTAGATGGCTTGCTTTTGGAGCTTTGTGGGAAAACGTGGACAGAGTGGGTGTTCAGTTTAACACTTCGCTTGATTAAACAAAAAGAGGGAAATAAGACGGGTAAAGAAGGAGCATACTAAAATCTGCTTACAGTGGCATGGCTACTCATGAAAGAATAAGTTTGGATTGGACAACTGGTATGAATGTTGAATTTCTGCTGATCATCTTGTGTCATGTCATGGGGAACTAATCAAAGAATTTTGCAAAAGCTGCCCTTTCCTTATTAAATTTAAACGGGGAATTAGTTCACGTGTTTAAATATGACAACTTTATTTGTAGGGCATGCTTGTCCTCATCTGCCACGCGTTAAATGGGTTGGAATGATTGGAATAAATGTGTGCTTTAGTTTTGCTTAATGATCTATTTGAACCAAGCTAAGGTGCAACATTGGTTATGTTGGCGAAACGGCTGTAATGAAACACTTGCTTACTGTCTTTGAATCAAGATAAGGTACAATATTGGCAAAGCTGCCTTGACTAATACGACTACTCCGTTGAATCATTATAAAGTCAAGCGTTGGGTATGCTGTGGTCATTGTTTTCACTCTTATTAGTTAACTCGCTTTTTCTGAGTCAGTACGACATCGGTAGATTTTAGGGGAAAAGAAAAACAAAACAGAAAAACAAAACAAAAACGTAGTGACTCTTTTTGCATACTCACTCGGATTACTTTCTTAATTTAAACGCCGTTTTAATTTTTTTTTGGGGGGGGGGGGGGTTGTTCCGATAACATCACCGCTCTCCGTATAGAACGTTCTTGCTGGATTCATTCCTCCACAATCAATCCCGCTCCGTAATTGTTAAAAAATGGAAATCTGATATTTAAAAACAGAAAAATGCTGTGGGCTCCAAGCACATTTAACAGTCATTTAATTAGGACGTATCGTATACTCGCCGTGGACCCCAGTACTGTCTCGGAATAACGAAGGGGCAAAAGCTTCATGACAATCACAACCCCCCCCCCCCCCCTCTCTCTCACCAAGCGCAATCAAATAGCATAGTAGACCAATTACGGGTTCTGCATTTAGCTCTTTCCTTTTACGTCTGAGTGTTAGTAGTTAATAATCTGTAATCAGAATAGTACACAAGTTTGGTCATTTTTTCTTTTAGCTCTCGCGCTCTGTAAAAAAAATTACAGTGATTGCTGCACGGCTCGGTTGTTTGCATTGCCATGGAGCTAATGGTGAAAAATAAAAAACAAGAAATAATAAATTGCTGTACTTAAATCAAATGTGTTTGAAGCCAACGTACTTTTTGAACGCTGGTTACAAATCCACGGGAAGCATTTTTATTGTGAAATATAGAGCACAAGTCTACACATTTTATGTATTTATTCGTTGAATTTTGGAGGCAAGATTCGATACTTTTTAAGCATGGATAATGGGACTTAGCCCACTTTTTCCTCCACTTACCTGCCATGTATTTGGGGATAAAAGGCTAAAGTTGAATTCACCTTCCTAGCACTACTCTTTGAGCATTCTATATTTAGTTGTTTCTGCCTTTTTATCATTTTATTTATTATTATTTAAGAACTATTCCAAGTAAGGCTAGACTTGATATTTTCTAGCCGATCTCGCTTTGCTCCTTGGGTCCGTCACGCTCTAACGCACTAAGCCTGCACTCTTACCACGCTCTAATACTATACCCCTGGAAGACTGCACCATAAGCGGACGGGCAGATTTCGAAAATAAAGACAATTCTCTGCAGCGAAATTATTCATTCGCTCGCCCCTCTTAAGGGTCAAGTATTGACGGGCACAGAGGCTTTCCGCCATCTTGGCCTAACTTCCGAGCGGCCTTTAGTATAACTACTAGCCACTTGCAACGGGGCTCAAGTACCCAAGCCGGTTGCAAGGGGGCAAACTCCCCCATCAAGAGAGCGCGATTTCCCCCACACTCTCTCATCATCGTCTCGTGGTGCACGCCGGATGCTGATGGAGTTGATACTTCCAGTACTATAGGAATAAGAGTTAAAGAGGGGGGGGGGGGGGTAGGGGAAGCGAGAATTAAGCATCAGTGACGTGTGGTGGTTGCGATAGGTTACCGTGCCACACCGATGCACGTTTTTTTTTTTATCAATCCGTGGGAAAGGAGTTGTGTGTGGCTGGGAAGGACTTATGTGATTGGGAAGATGCAGGCGATTGAATCTGGCGATCGGCCCCCAAGAGCTGGGCTCACATCTTTATGAGTCAATCTTGGCTCTGATGATTTACATTATTGTATCGTGACTCTTAACCTATACGCCGATTGTCGCTCTTGTCAACTCGCCCATAGCCTTGCATAGTATATATATAAATATACATAAAGCTTGCCGTGTGTGGTTTGAGATCCGAAACAGCTCTCAGATTTCCCTTGGAGATCTGGTTTGCGTTTGAGGAGGAGTTGCGTAACAGTTAATTAAGAAACGAGCGTTTCCCCACCACGAGCCACTGCCTCATTAACGTGGCCTAAGACACAAACCCTGCCCTTCTATATTTAGTTTCAAACAACAGCACTTTCCAGAGCTGTTTACAAAGCCCCGAAATAAACATCAATTATTTACAAGATGATGCATCCATTTTGTAACAACCACAAATCGATTCATCATCTTCATCTTATAGTTGCAACATTTTTTTTATTCTAACGTTTCCATATTTTTCGGGGGGTGTCTTGAGGATAGCATCCGCAAACGCATTCCCCCCTCCCCTCTTTCAATCTTTTTGTCTTCCTTTTCAAAAAATATTATCACCAAACTGGAAGGAATTTGTTGAACACAGGATGGTAAGATTTGAGAGAGCTCCTCTAGAAACCAATGATGTGTCATGCCTTGACGACACTCTTGACTAGTGAAGATGTCCATCAAGGTTGTTTTCGACCAACTCTCAGCCGCATTGGATGTACAGTCGATGGTTCTTATTTCAGTTGTGTTTTATCAGACATTGAATACCACTATGTGGCGTGTGTGGTACACAGAGCCGGTCCAAAAAACAAACTAAAAAAACAAAACTATCACAAGTTTTGTTTAAACTCTCCCGATTCGCCCTGGTCGTCCAATGAAGAAAACAAAATGGCCCCGATCTGGGAAAATGTTACACGAACATCAACCCTTTACACAACAGTTTCGGGGAGGGGGGGGGAGGGATACTTACTACGTTCTCATACTACGTCCCCGTTGTATGGGAAACTGTATAATTTATAAATCACCGCTATACCAACTATAACACAAGTCATTATTTTAAAGTATGGGTGTGGACCGAACGCTGGTTCGGGGAGACCTAACTTAGTATAAATTTATAATTAGCAGCGATAATATTATATAATAGCGCCAATAATGTCTTTATAAGTAGACCTTAGGCCTAATCAGTATAGCTGGCAAGCCTGGGGAAACTGTGAACCAGAAACACCGGGGTTAACCCCTACTCTGCCACGATAAGTGTTCTGTGTGTTTTTACGTGTACTTTACAAATCAAAGTACATGGAATCTGCGGTTCAATGTCCAATCTCGTAGGACAAAACCTATTATGGTAAAGAATCTTGCTCAAGGATACTAGTGTCGTGACCGGGACTTGAACCCACACTCTGCTGATCAGAAACACCAGAGCCTGGCCGCTCGGCCACGACACGTCACTAGTGTTCGAAACACAATCTGCCTGCTCAGATATTGATTGAGTTCTGGGTTATTTTTCAGATGAAAAAAAACAAAACAAAAACGTTTCTTTTGATACACTAATTGGTTAGGTTAGACCATAACGACGCTTTGGATATTCGGTTTAAAAGGTTGACATTTATTTGGATTATTGAGCGTAATTTCTATCGTCTAGTTTTCAATGCAAAGTAAACCGTGGAGAAATCATGCATATTAACTTGAGAACGTCGTTTTGTTGTGTGCATTCATCAATTCCCAATCGTTTACTGTGTCTGCAAAGTGTAGGGTCATCGTTTGGTTTTTGTCACACTGTACTACAGATCTATAGGCCACTTTTTTTCAACAAAACTCCTGTGAAAGTTTCTGCTGAATATTGTGCATACTTTTTAAGAAAACAGCACAATGCTGTCACTGTATTTTTTATATTTTTTTTTATCAAGAACGTTGAATCCGTCCACGTCTTATAGCAAGGTGACAGCGGGAACAAACCGCATCTCTGGCCGCAGCATTCACGAACGAACACCACGGACATTTGAATCTCACATAGTCGTCTGAAGGTGATCCTCGGAGATTTAAAAGTATTGACATACTTTTATTAGTTTCGAATCAACGGGGGGAATTTTCAGACGAAATAATTTCTCAGGATGCTTACTACAGTTAGCGTTTTTATAACAAGTAGGCTTTCAGATAAAAAATCAAATTACCAAAGTGTGACCGTGGCTTTAAGAATGCACACAATTTTAAATACATACTCTGCATACAATACATTCATGTGGTTATTGTATTATTATTTTTTATAGAGGATAACGCAAGCAGCGTTTCTCTGTATGTTCATGAGTTAATTACAGCTTCAACTTCCTGAGTTTATACACACGAGCCATCGCAGAACAAACCCTAACTCGCAGATCCATAAAGATCGATGCAGTATAAATGACCAGCTGTGTGCAAAACGTAATATCGGCACCAATCACGGGGAATTCCGTGTAAACACGAGGCGACGGCGGGCAGATGGTTGCAAGCGAGCGGGCTACCGGGAGCTTTCTTCGGCGGGTACGAGGCCTAGACTGCGCGCTGGGGAATTCCTCTTATGTGTCGTCCATGGTTACTCGATTTCAACTGCCAAACCCACAACAGTTACATGATGCATTCCATTATCAAGTGGAAAACCAAAAGAAAAGTTCGAAGTACTGTTTCAACCGGATAACGGGTCATCGCTCATTTATACAGGCACTCAAAGATGACGTCATTATGACGTGTTCAGAATCTTGTTGTGTTTCTTCGTATTCGGTGTTAATCACTACCATTAAGGAAGAATGTATTGTTTAATCTGACTTGAAATGTTAAGTGAAAATGAACCAAAAATATTTCCAAATGAAAATAATTTTTCTTACAACGCAAAAATAACTTGAATATCGATAATTTATATGTTTGAGTTTAACTTGTAGGGGTTGTGTCTCACACTTAAAATTGGGGGAATATATTGAGAAATACTCCAAAAGTGTATGACCATAAACACTTACTTGGTGACAAGCACTGCAGCTGATAATAGTATGCATTATTTTGAGAAAAAGATTCCCTTCGAAGTAATATGGCTGAGATAATTATTTAACCAAAAAAACCCAATTTATGCATGAATCGTTCTCAGATTTCTGAGGGCTGGTGTCCTTTAGCGAATGCTGTAGCCAGAGATGTTGTTGGTACCCGCTGCCACTATTGACGTGGATAGATTAGACATTCTTGTGAAAATACAGTGACAGTTTTTTTTTTTTCTTCTTCTTTCTGTTTTCTCAGCAAGTGGACACAGTATTCAGTCACATGTGACTTGCATTGTATCTTTCTTGGTAGTGTTGCCTATAAATTAGCAGCACGTTTACTTAAACCAATCTGTGGCCCAACCTTTCAGCTGGTCACTCGCTTTAGCCATTTTGCTTACGATTAAGACCTTGCTCTGTTATACTCTATACCTTGTCCCTCTATGACCCTACATTGTTAAATACACATGTTTCACCCAATAAGCCCACGGATGAAATTGTAACGACGAGGTTTTCATGCCCAGAGTGACACCAATAACGTCAGGGAATTGTCTTTGTTTCACGCCACTCGTTTTCATACGTTCACCCATCCCACAGCGTATTTAAATACCGGTCCATATGTGGATTACAGACAGACCCTGTAACACTGAAGTGCCGCTAGTGTTGTCTTCCCCTTGTCTACATGTAGGCAGAGCGGACTAAATCACTTCTAATGCTTGCATATTGCATTGAAACAGCTGTCGCGTATTACTACCCGTCCACCTTGCTCATAAGGTATCCATATTTGACTAATAAATATGGCAATGTTTGCTAAACAGACGCGATAAGAACTACGCTAGAGTGCTGCGAACACGCGAGATAGCAGCCGGGGAAAAAGAGGGGAGAGAAGAAAAAAGGCTAATTGTGGTGAGCGCGCCAAAATGCTCTACAAACTCATCTGCTTGTTTTGGCTTTAACGATAATTACAGCCAGTGACTTTTGGCTTGCTTTTGTACATGGTGCTGAAATTCATGCCCCATTGGGGATATGCGAGTTGCTGATATTGGTTATAGCTTATGTTATATATAAATAGGACCGTATGTATTTTGGAGATATCACACAACGTGGCGTTGATGAACGAGGTGATACGGCATCGTTCCGTAACAGCCACTCGTACGTTGTTGTGGAGAGGTTCGGGTCATGCGATTTCCAACGTCTTTGTCAGTTGAGTTCCTGCCGGGGAGAGTTGGTCTCACCTAGTTTGCCCATAAGTTGGCTGCCCTTTTAAAGAGAACTCTTATTTCAATACAAAAAATGGTATGATGATGATGACATAAATAAACAAAATGTGAAGGATGAATAATGTGAAACTAGGGGTTCGATGTTTATTCCTTTGCAGTTTGTTTTTGTAACCACAAACGCAAACTAACATTTTGAAGAAAACAAATCGTTGAAAAATAGTATAAGCTGTTGCAAACCGCTTACGAACCAAAAGAACCTTTGGTATACATGCAAAAAAAATAGTTAGTGGCCTGACGTTTCGACCCTACCAGAGTCTTATTCGAAGGCTAAAAAAAATAGTTATAATAGAACATATTAAACAAAAAAACAACAACAACGGCAATGACAAACGCCTTTCATTAAAGCTGTTACCGTCTCTTCATGTTTGATTCCCAGCCAAAATAGCAGACTTTATTTTCTTTAGCGAGTCGTCAAAGCCATGCGAATCAAGAGAGCCTAATAAAAGTAAATTCGACGTGGTCAAGGTAAATTGCCAAGTTCACGACGAGAGATTTCCTATGATGTTGCTCTATTCTTTAGTCTTCCGTCCTACGCATCGATCCATCGCCAATGGCAGACCTTGTTTTCATTTCACTGTATTCTACTGCCGTTCGCGCAGCTTGCGCGTGCGCACTGATGACAAAAAATGCCGTTGGATCGGAAGCTTTTTCACCTTCCTTGAGGCTTGTTTTCTTCTTCTTTCTTTCTTTCTTTTTGTTGTTGTAAAATCACTGCGTTTGCGGTCAATACTAAAACATGACCATAGTGGGGTGCCTGGGCGCAGCGATCCAGGGAATGGCAGTTCTCCGTTGTTCTTTACTTTGTTCCCCTGCTCCGTGGTCACATCGCAAAACAATTACACACCGTTCTACACAGCACAGAAGTAAGATCGTTGTAAGAGAAATTTCACTCGGTTCATGTAAGAAAACTTTCCTTCCACGTGGAATTGAGGTGTGGTAGATATCAAAATATTCACGTTGATTAAAAGAAAATAAGACGACATTTTCACATATGCACTTGTTTATTTTTTACTCGTATTTTTATTTTTATTTGGAGGGATCAAAAGAAAAAAAATGTGGAGTCAGAGCGTTGGGCGATGTAAAAAAAGACACACTCTCGACATTCTCGAGAGAAAAAAATATATAACTAAAAGAAAAGCCCGTCTCTTCTCTAAAAGCTTTGACCATCTGTGCCCGTGGTTTAAGCTCATGTCATGGTCTCACCACTCACGGTCGTCTCTAGTGTATTTAACTTCTCATCCACGTCTAATATCTCCCAATAAAAATCACCTAGGGACTCTTAACCCCTCGGCTTAACTAGTCAAACGTGCATATCAGCGCTGGGCCTTAACTTTTTTTCTTCCCCTTTTAAATACACAGTATCAAGGGAACTATTGGAAGGGTTTTCTTCCTCTCTTTTTTTCTAGAAAAGGACCATCTGAGGCCCGTTGAATCTGTTTTATTTCTACCCGGATGATTTTCTGCATGGCGATGATATTCATGACCTTGTACACGGGCGGGGTCTACAGAGCCCCGGGTTCGAGACGGCAGTGCCGGTGGCGTTCACGGGTTTGGTTGAAATACTGGCGAGTTTCCGCAAAGGAAATAATTATAGACGGGTCCCCTTGTTGTTTGGGGGTTTTGCGTCAACACACGTTTCCCTTACACTACTTTCTTAATTTCCTGTCATTCAAATTTTTAGGGGGGAAAAGCGTAACCTATTTTCAGAACGAACAGTTACAACTGTAGTATGTTACTAGTTCAATCTTTGCGGGCAACATGTGGTGGTCTCTCCTTTTTGGGCCGCGCGGAGAGTGGATTTGGTTCATTTGGACAATTTTGAATACCGGGTACTGTATACTCTAGCCAACCAAGTCTCCTGACGACAACTAAATCATGCCAGTCGAAACGTCGAGAAGCAACCAAACGCAGCTATTTCCAGAGCCATACAACCTCCTCTTCGATGCTAAAAGTAACACTACACCCGCAGCAGAACCGCTCTGCCCACCACGGCACTCGCCGACTCTCTTCTCGTAAACCGTACAGTGAAGTGTGTTTGATAATGAGCAAAACCAACTTTAACAATCCTGGATTTGGCCGGTATTTGAAAGTACCCAGCCAAAGATCATTTCGAGTTTGGTTTCGTTAAATTACCGTATCCAGTAGTTTTAATCAATATTTAATTTGTGCCAAAACGATTCTGTTTATTTGCCTGTTATCTTACTGTACATTATAAGACGGCTGAAAAGTCATTGTGTTTCAACAAAAATTAATGTCAATCTTTTTCGATCTGTCGAATCTCATGTCAATAAATACCTGAAGCAGATCGAGTCATTACGGGCCAAGCTGCGATGATGCGCGCTGACATATGAACAATAATGAACGAAGGCTCCCTTGGGAGTTTAACAAACTGCAGCATTTTGCCGTCGTGAATTTTTCATGGCCGCCTGCGCCCCGGCCGGTGTCTGATGCAGATGGGGTAATCTGTGGTACGGGAGGATTTCCTTAAAATCACAACCGCTTGGTCCACGGGAAAGGAGGTAGTAGAGTGGAGGGGGCACGGAGCGAGTGGCTTGCCCCTAAAAAAAAAAAATCTCAGCGCGGATTTCGAGATCCATTCGTGGGCGCTGGCGCAGTAAATGCGCTCACTTCGCCCGTAGTTAAGATGCGTCCATAGAGAGTAGAACTTCCTGTACGTTAGCTATTATCTCTTCCTCACAGCGCGTAAAAGCCGGCCACTTAACAACCCCCATGTCCCAGGCATTTGTCTCGAAGTGAAACGCTGCAATTTTTCCCCTTATAATGTGTAGGATTCTTTTCTCTCTTTCTCTCTCTCTCTCTCTCTCTCTCTCTCTCTCTCTCTCTCTCTCTCTCTCTCTCTCTCTCTCTCTCTCTCTCTCTCTCTCTCTCTTTTGTCAGTCTTTATTATTGACCCCTGAAATCGCGGGACCCCTCGCGGAGTGTGGCGCCACGTGGAGGTGACTTTTTCTTCTTCTTCTGCGTGACACTGTACAGTTCTGCGCGCTGAAACTCAAGTCCAAATGGCTTGCGGGATTCGGTTGTGTGCGTGTGTTGTTCGTGCTTTTGTCCGCGCAATCAATTGCCAGGAGTTGTCATAGATATTCCATGTGGGGGAAAAAAAAGGAAAATAAAAAGAACAAAAGTTAGTTCGGAAACTAACAGAGGAAACGCCGAGGCATCCCTACAAATTACACTGTATCCCTCTTGTATTTGAATTACATACGAGTTAGAGTCAATAGCATAATGATTGGTGTCGTCTTACTTGGGTCTCCCTGTGTACTTTCTCAAGTAATTGAAACAAACCATTCTTTGCGACGACTCGTTGTCAATTGAGACTCAGTGTGCCGAAATATAACCCCTTACCCCCATTAATAGGCACTTCTGTCACCTTTTGTTTTTGTCACCTTGTGCAGGTTTTACTCAGACAACGACATCAGTCCCGAAGCCTGGCATTGAGCCCACTACTCAGATCAGACCAGGTAACGTTAACTATCCATGAAACTTACTCCGAAAATGCGGTATCAGTTTGGAGGCTGAGGCAGTCCGAATTTGCGGCTGCGGCTAAATGGTGTTTATCCTATGCATGTTCTTTGGGGCAACCCAGCCACAGCCGCTTATTCGGAAACGGCCTTAGCCTAACTTAGATCAATCTGGCTCCCATATATACCTTGAATGGACAAAATGCACTTGGGAGTTTGCCGGCAGTCGAGCAAAGAACCGTTATATTGATACTCAAAACGGCTTCACGCTATAAGGTTCCACCGCTCTCGGTTTTACAGAGGCCAGCGTGCCCGCGAAACAAAACTTCTATTTTGTATGGCCATTAGCACCCTTGCGCTGGATTCCCTTTTCCCCCTCCCTATTGGTCGACTCTCTTCCCCCTCTTTGTGGCAACCCTTCCCCGGTGTTCCCGTGTCGTCTATTGATTATCAGTATTCTTATTTCCACCCTTTCCGTCCTTCCTTCCTTCCATTTAATTTCCTCCGCGTGGTTTGCCGCACAGCGGAGAAACTGCTGCGTCTCTCTCCCTCATTGACGCGCACTGCCCTACATTGTGATGAAATAAAACCAACACTCTCTGCGCTGTAAATGATACAATGAACAATGCCACAGTTTTAATAAAAAGAATCTTGCAGTTTAAACACCAGGTGGCTAGAAAACTCACCTTCGAGTGGATTAAATGTTTTTTTCAACATGTGAAATGGTGATCCAAAAGAACGACGTCATATCTTGTTAACCAACATGGCGGGTGACTTTCCGAAGCCGAACACATACGCTTTAGACGTTGCTTTGTGACCAACATAGAAATTCCTTCTTGAAAGCAAGGTCTTTGATAAGTAATATACCTTGTTCTTAAACAGGCGACAAAGGGCTTCATAAGTCTTTTCTAACATTATTTGGCAATAAAGTTGAGGCACTGCTGCATTCCATCATTGGTAGTCGTACAGCAAATGGCTTACTCGTGGCTAAAGTCAGATGCACAGTAGATGCAGTTTACCATCGAATCTCTGTATGTTATGTTTTGGGGGTTTTGATTTTATTTCTACCTTTTTCTTATTCTTCTCCCTCATGCCTTCCTCCTGATTTTTTAAGGTTGAAATGTTGTTCTATTCCTCCAACTCTCTTTGTTTCTCATCAATTCACTCATCCTTACTGTCTCTGAATCCACCCCCCCCCCCCCCCCCTTTACCGCCGCAATCCCTCTCAGCTCTCCCTCGTTCATCCTCACCCAAACTCGTCGCAAATTGATTTCAAAGGTCACTAATGGAATTCAGTCACACCAACAACACAAGAGCACATTGTGCGCGAGAGTCTCTCTGTGTGTGCCATATAGCGGTTAAGTGCTGACGCGCAAACCCTTTTAATGCACGCGCTCAGTACCCCCGCTAATGCCTGGAGTTCTACGGCGAGTGTTCGGAGTCTCGATCCCGCACTCGCCGTAGACTCGCAGCTTTTCTTTTTTGTATGCGGTTTTGTTTTTTATTCACGCGTATTAAGCGTTACGTTATTACCCACACCTGGTTAACTCTGCCTGCCGTGGACAGGCTTTTTCCCCAATCCACTTTTTAAACCCAAATCCTTCCGAATAGCGGCTTTGTTCCCTTTGTGCTGCATAAACAGACTGACAGTAATCCGGTACAGAATTTTAAAAAGAAAAACATGGGGTGGGGGTGGAGAGAGAAGGAGAAAAGAAAAAATAACGGACAATGGATGGCGTGCATACAAAGTCTCGTCACTGTCAAGTTTCACATTAAGTGGTATAAAGAAAATCCTTAGGAAGTATGGTTCCTGCAACCGAGTGCCAGCCAGTCTTTCATCCAACGAGCTTTTTTTGTTTGGATAAATGGCCTCCAGTAGCAGCCTCGCTACCACGGGGCAGCGCGCCGTATCGATACCTCTCGTCACCAACCCCTGGTATAGGGATGTGCTAAAAAACAACGCTGTTTGGCTCCCAAGGGTGACTACTTCGCCTGCATGCTTGTTAAAAACTTTCGAGCGCTGGAATGGCGTTTGTAGGACGCTCAGTACACAATGAAAGTGTCAAAATGCAAGTTTTGGTTTAGAACTGTTACCTTGTCTCGAAATCGTTCAAGCAGCTGGGTTTTTTTTTCATTCACTATCATCAAACCTTGGTATACAATCATTAAAAACATAAGGCAAATCAACCAAGTGATTTTTTTTTTTTTTTTGAAATATTAACTCTTAAGTTGTCGTCAATGAAATAGAAAGTACAACAAGTCAACTGGAAGTGTGCATTGCTGAGGTGCGTGGCCTTCTATTTGACAATTACATCTTTAAACATTCGGGGGGGGGCGGGTTCATATTTAAATCGAAAGTTCAATAAGTCATTCGTGTTCCGACCTGTCTCTGCGTTACTCAGGCACTAAAAGTTAAACATTAACTATAAGAAAATGTGAACTGAATATCAATGTAAAAGGAAAACGTAACGAGCACATAGAAACACCAAGTTACATTTAAAATGGATTTGCAAAAAGGCCACTTAAGGCAAGAAGGGTTGATGGGGGTTTTATCATCAGACATGTGGGTGCCGTCTTCTGCCGGTGCTACCTGAACTCTTCCTTCCTCCCTCCTAATTCTGAAGAGAATCCCATTCTCTAGTCCCTATAGTTTCTGTCCGTTGCATACACAAGACCCAGGCAATGTCACTATTGTTTCCATAAGCATGATCTTACCCAAGACCACACTAACCCACATCAATTCCTTTCACCGGATCGCCATCCCTCAATGCCATTGTTAACGTTTTTCCCGTCCAGATCCGAGGCTATCGCCACAAATTTCTTTTTTCAAAAGAAGCACTTATCTCTTCCTAAGCCGAAACAAATTGCTCCGTTCGTCACCTTTTCCACCAGTCTCCTCTTGTTGCCTCCCCGTCCCGTCCAAATCCCCCTGTCATTTAGGTGGCAACGTACCCCTAACGGATCGATCCGTCTTTGTTTCGCATCTGTTCTCTCTCGGTCATCGCCACAATTCCCCCGAGACCACAAGACAAATATTTGCTTGTGTTCGCAAGACGGTTTTTAAGCCACGGGTTTTAAACCCACTTTTGGCACGTGGGTAACTTGGACACTCGCGCGTGGCACTCTCTTTTGTTTCCCGGCGCAACACCTTCAAGAACGGAGCCTGTTATTAATGGGATTACTTTCCCTTCAAGTTTAAAAAGAAAGGGGATTAGTTTTCTAATCTCTAATCCACACAGCAAACATTTAAGGGACCTGTGGGAAATTTGGGGGTGAAATGGGTCTCATTTCTCAAACACCACCTACAAACGAAGCGAATAGCGACGGGAGCACACACTGTTCGACTGGTGGCATTGTAACAAAACACATTGTGCAGTAAACACACACCTTAAACCCGTCAAATCACGATTTACTTTCGCAAATAAAAGTGCATTTTTTTTGCATACTCTGTGCGGTAACTTGGTATTGCCTGAGTTTGGTTAACTCGCTTGATCGTGAAGAGCAGTTACTCTGTGTGTGCTCGTCTCGTCTCGTCCATTCGAGACGTTCTGAAGATTTGGAGTTTTTCCTCAAACTCCAACCAGTGTACGATTTTCCTTTTTTTCTGAGAGATGGGATACAACTGTAAACAACTCTGCTCTTATTCTCTGTTTCCAGATCCCTACCAAGTTTTTGGGCCAACCAGCAGAACACTTGCCAATCCAGGTAATTACAACTTCATTTGTTTTCTTGACATTTTTCCTTTGTTGTGTTTTTGTTTTGTTTTTTTGGTTTTTCCCACTCGTCATTGCTTTTTGTCTGTCTAACTTCAGTGCATGGGGTTTTGAAGTCAGATGAAGTTTTTAATCAAGGAGCTAGAGAAATCCTAGACGATAATTAAAAATATCATTATTTTACCAAGTAAAATATGCAGGGACGGGCTGAAAGTTTTAACCTCAAAAAGTCACGATGTATCTTAATTTGAAAATCGAAATTCTCTCTTTTTAAAAATGTCGGCGTGGACGATAGTACGTCGTGGTTTGTCGTAAAAAAAGCTGTTTCTTTTCCAGTACCAAACAACAAAATCCAAAGGGCTTGGACTTTTTAAGTTTTAAGCTTCAAAATTCGCGTTAATAGTGCAACTTCGCTGCCAAACGGTTGCAGGCTTGTGTTGTGTTGTGTCTCTCATAACCCAAACATTAATTCCAGTAAGAAGAAACAAAATATTACATCCTTATGGAATAAGCAATGGACGGTTTTGGAAATACAAAGTTTCAGTGAAGAAGTTCATGTTGAAAACAAACACAAGTTTAATCAAGGATCTAAAAAGCGTGTGTCTCGTGTTAATAATTACTAGACGCAAACGGATGGGGGCTACGAAATGCCCACATTCTCACGTCTGGTTTTGCTGACGGGAAGCGAGTCGCATACAGACTATTAAAAAAAACGAGGAAAATATCTTCAAAACTCGGCGAACATTTTGGCGGCAAGTGAGGAAGGAAAGGCCTTGTTCGACGGAATCACGGCCGGTTAGTTTATGATGTTTGTCAAGCGACAAGGGGGCCTCGGGTACGGTGCGGCACGCTGCAATAAACCCACACAATTGTTCGTTTTGCAATAACCCACGGAAGAATTTCCGGAGAACTTATACATTTTTTGGTTGAAATTAGTCTGGAGCTGGGACAGGGTGATTTTTTTCTTTAATATGTAAGATTTAAGCACAACGGATTCTTGTCTCGTGACAGCTAAACTATAAAAAAAAATTACAACCCAAAGGGTTTCTTTACTCAGATGAAAGAGTCGTTTAATTAATCTAGAAATGCTAGCTGGAAGAAGTTCATCACAATGCGATGGGAAGTTCATGCTCAATCTCTACCGATGACGTTATATTACTAGATAAATGACTGGTCTAGTAATTGCCTCGCATGTCTCCGAAGTCCTTTTGAAAACATTATCACGAGACTGTTCCCTGTTGTTCCTGAAAACTACCTTGTCAAAAGCATTTTTCAGATTCAGACTACAGTATTAATTCAATTACGGGTTTCAAAACAACTAATGTGAACTTACATGCAATGATTGGTTCATTAAACTATTAGGGCCTAAAGGACTCAATCACACAAAAAGTAGCTCAGCACAACTTAAGCTTACCATACTAAGGTTACCAGCTAAAATACATTGTCACATGTACAAGCTGTGACTGGTCCCCTGCTTATTTTTGGTTAGCAGATACTTGTTAAGCAGCTCTTGAAATTGAACCCTGCTCCCAATCTTGGAGCTGAAATACTGTCATTTTGAGGAAATTAATTTGGAATCGGGCTGCATTTGACCGGGTTGTTTTCTTTCAAATTAAATAACATCAGAGGAAATAAGAAAACAAAGATCAAACCCGTTATGATGAAATGTTTGTTTAGCCCAGATACCCAGTGCATTATTGTTCAATATTTATGCACAACCAAGTCTTGTCTCCAACCGATGCACGTTTACTGTGTGTCACACCACATCGGCGGTAAAATGGTTGAATTAAAATTTACTTTGTAAGCCAACAGCGTGTGTAAACAAATAAATGAAATAAAATTAAACAAAACAACAACATAATACGATGCAATCATGTAGACATGCCAGTTCTGTATCGAAATTACTTTTTTGAGTTTATAATGTTGAAATGCCAAATCATGAATAATGTTTTCAAACCAGTACTGTAAAAGAAATAACAACAGTCATATCTCTGGGAATTTTAGCTTTTATTATGGCGGGAGCGGGAGAATATGGGATTGTAGATGCAAATGTGTGTGAGTCACCCAGGCTCTACAAATGCTTGGCCCTGGACGGCCCAACCAACGGCAATATTGGCGTCAAGTGCCTCACGCATGGCGAGGTAGCGGGACTGTAGTGGCCACTCGACCAGGTTGAGTTACCGCACGAGGAGCATCTAGCACCGCCGCCTTGCCATCTCATAGTCGAGTTAACCGGCCGATTTGCCCGAGGCGAGGGGTGACTTTACACCCAAAGCGGCCCCGGCTCGCAGCTATAAGGGGCCGCGGTGGCTTCTTTCCTCGGTCAGATCCTTCTGCATCGCCGGAGCCCATGATGAGGTCTAAACAATAATGATAAAGCTAGAACATATTGCAGAATGACTGGTTTGTCGGCTCGCTCCTTCTACACCATATTTTGCCTCACTCCCTCGACCACCACGAGTAATGGTTTTATTACCCACCATAATTTAGCTCTCCACGATACCATAATGGGTCACGTAAAATGACCCCCCCCCCCCCCCACACACACACACACCCGTCTTTCTTTATGGATGACAGAATTATAATGAAATATTATGAAATTGCTTTTGAATCAGTATACTTTCCATCGAGACTGGGAACTTAGAGCGGCGCCCGTGATTTATGATAGATCAACAGCTAGTCTCTAAACCATTCATTACAATCTTTAGTGGGGTACTTCCATCCAATGCATCAAACAATCCCCCCGGTGTACTGGTATTATGATAGGCCACATCATATTGCTTTATTCACTCATTCCCTCAAATAATGTGGTCTGATGAAGAAGGTTAAATACAACGAAGGTTCCAATTGCACTATAGCTGAACCCGCTATAGCTGTATGCGATAGCTTTCAGCAGGCGAACTATATGTGCAACTATAGTCTTTGACCCTTGCTAAATGCATTTTCGGTGGGGTTTTCTGTTGGCGAATTAGTCTTTGGTCCAACTAGTCTTTGACTCAAGCTAAAATGTTACCTCTTTGATGGGTTTTTCTCGAATAGCCTACCACATGAAGCAGTTTGAAGTGGAAGTGTGATGACGGCTTGTAAGTGAGGCCAATCGTGTCCTCTACGAAAGTGAGTTAAAGGTGATCTCATGGCTATGGGGGAGTTTCAGTGACTTTTAGTTAAATGGATGATTCAAGAGAGAACAAATCAAAAACACTACCTCGTTTACCCTTTTTAAATGGTAGACAAAATTCATCGCAGATTCTTACAACAGAAAATCAGCCAGGCATTAATCTCCCCCCAAACCTTCCAGTGCTCTTCTACAAACTTAAGCACCACGCGACACTGTCGTCAACCTCATTTCATTCCTCGCTCAACCCCCACCCTGTATATAAAGCCAAGCAGTCGTTCTCCCCCCCCCCCCCCTTAAAATACTTGCCACTAAAAGTTTCTGCACAAGGCCCCGCTGAAGCTGCAAGTTTCTTATTGGTAATAATTTTGTTTTACACACAATGAGTTTTCCTGGTAAAGAGTTTTGTACATTCCCCCGGGCTGCAGCGCTTCATTAAACGATCGAGATTTTCAAAAGAAATAGAAGAAGAAAGAAAAGGAAAAAAAAAAAAAAAACCTAGACCAGGCTGGTAGAAGGTGCAGCACAGTCTATGATTTCGTTATTTTACATAGCGGGCACAAAAGACAAGCCTCCTCAAAAGTTGGATGCCCTTTTACACACTTTGGACAGCCCGGTCTTCTGTTTTCGTTGTATTTTTCTCTGTTGGACCGTGCGTGCGGTTTTGAATGAGCTTTAAACGCGAGTTTAAAGACCCATTGGCCATCGAATTCTGCTAAATTAACAATAACTTTATTAATTTCGTATTTCCAGAGTATCGAATTGCTCTTCATGTGGGCACATCTAACGATTTTGTGTTATATACCCCAATGTATGGACACAATGGACAGAAAAAATAACGCCCGAAGGTATTTATACAACGGCGCAAGAAAAAAAAAACGCAGGTTGAAGAAGACAAAATGAAACAAAGTAGACGCAGTGTAGAATAATCGCAAACAGTAGGAATTGTTGTCTTTGAATCAAATGAATCAATTAAGTTTTGTCTTGTAAAAGGAACAAAGAATGCGTGCAATGAATACAGCTTTCATCTGGTATGTTAAATATAAAATTAATACACACAAAAAGTGCAAGAATGTCATTTTTTTTTTTTTTTTACGAAAGATGAAATGGGGGGAAAAAGAAGAAGGAAAAAATTGAACAAATAAGTTCTGTCGTAAACTGCAATGGGCTGAATGACAACTGTGTGGAAGTGCGTCGAAGGGTCAACATTTCCGCCAGCCTCACAAATTAATAGAATCTGAATCGTCTCGTATGATTTTTGTTCCCCCACGTTTGGATCGTGCCCAGTGACAGCGACTGATTGAAAGGAGGGGGTTTGAAGGGGGAAAAAAGTTACGATTTGGACGGGTGGATTCAGTTACCGGGTTTTTCGAACCGTTGTAAGAGAGAGTCCGTGCGGAGACGTGAGCTGCCCCGTCTTGGCGAGGCACGCGCTCGGTGGGTGAAGATGGGGGGTGTTCAGGACAGGAAGGAGCGATTGGATCGTGTTTCGCGGACGGAGAGATAGGGGAGAGTGATGGGGCTGTCATCGGGTTGCATCTCTTGTCGTCGCGGTCTTGTCATCCAACGCCCATCACTGTTGTGCGGCCTGAAAGGTCCCATTCAGTTCTTCCACTGTTTGACTGTACATTATAGAATGCAACCCCCAAAGAAATGATTGAATTCCACCTCATAATAATTAAGGCGTGTATTTCTTTTGAGTCCACGTGCGTGGAAAGTCTGCACATAGAATGGAGCAGTTATTATTGGTTGTAGGCTCGCACCCGCTACGGTATAAAATGTCAAATAACAATAAAGTTATGGGTTTTGATTTCACACAAAATAAGTGCATTCGTACATCTTCGTGGACCTTAATCGCTCAAAAGAAACAACGCAAAATACTTGCATCATACTTTTTTTACTATTTCTGATTAACTTGATTTGATAGGAATATTAATAACTATATTGTTTTGACAAGTCTTGATGTGTTTTGGTTTTCGTCAAAATTGGCTTTCTGAAAATAATAGAAACAACCTTCACTTATTTGGCTGTGTCTATTTATTGCATGATTTTATACATTTGCAACATTGAAATGTTGATTTTTACTTGAATAAAACCACCGTTTGCCCCCCCCTCCCACAGCCGTCAATATATGTTGGCTATTGCAGATAGTTTGATTGTCTGCCTTGCACAAATTCGTTCAAGATTATTCGATAACAAATATCCATTGCCGATTCGACTAATCATATACTAATGATATCATTTTCAGATTGATAACCAATAACATTTTACAGCTATATATAACAAGATTAATGGCACTAACCTAACAGCAAAAAAACAAAGAATGGTTTTGGATGAAGACTTCAGACCTTTTTATATTGGATTGTTCGTTGTCAACGAGCAGTTTTTGTAAACAAATGGAACTAGCATGGTTCCAATTAATCGAGGAAGAAAAAAGTAATAATAAATGAAATAATAAAGACCTAAAAGGTGTTGTCTTCCTTCCATATTTGGGCACTCTCAGTAAATTTGGGCGTTTTGTTTTATTGTTTATTGTTTATTTATTTACTTATTTATTTATGTAAATGCGCAAGGACCGTTGTTGCTTAATATTGCACTACGGTCACTACGTTTACGTTTTGATCGGGCTGTTTTCCAGCCGCCCAAAATAGAGAAACACATTTTTAGATTTTTGTTATATTTCACATTGACTACCAGTGTATTAACCATGTAGGTTTGTACGCAGTATAAACCTAAGTCAATAACAAGAGATGAAAATCACTTGTTCAACCAGCGGGCCAGCCTGTTAGTGTTAATATCACGAGCTACACGATTTGACGTACAACCTCCTACTACACAGGAGGAGCGTGTAGTAGATCAAACTAGCTTGCCACATCACTCAAACGGATTGTAAATTAAATACATGTAACTGCATCAGCAGAATTGAATTATCTGTCATTATACGGGCCACCATATCGCTCGGGGTCGATACAGCTTGCGTCGTTAAACACCTTAACTTAATTTGGAGTGTAATTCAGCCAGCCAGACCTGGACTCGTCTGCATCGACACATGCGTTGACGTGAATGAAGCCAATAGACACAACATGGCGTTAACCGCTATTCCAGCAGATTTTACTGCTGAATAAATTCATTCTGGATTTTTGTTTTACTGCAAATCCGAGCTTATACAAGCCTACCAATCATCTTGATAATTAATCCCAAGTCAAGTTAGTATAACTGTCTTTGTAAAGAAACAAAAGGTGTTTCAGTTTGTTTCTGTTCTGTTGTTCTCGTTTTTGAAACAAACACTAAAAAGCTAGTGTTGCTCAAGCTTACAAGCAATCAAAAAATAAATAAATAAATAAAAACAGTAAACAAACATAATTAAAAAAAAAACATAAGCCTACTTTACTGCAGTACCCGTGTATAGACTTAAACACTCGTACGCAATCGACAGCCACTTTCTTCGACTGTAACAAGCCCATTCCGGGGAGTGGAATTGAATTCAATTGAAGCCAATATATTTTGTCTCGTACTATTTCCCTCTAATAAAGCTTAAGCTCTTAAAAAAAACTGAGGTTTAATTCGCGTTATTAAACATTTTCTCCTTTATCTTACTTGGTTTTACGCTCATCAAAAAAGATAGAAGAAAAAAAAAGTCTTAATCACCATCTTAAAAAGCAACTCTAGACCTGCCCGCGTTAATGGTCCCAACTCACACACCGCGTGTACGTGTCCCTTAATAATAGGATTTTGATTTGAGCGTAGCTGTAGCAGACCCGAGGGCTGCTTCGCTCCAGGCCCGCGTACGTGCACAGAGAGAGCGGATGGACCACGCATGTTCAGTGACGCGAGCCGATAGCCTCGCCGGGCATTTTGGCGCGAAAACTATTGGCATAGTAGAAAAACCTGCTAATGGGTTTGATCTTCCTTGGCGCTGCCGGGGATTACATGTGTTGTTTCGCATCTACTTGCCCTGCGTTTCTCCCTCGCCGCGCAACAGAAGATGAAAGACAAGGGGGAAAATCATTAAAACTACGGATGATAGGATAAGAGAAATACAGAAAGGAGGAAAAAATCTCACTGGTTTTTATATTTAGCTTGTGTAAGCTCAAAATCTCTGTCAGTATAATGCCTAAGTCACTCTGTCGACCTTAAGCCATTGTCAGTACATACTCATAAATTCACTTTTTTTTATGCACAATTATTATTGGGCAATTCAGTTTTTTATAATCCAGAAAACAATATTGGTTGAATGCTGCGTGCCCTTGAAGCCAATGTTCCCTTTTTATGAAATAACATTTTAAGTCTTACTTAAGTCTTACCATTGAATCCACCGGCAAATTTACCCGATGCCAAACTCCATTACAGTACCGACCACAAGTAACTAATCTCAGCGGCGACTAAAGAAAAGGTCTCGCTCGCGTGTGCGTTGACAATACACGTTTTCGTGACGTGAAATCCTGGGACCGTTACTCTTCAATAAACTGTTACTATTATTGTTATAGATAAAGGAAGGGTATTTTCTTGTTTAACAACAAACAATAGGCCTTACGAGAGTCTCGTTTCTGGATAATGCAAACTGGTCTTTAAATTCCAAAGTCACTCGAATTAGTATGTTGTTACCTCACTTGTTAGTTTCCTATTGAAGAAACTTAGTGTTAATGCTTGCATATAGTGAAGTGTTTTATATTTAAGCTACGGTAATTATGAAGGCATACCAATCATTCATGTTTTAAATGCGTGGGGTCCAACATTAAAAGCTCTACATTGATAACATTATACTGCAGCTTGTTTTCTCTTTCAACGAGTAGTTTAAAAGAATCAACTTTAAATTAAAACCACCCAAAAATGTCCTTTAAGCCACTTAACGATATACCGTTTCGGGGTTAAATTTGGCTTCGGCATATTAATAATATTTTGGACAAAATGCAACATCGCGAGCTAATCGTCGGACGCGTGTTGAAATGTATCCCATCTTTAAATTTCCCAACATATACTGTCTCGCCGCAAAGTCCTTAATTATGTTTTTAATTTAAGGGGAAAAAAGAAAAAAGAAGAAGAAAAAAAAACAACACACACACACACTTACCGAAGCACGACATCCATGCATTACGGAATGTGGAAATCGGAACCTTCCATGAAACATCATCCTCTTTTCCTTTTTTCTTTTTTTTTTCATTTACACAGTCAGGTTTTTTTTTTGGGAACCACCGCAAATCAGTTTTGGGCCGCGGGTGAAAAACCGCCCGGTTCGGACCTTCCCCTTGCGATACTTGATCGTGACTTTCAACGATTGACTTTTGTGCGCGATCGATGTAGTACAAGCCTGTCTGTTTCTAGTGTTACCATCGTTTAGCTCGCCTTGAATCAATATCACCGACTTAAGGGACAACCACATGCTGTCAATCCCTGCTTGATTATTACTTGTGTTGCATCTCTGTGGTAGTCAGCTTTCTTTAATTTTTAACATTCTCATATAATGTTGATGTCCTTTGTTGTGTATACCTCTCCCTTCATTTCGATTCTTTTCTCTCTTTTTTTGAATGCTATTCATTTACCATCGTGCAGCTCATTTAATCCCATTGTTTGTCATTAAACGGTCGTTGTTTGCGTACTTCCCGTTAAGTGACGTCATTTATCGCAACATATTATGGGAAATATCAATTTTATTATTTTGATACAAGATTATGCGAACTAATACTAAACAGTACTAATAAACATTGTATCCATCCATTGTATAAAAACAACATACTTTTTTTCAGTTGACAATCACTAACATGCACTGCTTTTGTTGGTTACTGACTTTCAAATTCGAGCCAATCGTTTTGAATACAAACCGTAACAATTTTGAACGAATGTTTAATTTTCCCGCCATAATTGAAAACGAAATTCGGTATTTTTCGCCTCATACAGAAAATCCTGCCAGCAGCTTAGGAGGACCTGTCTGGAACCGTAAGCAATTTTCCGACTTTGTTTAAAAACAAGCATAAATACAAGAAAATCGATATTTCCCATGATGCATTGCTGAAAAGTGACGTATGCATTTTTTTTTTGCAGTTATCGATCACAACATGTAAATATTTATGTGTAAGTCACTGTGTTTAACAAACACAGTGTCTTAGTTGATTGTATTGATATTTAAGTTGTGGTGAGCGGTCGTTTGAATTGAATTGTGCATAATATTTGGGGAGTGAGTTGATTTAAAACTTCCATCAAACAACTCCTTACATTTGTTATTTTTGACATCCCGAAAATGGTAGCACATGTACTTTATTTATGTTATTGCAACTTCATTTTTTGGCATGCCAATGTCAGCCAATCCACATTGCATGAAGTTCTAGGCCCACAGTAAACCACCACAGCTACTGGTTTAACAAATGTCCCTTATAATTGTATCATTAAGTTCCCCAGTGCTCGCTACTTGGTCCACATTTATTTACAAACATTTTTTTCATTGTAATTCTACAACAGGGAGCGGTCAGATCCAACTGTGGCAGTTCCTCCTTGAGCTTCTGTCCGACAGCTCCAACGCCAACTGCATCACGTGGGAGGGCACCAACGGGGAATTCAAAATGACAGACCCGGATGAGGTGGCAAGACGATGGGGTGAGAGGAAGAGCAAGCCCAACATGAACTACGATAAGCTCAGCCGCGCTCTCCGCTACTACTACGACAAGAACATTATGACCAAGGTCCACGGCAAGCGATACGCTTACAAGTTTGATTTCGCTGGCCTGGCCCAGGCCATGCAGCCCGTGCAGGCCGACCCCAGTGTTTACCGGTACCAGTCGGACCTCAGCTACCTGGCTCAGGGATATCACCACCCTAGCAAGATCAACTTCGTTGGGACTCCGATCCCGTCAACCAACGCGAGCTTGTTCAGCTCACACGGCTCCTATTGGTCGTCACCCAGTGCCGCAAATATCTACCCCAGCAGTCACGTGGCCCATCCACATAGTCACGTGTCACCGCACATAGGCACGTACTATGGGTAGACAGCGTGTTTTATTTGCCAGACTGAAAGTGCCATGATTAAAAAAAACTAACTTCACCCTGTATAATGAATTCCAGCATTGGAACTATTGGGACAGAGCTAAGGTGTGTGATCCACGGTGTTTTTTTTTGGTTGGTACTTATTAAACGCAACCATTATCAACCCGGTTTGTTTTATCAGGCAGTTCGACATCCTAGTGAGCTCCCATCTTTAATACACAGGCTTACCACCTGCACCCTCTAAAGCGACGCTTGGGGTTTCCATGACAACGAACATTTGTAGTTAGAAACAATAAAAAAACAAACGAGGTGGGAGAAAAGAAAACACATAATGCCATCGCCTTCCTGCACACACTGAGCACACGAAATCGCAAGTGGAGTCACACTCACGCATGCAGCACGCATAGATTTAACATCATACGTCCACCACGACTCGGGTTTTGTTCTGTTGCCTAAGATTTTGTATGCTTACCTTTTCATTACTAAGGTGTGCACTGTATATCCTTTGCGTAGATTGATCGTTGCGCTCATTAGTGTCGTCATTGCACGGATAAAGGTATACGGCTGCAAAATACTGCAGCCGATCGGGACCAAATGAAGGCTAATAAAACTGGCGCCAAACCACACGGCGTAAATGTAATTGTGTACGAAGGAAAGCAGACGCAGGGAAAATAGAAGCCCTTTTTTATAATGTGGACGCTGTTCTCTCGCGTAGTAATGAATTTTATTTTTATGTGGAATTTCCTTTCGATTGATGGGAACTGGTTTCAGTCATGCGATGAGCAGGGACAGCCATAGTGCAAACTCATTTTTCATGGGGACTAACCCCCCTTTTCACTCACACGCAAACAAACAATTTTGTACCAGTCCATTTTGAATGTGAACTGTCATGGTGTCGAGCTTGGAGGCAACTTTAGCACGTAGTTTACCTCTCCATCGAAGACACGGTTGTCTGTTGGGCCCAACGTGCCCCTTTAAATGGGAGCACGGGTACCACGTAAAAACGACGGTGTTCCACATTCTAGTAAATCTGTTAACTCACGCATTCTTAGTTTTTAAACTTATTGCGGGGATTCAAATCAGAGTTCCTTTCGTTTAATTATTGTTGTATAAAGTGTAGTGATTATCACAAAATGTAACGCTGAAAATGGCGTTTTGGGTAGCAACTGATCAGTTTGAACTTGCGACATTCCATCATGTTAGTTGACCATTCCAATATTTTAAGGATTTTCCTTTTAACAGAAATAACAATTTTAAAAAATTGTTCCCAAAATCATTCCGAAAAATAAGTTATGTAATTAATCAACCTTTTACACACCCTTTTACAATACGTTAATAACTATACGTAGATTGATTTTGTAGAAACTTCTTTATTAGTTTCGTTTCAGCTGAATTTAATTGTGACTTTATTTTATGTTGTTTTATTTTATTTGATGATTATTTTGACAAACCGTTGTAAGGTTATGATATGAAGCGGTGCCTATCCATATGTGCAATGCCATATTTTACCAATAAATATTGTAAATATAATATTTAGAGTATCACGTTCGCGGCATGTGACCATGACGTAAAGAGTTGAGTGAAGATGCTTGACGTAACCTGTTTTACATTCGGGACGCCCTCTGTCTAAAATAATAAATGTGACATGCAACTCCTAAACTTGGTCTTCTGTTTCAATGGGCTTTCTTTCAACTTGGATCAGGCTTACAGTATTTTGGCTTTGTCAACGTAAACTATTGAAAAATCATTCTTAACATCAGTGACTCAAATACAGTATTGAATGTCGTAAAGATGTTAAAGAAGTACACAAAGTCTCGATAACTTGATGCCGGTATTGTTTAATTTTCAATATTGATTGCAGTAAACAAAAAATGTGTAGAAAATGTGAAGATTGAACTCAAAATTGGGTTTTCTTTCGAAACTTTTCTAATTAAAAGACTGCGAGTTTATGGTAGGATTTAAAGGAAATGTACTTTATAGTTCTGACAGCCCGATTACAGAATGTCGATACTGGATAGATATTCCAGTGTACAACACTTCCATCGGTAGGTCATCCTCAGAATTAAACGGGGTGAACCTACGGACCACAGTTTTGATAAGAAATTGAATCACATTGGAGGATGTTCTACATACGTGTGCAAGACATTTTGGACAATGTTTCTAAAACAAAAAACAAACAAAAAAACATGAGCCTTTTTCAATGTCGGGGATTTCTAACAGGACGAGTCAAAAAGAACGGGGAATTCAAAACAAGGAGAAGGGGGAAGTACTTTTCCTTTAAAATTGTAAGGCTGATGTCGTACGTAACTGGTTACGTCATGGCGACTCAGTGTTACGTCAGAAGCAGTCATTACGTCATTAAATGGTCTAGCAATTCGGTTCCGATGCCTGTTCTCTCTAATTTGTTTTCTTTCTCTATCATTATGTTTTAGTTAAACTGTTAAAGTATATTTTTCGTTATTTATTAATTACTCAGACATGGCTGTGCCAACCTTTGTCTTATTTTACCTGCAAGCATTCCTTCTGGTTTCTTAAGTCTCAATTTTGATTAATTTATTAAGAACTGTCGATATTACCTCTGAGTTGCTCGAGGGAAGAATGCCCTTGTTTTCTTTGCCAATTATTGTCTTGTTGATATAATACGGGTATACTTGAAGACATAAGTGAAACCTATTGCTTTGTTTGATGCTCTTGCTCATCTGCCCAAAACCAAGAAAGACCAAACATGCGTGTGTTAACTTTTCTTTTAATGGATAACACCCGTCTACAATAGCTATCACGTTGCAAGCCCATCACCCCACAAGTAACTTAGTCTTTAATTTGTATATTGGGTAGTTAGCGATGATTTAATCTAATTTCACTTCATACAATATATTTTAAAAAATAACAAAATGGGGGTGGATTTGAAGTGAAACACTACTTCGGCAAAGTGACATGTTGTGAAAAAACTGATAGGGACCTAGTAATAGTTGAAATACAAGAAATTGATTTATTTTGGATGCTATTTTAAACGTGCTACCAGTTATCGGACGAAATTAACCCGTGCGTGCATAATGTAGAATGATTTAGACAAAAAATGTTAATTATGTAAATTGATTAAGTTGACCTTGATAGGTCAGAGTTCGTAAACAAAAATAATAGTTAATGACGTACAACAAACAAAAGTTAATAATATATTAGCCTATAGCAAACTTTTTACTCTGCAATACCAAGATATACTAACCAAGAGACGGGATTCTGAGAATTTCCGTCTACTTTTGTATCTTTGTAAATATTGTTTGAAAACAGTTCCTTTTTTACTAGTATTTTGAAAGAATGGCCTGACTTCACTTTTGTGTGCAGTCGTAGGCTTTTTCTCAAGACGCTAGAGTTTAAAATGAAGAAAAAAAGACACACTTGATAATTTATTGTGAAATAGTTTCAAGTGCATCGGTTGTGAATCGAAGTCAGAGAGAAGAGTGGCTGGGAATATTTCTTTAAAAAAAATGTCAAGTGATAAACCGAAAGGGAAACTGACTGGGTAAATTGTAAAATAATTTGGGTTTGAACAAAGAAAAAATTGACTGTAGCGGGACTTGAACCAACGACCTCCGGATTAACGTACCGGCGCTCTACCAACTGAGCTTTCCAGCCCTATGTTGGCAGTCTCCCTATATAAGTCAATATCTTTGTTCAAAATAACAGAAATAACAGAACACTGGACAAGAAAGGTAGTATTTTCATTGAAGTTTTCAGTCCTACCCGTGTACATCACACGTGAAAAAAACGCACGTGTTGGGCGTTGAACTTTATAAAATATCTGCCACAAATGTTAACTAAATCACATACACGTCAGATGTATAATGTCATGTGCAACACATTACGAATTTTCTTTGCAATCCCCTGTCGCACCGGGAGCACAAGATTACTCTGACGTCACATCCCTCTATCGACAAATCCCCCCTCACTCTCGCCACTCGGCAAACCGACTGTGACACTCCGAATCATGTACCTCTAAGTGAAGTTCTCTGAAATCAAGTGTTTAATTAAAAAAAAAAAAAAAAAAATTGAGTGAGAGAGAGAGAGAGTTTAGAAAAAATTTATATATTATAATAATTATTGCGTTTTAACGTCACGTTGATTTTCCTACATTCCAGAGTGTATAGAAACTCCTATGGATTATTATATTTACCTTAATTTTGCTGTACATTTTTTGTGTTTTTGAGGAATAGGACCAAAATATTATCGTTATTGATGTATTGAGGTTGGAGAACATTTGGGCTTGTACAAAGCTGAGGACGATTAATAAAGAGGTTTTCTTGAACGTTATTGTACGCTAAGTGTTCCTTTTGGAAATTATTTTGTGTCAAAATGTGTTGAATTCGCACAGAATTAGTATTATTATTTTTGTTATTATTACTATTATTATATATTTCTGCTAATTGATGCCTCATAAGTGAAATTAATCACTGTAGCTGGCAAGCTTGATGAAACCTGCGAACCAGAGACAACGGGGGTTATCCTGATTCTTTCACAGACAAGTATCTTGCTCACAGACACAGCTGGGACTCGAACCCACACTCTGATGATCAGAAACACCAGAGCTCGAGTCCGGTGCTCTTAACCCATTCAGCCATGACACGCCACGTTGATACTAATACTAATCAGCAAGAAAATTAATTCCAAACCTGTTAAAGTCGAGGGAACATAATTTGTTCGAAAACCTCCAAAAACTTTCGTTGTGCTTGTTGATAACCCCGCAATCGAATGAGGCCCGAATTGAACGTGAACAAAATCGCCTACTAAAACATTCACCATTTTTCTTGGTTGGTTTTACTGAAACGCCACCGCCAAATTTGACGAAATTATTGGGTTGGAATTAAGCCACTTTTCCACAAAATCCTTACTTTACAAACTTACAGCTTACAAATTCAAATTTCAGATAAACATAATGAACAAAAAAATAAAGGTAGTGTTGGTGATACTACATAGCTTTTGCATAGGTTTTGTATTTTATTTTTTGCATTTTGTATTCCACATAACTACAAGTTCTCGTCATTTTGTATATCGCTCTTCGCAAAACACTGCTACACGGCAGTGTTCACAAACACTCTGCTACAAGGCAATGTTAACTAACTAACAGTGATGCAGTGAGGCAGTGTTCACATAAAACAGTATTCCCATAAAACACTCTGCAACAAGGCAGTGTTCACAAACACTCTGCGATGAGGAAGTGTTCACAAAAATACTCGGCTATAAAGGCAGTGTTCCAATAAAACACTCTGCACCAAGGCAGTGTTCATAAAGTCTATAATAGGGCAGTGATCAAAAAAAACTTTGCCATAAGGCAGTGTTCTTAAAACACTCTGCTATAAGGCAGTGAAACTAACTCTCTGCAGGGAGGCAGTGTTCACAAACACTCTGCAATAAGGCAGTAATCGCAAAACACTCTGCTATAAGGTAGTGTTCATAAAACACCCTGCTATAAGGCAGTGTTAACTAACTCTCTGCAGGGAGGCAGTGTTCCAATAAAACACTCTAGAAAAAGGCAGTGTTTACAAAAACTCCGGTATAAAGCAGTGTTCACAAACACTGCTGTAAGGCAGTGTAACGCTCTGCTGGTAGGCAGATTCACAACACTCTACAAATATAAGGCAGTGTTCACAAAACACTCTGCTTTTAGGCAGTGTTCACAAAACACTCTGCTATCAGGCAGTGTTCACAAAACACTCTGCTATCAGGCAGTGTTCACAAAACACTCTGCTATCAGGCAGTGTTCACAAAACACTCTGCTATCAGGCAGTGTTCACAAACATCATGCAACAAGGCAGTGTTCATAAACATTCTGCGTTAAGGCAGTGTCCACAATCACCTCTGCTATTCCTATCATAGTTTAATCGTTTAAAGGGCACATGCATACTCTTAGAATTAAGACAAGGTACGTGTTAAACGGTTGTTAAGAACACTTCATCTGGTGTGCTAACTCTCTATGAATAACCTTGAAATCAATAATAATAATAATAATATATTGTATTTGTATAGCGCCTACTGCAGGCCAGCCTCTTAGCGCTTAACATTCAGTATTTCCTGCAAGGTATTTGGGGCTACGTTGAAGTATGAGACCTACTCCTTTACATAGCACCTTGTAATGGTTTACAAGGTGCTGTGGCGCAATATGCAGCCGATCAAACCAGGAACACCGGGGCGGACCCCTTCTCTTTTCGATAAGTGCACTGGGTTCTTTTTCGTGCGTTACACAACACACGGGACCAACGGCTTTACGTCCCATCCGAAGGACGAAGCAATCATGGTTAAGTGTCTTGCTTAAGGACACAGGTGTCACGACCGGGGCTCGAACCCACACTCTGCTGATCAGAAACACCAGAGCTTGAGTCCAGTGATCTTATCCACTCGGCCACGACACGCCACAAGATGTCATTGAAAACTCAAATACAAGATATTGTACAGCTTTCATAATGTTTGCACATGTTTTTTATGTTTAATTGTTTGGTGTACCACTGTTTGTATTATGTTGACTCTTTCTGCATCAGTATAAGGTACGGTCTGCATTTGGTAAGCTTGCTAAACGGATGCTTCGTTTTCCTATATCAGGCGCCGCAAAACCGACGCGTGGAATATATTCCAATAAGTATATCTAAAATAAAAAGTTGTATTCTGTTTCAGAGTGAAAGTCCAGATTCTCTTTTTGTATTGTTCAGATCGGGAAACACAGGAAGGATTGGGGAAACTGGAATGAAGCATTTTCAATCAAATGTAAATCATATTTAATTAAAAACAAACAGCATTATTACTACGGGGAGGATTTATCACAGTTCACATGTTCTTAAAGGATTTGGCAATAATTGTGAACTATTTTGAAAATTGGATTTAAGCAAATGCTATGCGTTAACTGCCGTCTTACCCCACCCAAATAAGCAGCACCCACGCGATCTAGCAGATCTTTCTATTTTAGAATCACCCTAGTTACGCAAAAACACAAATTTTAACAACAAAACAAAGCAATTACCTCTCTACCGCGCCACCAACAAACCAAGAAAGAGAGGGGGGAAAAAGATAAATGTGTCAGATTCGCAACAAAAACACCTGTTCGCAAAGACAGTCCATTAGTGATAACAATAGAAGAGAGGAAATCACTTCGGGGAAAAAAAGTGCACTGTTAAGACTCGCTCAGCCGCCATGAATAAAACAACAAAACGGCATGCAGTAGAGTGCAGTGTACCTCGGTTAGACAAAAGCACCGGTTTTAGGGATGAGGCACTGTGGTACGCCATCGTTATAAGGGCTGGCAACGTCTACCTGCCAACCTGCTCGCTGAAACCCATCTTTCATTTCGTTGCTGTGATGCATCCCCTGCCCCAGGCATGATTTTTGTTTCCCGGGTTCTGATTTTGTTTTCTCCCCATACCCCTTCTCCTTTATTTTTTTTTTTACTTCTCATTTTTTTTTTTTTTTTTTTTTTTGTAAATCAAAGGTTCTGTCTCCCCATCTCTCCCTCTCTCTCTCTCTCTCTCTCTCTCTCTCTCTCTCTTTTTGGAACCTGATCCTGATACTGAAGAAATTCAATTAAGGTAGCCCGATGGTGTTCGGTGAAAACGGGTAGTGTTGGCTTCCACGTCCTTCAGAAAACGGTGACGGATTCGGGACACTCTTGTCCGCGCGCGCTTGAAATTAACTGCAATAATGGCCAGACTGGCCTCTGGTTACCAAAAAGGGGTGTGTTATTAGTCGTTTATATTAACATAGTCTGCTTGTAAATCGGTACAAAAAAACACTGGAGAGTTGTTTGGTGTGGAATCCAGGCTATGTGGGGGGTAATCATGGACAAGCTTGGTTTGATGGATTCCGTGTGAAATAAACACAAGCCTCTGAAAGCGTCGTTGCCTATAGCTGCTCAACCTGAATTTAATTGCTGTCGGAGGTGCGCAATAAATTTGAAAATGTTTAATTGAATCGAAAATATAAAGCTCCACTACTTTTTTTATGAGAGCTTGCTCACTGGGGCTGTTTATTTGTTTGTTTTTGATGAGCAAGTCACAACATAAAAAAATTACCATCGTATATTATTTTATCCAGTCTGTACTAAATCTCAGTGGCATGCGTTCTTCGTATTGGCCACTGCCTGAAGTTCTTACTCTCTTTGATTCAAGATAAGGTACAATTTATGTGCTATTGATAACACTGTTGTGAAGCGCTGGGTCGATGCAATATCAGAGATGTTGACAAATCTATTACTGCCGATTTGTTACTTTCTTCAATCAAAGTTTTGCAACTTTATACACTCTATGACTTCTGTGCAGAAACAAATTACGTAACAGACAAAACGCTAATAAATATAAACGTGTATTTGTATGTCCTTTATTTATAATTGTTTTTATTTAATTGTCTCACAACAGTAAAGCCTCGGGGATAAAACAATTATGGAAAAAAATATATTAAATTCATCCGGGGAACGTATTGACAAAGACAATTTCAATGGGATATGGTCATGTTTACGAAATAAACAATCCCATTCTACGTCGTTGTGACGTTATTTAACTTGGGGCTTTGTAATCTTTGTTCCCTTCTACTTCTTCTTCTTCCTCTTCTTCTTCTTCTTCTTCTTCTTCATTCTTCCCAGTCTCTATAGAATCCACACGGCTCTCTTTCCCAATGACCCCCCCCCCTCCCAAATACACTTAAAAGCCAAGATCGAAGAAAGCGTTTTTAAAAGCTCCCTCAAGTTTCACCAATTTCCGTTGCAACTTCCAATCCCCAGTATGTCTTATTGGGGACGGCACGCATTGCCCCCCAGGGCATCCCTCGAACAGAAGCAGAGGTAAAAGCCTGACATGTCAGGGGAAAAAATGAAAGACGACGACAACGAACTGCAGAAACAGGGATTGCTCTGCCAATCTATCAAATACAGGGGGGACGCGGGAAATAAATTGGCGGGAACGTAGAAGTACCGTACGGCAAACAGATTTAATATGCGACCTTGACCACAATGGGGCCAGTTTCAATATCCCCCCATTGTAAGTCTCTTAGGCCGTTCATATTCAGACTTAAGTGATTTTTTTCCCTTCTTTTCTTCATTGGTTTCTGTGTTTAGGATTCGATTCTCATAACAGTGTTCGTGTAACGAATAAATGAAAACGAAATCACACGGGGAGATTCACTTGTGAAACGTGAGACTGGGTTTGTACAGGTTTTTCTATTTGACAAAAGACTGCTCTATTAAGAATGGAGTGGATATCCCCCCCCCCCCCCCTCCTCTTCTCCGTGTTATCACTTGAGGGATATTTTTTATTTGATTATTTTGTTTTGATTTCGAATCTGTTATGTTTGGGTTTCGTAGATTGAAGTATTGGTTGTGAATTTTGATACGTTTTAAGGCAGGGAATCGTATTCAAGACGAGGAACAATTCGTTTAGAAGCGGATATTTTGAGAGGCCCCTTGTACATACAGGTATTATTAGTCTTAAAGGTGTGACATCCTTGGGGTTTTTGGAATATTGGATTCATTTTAAGTTTTAATAACCAATAAACACACCATCCAATCAAGGTGAAACTTTTTCAAATCAGGTGATTCTGTTTTAGCACAAACAATTTATGTTTTTTCCAGTTTTTGTTCAATTTTTTTTTTTTTTTTTTTTTTTTTTTTTTTGCCAGCTCGTATATGGCTTTTTTTCTATGAAGGTGATCGGGAAAAAAATTATAAATTTGAAATTGTTAAGGGTCTACATAATTAATATGCCATTGTTCCGACTTAGTTATTGTTCCTCGGGATTGATGCCGGAATAAACTTTCTTTTTGCATCATTATTGGGTCTTAGTAACGAGAACAAACCTGGTCAGGTAGCTTTGTATGTTAATGACATAGCCCTATACTATTGACAGTAGCTAGTCAAACAAATTACTTTCACCCCTCCCTCTCAGCTTTCTTCCTGGATCCGCCCCCTTTGTGGAGGTTTGTACGGTGTGCGTACAAACGAACCTTGCGTTTATATCACTGGTTCGCTGTGAAGCTTATGACGTTTTTTGCGCAGTAAATGAATGCACGGATGGACCTAACGCAACGGCACCAGTCTACAGAAGGCGGCCAAAGTGAAATTTTGTAAAGTGCATTGCTTCATTTTATCTACCGTGAACCTCAGCTCGGTCTGGCAACATTTTCCGACCCGGAGGTGTGGTGGGTTTCCAGGTAGGGTTTGTATTTGTATGTTTCTGGGTTTGTTTATATTGCAGTTTCCCTTGACTTCATGCCAAACTAAAGTCTCCCCCACCAAATGCAGACGACCAAAATGTCCAGTTTCCGGACATCAGCAAGTCTCCATTTAAAGTGCGTGTAATGTCGACATGGTGTGAACGAAAGGGCACTTTAAAAAAAATCTATGCCTCAGCATGTAACTGGTAACGTAAAGCAGTACTGTCCTGATATTCTTTTCAGTAGTTAAGAGGTGACGCATTGTTTGTAGCCCATTTTGGTATAAAGCTACATCATGTACAAATTTCCTTATTTTGAAGTACACCAATAGGGATTGGACATTGGCCAATAGGGATTGGTCATTACAAAAAATCTCAGACTACCACTACCTTTACCAGGGCTTGGTTTTAAGCACTAGTATCAACACTGCACAAAGTGGGATGTCATATTTATACCATGTGTGTTGTCATACACAGAAAAGACCTTATACAAAACAAAAAAGAATCAACATTTACACCACAGGGTGTTAAATAACACTAATTTCTGCAAAAAACAATAACATAAGTGTTATTTTAAACACCCTATGATGTTAATTGTGATTCTCTCTATGGTATCTGTACATGATAACACCCATGGTGTCGGTTTTAAAACCCTGGGGTTTTATTCAGCTTGCTATGAGATGAGTTGTCATGATTTGAGAAATAGACACACAATTAAAAGTCACTCTTTGGTTTGGGTAAACCTGTCTGTCATTATACACGCAAACCAAACAATCCACTCATGAGTCATAGTGCCCACCATTATCTCAAAAAGGCTAATTGTGACACCACACTTTGATTTGCAATTAGATTCGATTCTCTTTATAAAATCGACCTTTGCAGGAGTGTGTGCAATAATGTGTTTTTATGTATTAAATTTATAAAGGAAAAATGCATTATCTTTTTACAACAGCTGCAAACCTGAACTTAATGGCTTCTAATTTCCTCACACTGTGAACCATGTAAGGGTTCATCAGTCAGGTTACCAGGACTTGTTACAAATACTCAAGAAGTCTCCAAATTCAACACACACCTAACCAACCCTGATGAAGGGAACCAACAGCCTGATTGTTCCTCCATACAACAGCTAAAGTTTTACCTCAATGTTACTTATATTATATTTACTCACTTACATCTGTGCATTTATTGTTTATTCTGGAAAACCTGTCAGCAAAACACTGTTTTTCAAAGGTGCACAGCAATGGAATACATTTAATAACATTATAAAAACAGGAAATGTGTTAAGACATTGTGGCCCATCATGTTAATGAAGAAGTAATGTACGTGGTAAGCATGTGGTAGAGGGCCTGCATGTAAGTTTAAAATCCTCACCTTGCACCAACCCATCAAAATTCAACTTCATGTTTTTATTTGGTTATGTTGGACGACACATAGTAACATGATTATCATTTATAGAATCAGGCCTACCACAATAATAAAAGTCCAACAATTTGGGTGTTGAGCTACCATTTTGATGGGTTTTGATTAAGTGAGGAAGGATCCTAGAAGAATATTTAAAAAATAGGAGTCGGGGTTAAGTCAACAAATTGTATGTTTATCAGGCAAAGCCTCAAAGTCTACATTAGGTTTGTTTATCACCATGTATTTTTATTTACTCCAACCTTCATATGCAGTGATGAATGTAGAATGAGAGCAACTTACCATACGACTTCTCAGTATAGAGGCCTACCTGAAACATCACCAACGTCATGTATGCTGAGATGACTTCCTCATCAGGTATTGTTTTATTTCTAATGTTTACATAGCTAGACATTCTATTATTACCCTCATTGGAATAGATGCAAGATGATATTTAAAAGTGTTTTTTATTTCGAAATTAATGGAGAAAGTTTTAGAACTGCCCATACAATTAACGAGGACATTGTACCTTAGCTTATCTTGTCCGCGTTGGATTGCCCCCCCCCCCAAAAAAAAATGCTCAAGGACAGTCTTTTCTTGTATACAATGTGAGGTGGTTTATAACTAAAACTGAAAGTATCAACATGTAGAATATAAAAACAATAGGCAAATAAAGGTAAAATAAACAACTTATTACGAGCTATAGCTTTGAGCACTGGTCGGGCTTTTGGTAACATTTGGCAAAAGTTGTCGAAGCACAACGCACGGTGAATGTTCAACCTGGGTAAGTATCTCGTCTAAGTATCTCATCTTTTAGTTCTTCTTTGTAGCCCCTTACCAAGGGTGACCTTTTGCCTTGTTTTGTGGATGAACTGACATTAAAAATTGTTATGTATAGGCCTACAAATTGTTGTTGTTGTTGTTTTTTTTTGGGGGGGTGGGGGTGGGGGGTTAAGATCATCCTCTGTCCATAAATGTGCCTATAGAGTGGGTGACCAGTGGTGGTCATGGGCTAGAGCTCAGAACCCCCCCCCCTTTTGCCCCCTCCCCACCTCACCCACCCCAAAAAACAAAGATTAAAAGAAAGACACAAATGAATGATTTTAAACTGCAAAAGAACCCCACCCACCCCAAATTGTGTCTCTTCGGAGACAACACTCATCTGAAAGAAATATGAACATGTCTGTACTCTCTAGAAAAAAACTCCCCGGTCAGAATTAACCGGGTCTCGGGGAGCCTGAACCATTGCTGGGTCGGGCTACACACGGAAAACTGGATGGAAATGGGATTATATAGCTGAGATTCTGCGTCAGTGTGACCCATTATGGATCACACTGACCCAGACAATCTGATCCTTGTTAAGAATTGTGTTTTTGTCTTACACTCGGTTTTCTGTTTTTGATTCATGTCTTTTCTGATTGCTCTGCATTTTACTTTTTTTACTATGATTCTTACTTGTTACTGTTTGTACACATGGCCCTTTAGTGATAGCAGTTGTTATACTGATAACACTACCCTGTCTAAATAAGTCAATAGAAACATAGAAAATTGGTTAGGCCCTCTGTGACCCGGAAAACAGGTCACATGATACCTAGAAGTTTTAGAGCGTACCGGCAAGTTTACTAGTCACGGTTACCTCTCATTATTCACGCCATGCAAAGCTCCAAACATCACTTTATGATGATCAGAATAAAATGAACATATACACACACACACAAGTGTGTAAACACCTCCAATCGGGGACCTCCTATTGTCCCTCTTTTGTTTGGACTCTAACTTTTTGGCAACAGCTCCCATTGGTTTTGTACACAATTTCTAACTGGGGACCTTTACCCAACCGGGGACCCTATTGTCCTCTTTTGTTATAGGTCCCCGGTTTGAATGTGAAAACAGACTCAAACACACATTCTCAAAAATGCATCCTTGTGGAGCAATCTTTTGTTCTTTCCTTTGTCCCTGCACTTAACAGTTTCACATAGACTTTGTACAAAAATTTCCTTGTGGAGCACCCCGGTCTTTAGGATTTCCATGTGGAGAACTTTTTTTCCCCCTTTTTTAGTTGTGTTCTTGGTCTCCATAAGGTACCGAAAATGAGCCCACACACACACCCAAACATTTCTGAACTTAGCACGGTCACCTTACTCCTTCATCCCGCTTAATATACATGTACGTCATACCTACAATAATGTTCATCATTCTTTTAAACCCCATTCATTGATTTTTTTCCCACCATTTCAAAGTCCTCAAGTTGCTAATCCCGTCATTGTAAACAAAGCTTAGTCAAGATAATACCCGGAGGAAAAGAGAAAAAACCCGTTTACTAAATGATTTCACAGGGAATCCGATCCTAGTTGACATCTTTAGATAGATTAATCAAGTCTGGATCGATTGGTCCACCTACTGTTGGGATTAGCCCCCTTCCTTTATTCGACAATGTAGACCGGGCGGGGTACAATGGTTCGCTCTTCTCCAAGCCGGTTGTTTTATTCTAATCCAAGGATACCAAGTTGTGAGGTTAAATTGGATACTTTGTTCCTTCCACTATTGACTTGGAGACCCTTGAGGGGTCGGTGATGTGTGTGATAGTGAAGCCCTGGCTTATTTTCGTCTAACCAATGCTCTTCAATCCGGATCTGTGTATACGGTACAAAGGGGTTGATTGTCCACGGTCTGACTAGACTACGACACGGTGTTGAATTGTGTCTGATCCTCGCTGTGGATTCTTTATGCGTGTACAAGCACTTTGTTCCAGTCATCATAATTTCAAGAAGCATACCATCAAATTAAGGAGTGAAAATTCACATGAAATGGATGGACAGCTGAACAATATTGTGATTTTTGTTCACGGTGTGACTACACTACGACACAGTGTTGGTTTTTGTCCGATCCTCTGTGGACTTCATATTTTCATATTTCATCACATTTTCAAGAAATATACCATCCAATAAGCAGAAACAATTCACATAAAATGGATACCAAACTGAATAATATTGTTGAAACAGTTGATCACCAGCCCTGACCTTTCCAGACAAAACAACATCCACAGTGATACTTTTCTATAATAAAGGCAGGGTGTACGTTTAGTGATTACTCCACAAGTAAATGGCCATAAAAACCTACTTGGCAAAGAGCACTGGAGAGCTGTTGACATTATACAACATTGTTAGGAACAACCCCCTTTGAAGTAATGTAGTTTTAGAAAGAGAGGAATTTTGTTCAACCAAATTAATAAAATAAAGCGAACCGGTAATGACACGAGAGGTCTCAACTCTTTGCCATGATCATGGGGAGGGAGGTAGATCAAAACCATAGCCAGCTAGAGATAGTTGGCAAGTATTTCCTTATTGACTTTAGTACTTATCCGCATGTAAATTGGTTTTTAACCAAAGACATGTAACCTTAAGATTTTAAAAGTGAATGTTATATTAGTACATTGCATTTGTGTATGTTTGTTGAAATCTTGGACGAATAAATAGTATAAGTATAATATTAATAAATATAGCAGTCTACCCCCATCAGATTCTGTTACACTTTTATGTTGAGGCCTGCAACATTGTTAACAAATAAATTAAAATGATAAAACCAAATGCACTGGTGATATTACGCCGGTGACACCCTGATGGTCTGACATCGCACAGCCTATCAATCAACCAATTTGTCAACTTCAATTGTCCCGCTGTGATACCTCTTAATAACTGCATTCCAACCTTTTATTTTCCCACGCTGATCTCAAAGCCCATCATTGATCCCGCACAGGGGGAAAAAACAAAAAAATAAACCTAATAAATGAACCCGTCCCTTTCTCTTCTGCTGTGAGCGCCAGTCCCGTCCAGGAGCATTGTTTGCGGACACGCGTGGGTAAATCCGGGGCACGCGCGTAACCCTCGCCACGCTTCTCGATCACTATCCCCCTCAACCCGTTCTCGCTTGACGGATTTTAGAAGATTACGTCTGCAAAAAAAAGCATAGTTTTAACTGTAGCGGATTTTAGTGTGAGAGCTTTTTTCCCTCTCTCTCTCTCCATGACCGTGTCTCTTTAAGCGCCGGCTATGATTCGGTATAGCCACCTCACAACGGGGTCTCCTGGGTGGGTTTTTTTTTAAAGTCTTTGTGATGAGTTCAATTGTGCCGCCTTATTTGGGTTCACGGGGAGGTTTGGGACGTTCCCATCGATGGGTATTGTTCAGCCGTTTGACGGCCAGCCCAGGGGTAGCAGTTCCTGGTGGATTCCCGAAGTCGCTGACCACAAAATCGATTCTCTCTATCCTTCCAGATAAAATATCCAAGCACGATACAAGATCATACATTTTTAAGAGATAAAAAGAAAGTTTTAATGAAACAA
The DNA here is from genome assembly GCA_023634235.1 of Pisaster brevispinus. Taxonomy (NCBI): domain Eukaryota; kingdom Metazoa; phylum Echinodermata; class Asteroidea; order Forcipulatida; family Asteriidae; genus Pisaster; species Pisaster brevispinus. Next base: position 7,323,401 of record JAMKCF010000016.1, on the reverse strand, counting down.
ATGGGTCCTTCTTCACTCCAATAAAAATCTAGTACTGTCTGGTAAGCACAAGACCAAACTGATAGGCTCTGATCGTAGTGTTGCTCTAAATCTTTATATTGTAGGCTCCGGTTGATGCAGTGTGACAAATCTGTATTTTTTCTATGCAAAAATTTGAATTAAATAGGGGCAAGAATTGTTAATAATCACCGCAGCTTATGAAGTATATTAAATCTAAAACTAAAAGCCCACTTTCAATGAACTTGAAGTAGAACCAAATTGTTCCAATCGCTTTTCTGGGTTGCTCCACAAGGAATTTTGTGTACAAAGTCTATGGGAGGTTCTTAACTACAGGGACAAAGGAAAGGACAAAAGATGTCTCCACAGGGATGCAAAAAATAGAATGTGTGTGTGTGTGAACATGTCTACGCATTCAAACCGAGGACTTTAGCAATAGGGATCCGGAAAAAACATATCGGGGACAGTCCTCGGTTTGTTTCGTGTACAAAACCAATGGGAACGTCGCTAAAAAAACTCAGTCCACAGCATGGGATGTCCTCGGTATTATACCATTTACACACTTGGGTGCCCTTACACATGCCAACTTACGGGGTACTTTTAACAATGGAACAATGGACCCCACAAGGCAATTTCAATAGGAACAATAGGGCCCCACAAGGGAATTCTTTAAAAAAGGGAACAATAGAACAACAATAGCAGTACCCCACAAACCGGATCCGTAAGGTTGGGTGTGTGTGTGTGTGTGTGTGAACATGTCTACGCATTCAGACCGAGGACTTTAACAATAGGGATCCGGGAAAATGACATATCAGGGACTGTCCTCGGTTTGTTTCGTGTACAAAACCAATGGGAATGTCGCTAAAAAAAGTAAGTCCAAACCATGGGATGTTCTCGGTTTACACCATGTGTGTGTGCCTTTCATATTCACTACCTTACGGAGACCGAGAACAAAACAGAAAAGGGAAAACAAAGGGTCCCCATAGGGAAATTCTCAAGACTGGGTTGCTCCACAAGGAACTTTGTGTACAAAGTTTATGGGAGGTTCTTAACTACAGGGACAAAGGAAAGAACAAAAGATGTCTCCACAGGGATGCAAAAACAGGAATGTGTGTGTGTGTTTTGTTTTTTGTTTTGTTTTTTTCCTGTTTTTCCTCTCTTTTGTGTGTGTGTGGGGGGGGGGGGGCGGGGGGGTTGTTATACCAAAACTAAGTCTAAGCATCTACCTATTTGATATTAAGAGTGTGAATGGCAATTCTGTTTGTAATGCTGCTGACATGGTTTTCTTGTTTAACAGTTACTTTTTCTCTGTGTTCTGAATATCCTAATATTCCTTGATATCACTATGCATCAAAGAGATACGTTGGATTCTATTCAGATCAGTCAAGGTGAAGTATTCAACATTCTAAAAAAATGTGGATGCTTCTAAGGCTATTGGTCCGGAAGGGGGTTTTAAATAAATAAAAAATATACAAGCAATACAATAATTGTTTCCGTCTAAGAACACTTCAATAATATGCGAGAGCAATATGTCCCGCGATACATGCTTCAAAATGTTTATTCGAAATGAATTAAATTAGGTTGTAAGCCCCCCACCCCCTCCTAAAACAAACCTTAAAATATGATAATTATTAATTTGCGATCAAGTAAGCGTTATTGACAACCTTGGCAGGAACCCATATCAAATTAAAAGCATTGATTTGTAATGCAATTAATGGACTCAATTAGCATACTATCCAGGCATTGTCTGGGCAGGAAGTAGCCACCTGTACGTACCTCATTATTTATAATCAACACACGTCATTGATAGGATGCCGATTTTAACGAGGTAATTGCCTATCATTTCTCAACCAGCAGGAATCAGTCAATAGGTTTGACCGTGCCGTCGTCTCAAATGCCGGTGATGAAGTTCCTGGAACAAGGCCAATGCAGGGCTATTTGTCTATTACCCTGCAATATCCAATGGTATCCCCCATGGTGAACCTCAAACCATGGAGCAATCTCGAACTCCCACACGCTGAAATTAAAAACCCAAACTTCGTACCACGAGGTTTTTTTTAGCACCCGTCCAAAATTGGTATTTTTGTAAAAAAAAAAGCAGTATCCACATGTTGTGTGCAAGCATGCACATGAAGTAACAAACATGTGAAACTTTATAGGTAGGTTCATAGATTGGTTTTTCGTCAACGTAGTGATGATTTATATGCAAAATTATACCAGAGATACAATGAAAGTCACCTGTGAAAGTTTCAGCTCAATACAGTGTCTACTTGTTGAGCAAATTTTAATAACAAAACTGTCCTGTATATTTTCATCAAGAGCGTAGAATCCATCCACGTTAATAGCAAGCTTAAGGGTGACAGCGGGTACCAACCGCATCTCAGGCCCTAGCATTCGTAAACGTACGCGGAAATTTGAACTTTCAGTCAACCCTCAGAAGTCTGAGAAACGATTCATGCATGAATCGTTTCATAGATTCAAATGTTTTTGGGTGAAAAAATGGATCCAAACCATATTAATTTGAAGGGAATACTTTCGCAAAATAGTTTATATTATCAACATCCGCAGTGTTTATCACCAAGTACGTTTTTGTGGTCAATAATTGTGGGTTTATTTACCAATCTATGACATTGCAAAATTTGGTATTTTTTGTCAAAAAGCAGTATCCGCACTGTGTATGGCCAAACACGCACATGAAAGGACAAACCTGTGACAGTTTTAACCCAAATCAGTCATCAAAGTCAAGAAAAGAAATGAAAAAAAAAAAAATGTTTTTTTTTAAATACTGTATTTAACTAGTGTGTGATCAAAGTTAATTACTGTTTTACTCATTGCTCATAAACCAATAGCATTTCAGGTAAAGAATATTGTAAAAGAAGTTTTCGACCATTGACCATTTTTATAACTGTGTAAGTTATGTGTAAATCTGTAAACTTTGATATTACCAATGTTATGCACGTCGTTTATAACATTGGTCACCAATTGTGTTTTAAAATACTTTCAAGTTCTTGAAATTCAGCAAAAATAAACAAGTTAATCCGTAACCATTGTGACTGAATGATAGTTCAGTCCAAGTACCGTTGTGTGAACCATTGGGTTCTCCAATACACCTACCAAATCAAACAGAACTAAAACGGAAAAAGCAAACATAGACAGGTTTATCACTGCCTGATCTAGAAAACAGCCAAAAGAAGATTAATTTCAAACGCTACGGAAAGTCTGAATGAAATTCTCCAACAAATAAATTAGAACTGCAATTTATACTGATTATTATAGCTCGACAAGAACTGACAGAATTGTTTGTCAGATTGAGGGCGCTATTCGTTAATACTGGAATATGCTCGCTGCACCACGCAAAAAAATGCAAGACATTCAAAAATACTAAATACATTTTGAACGTCTCTCATCCGCATGAAATCAATTCCGTAATATTTGCGTACAACTAAATACCCATTTCCTTTTCAATTTTTACCTCAAGTCTCGCTCTAGTCAATTTTTCTGCGTTCAACCCCAAATTATTTAAATTTTACCCCAGTCAGTTTCCCTTGTTGTTTATTACTTGATAATTAGGTTTGCATAATTTGTGTAAAGGTATGGTTGAAGTGAATCAATGAGATTTTACTTCATTCCTATTGTTTATTTATTTATCTAGGCCCATTTATTATTATAACAAAATAACAAACAAACTAATAAAGACAATGCGATACTTTTGTTTTGTTACCTTTGATTCAACTTCGGATACGCAGACGCTTCCCATTCTCAATCTTAATTTAAGGGTATACTTTGGTAATTACTCCACACGTTAATGACTTTTAAAAACTTATTTGGTAAAGAGCACTGGTCCTTGGCAAGCTACTTATATAAAGCAGTGTTTATACAGCCGATCCCATTTGAAGTAATGTAGTTTTAGAGAAAGGGGTAGTTTTCATCAAAAAAATTGAATCTGAGATTGAGGCATGAAGCCTTTCTAAGGCATCTAAAAAGCACACGATTCTTTTCAACGAGGGTGTGTTTTTTATTATTTCGTCTTCTTCTTTTTCCATGAATTAATTTGTGTGCAACTTCAATGACCAATATTGAGCCCAAATTCAGGACACTTGTCTTTTGCATTTACCAAAAGTACCCTGCCTTTTAGTTGCAAAATCTTTCTCCGGAAAAGGGGAAAGGGGAAGTGACATCACGAAGAGCATTACGAAGGACATTTTTTGTAATGTTAAACTGAATTGATATGGCAATCATCGTCCTATTTTGGCACCGGTGGTTATATCTTGTATTTGTTGGGCGTAACACGACATTTTTAGATGTCCACTTTCTAAAGAGGGCGCTGTTGAACATCACCGTTAGCTCACCGGCTCGCTCGATGAACATTGTCTGTTTACATTTCTTTTAACCCTATGTAGTCCTACTTCAAAACTACCCAATGAGGAGTTAGTTGTTTATAGATTTGAGCCGAGTTCGTGGTATATGTCAGCATAAATGAACAAGAAGCATCCTAAGAAGAAACTGGTTGAGATGAGACATTAACCATGCAAATAATCCCGTCCTTGTGATAAATAAAGGGAAAGTTTGAGATGTAACGACGTTTCGAAAAGTTTTCTCTGCTATCTTCATTATTTACATGGGGCCTTTTAAGCAATCTAGCCAAACGGCCAACTGCTGAAGCCTTCAATCCGTACACGGCCTGTAGTAGTATGAGTTGATGCTATGCAATCACCACGGTTTGAACACGTCCTTTAAGTTGACTTCAGGCTTGTAAATTCTGGTCTTCAAAATTTACCTGATCAATTGTCCTTAAAACTACATCTTTGTCTCAATCCAATCCCATAATCATAAATAAAATCAATCCTGTTCATATCAGTGCAGTTCTATACAATTCTTAGCATTATTGTGTTTCAAACGTCAAAGAACGAACAGTCCTCCTTTATCTTGAAATCCAAGACGTCGGTCTCGTGGCGGGATGCATCGTTGAGCTGATTATTATATCTTACCTTGCTGCAACAGATTGAAGGAGTGGCATTGAGGCTCCGCCCAGCACGCCTGACCACACCCAATGACTCCTTTGGCCGTTGGGTTCTTGATCTCGTGGATGAGCAGACACCACGGTATGAAGCGACTGCCAGCATCAGCTGTCAGCCAGTACAGGCGATGAGAGAGCCGCATTTCACAAGCAGCGAATTTGTTAGAGGAGCAGCTGGCGTCTCCCCATTTACCACAAAAAACACACCACCATTCTTGTGCACTCGTGCTCTTCACTGTTGGGGTCTCCCCTATTTCAGTTATTGAATGTAGGGGGGCTAGAATTTCGTTTGCTATCCAAGCTCACCAGTGTATCCGGATTGACAAAATCTCTACAGCCGATCCAAAGAGAAAGTCTGCATCTTTGTTGGCGCCAAATTCCTGCCAAAGAAAATCGTGTTCTGTCTGTGAGTTGGGGACAATGATGCTACTCACTGGTCGGTCACAAACCATCTTAGCATCGAACCAACTCATCTTCTCAGGCAGTAAGATGTAGCATGACGACTCTCCCCAAGCCACCCAGTCAGGAGGACACACGGGCTTGTGTCCCACTAAAGAATACATCACCATAGAGGGAGGTAATGCCGACCCAAGTCGCAAAAGTTCACATCTTCAAGACATGTGATCTGATCGTTCTTGGCGGTGTAAAAAAACAACTAGTTCCTCACATAAAAGTTGCCACCTCTTGCACTCTATAATCTACAGCTACTTGAGCGAAGCATTTTTATCAGGAATTCTAATTTAACTTGTTTATAATTATGTTTATTTGTCGTTTTAACTGCAATTTTGATAATTTTGACACGTCTGTTATTTTCGTAATTAGGCCTGTCGATCAAAAAATTAGGCCCCAACCTCAAGGTTTTGAAAAAGTAGCTACACTTCTGCCGTTGATGGCGTGCGTCAAAATGACATTTTGGGGGAGGTTGCGTTGTTATACCTCCATGTTGCAACAAAGCGGCTATAAAAACGGAGCTCCCACAAATGACGTAACATGGGTAATGACGTAACATGGTAATGACGTAACGGGCCTTTTCGTATCTTTCTGGAAAACACAGGAGAATTAGCTGTTTAATCTCACTGTGAACTCATTTTCCACATTTATTGAAAATATTTCAGATGAATTTAAGCATAGACCACTTATTGCCGTTTCGTTCAAGCTGGTCTTTAATTAAAAAACGTGACGCCTCTGTTGAGTTAGGGTTGGCCTTTAGGATTCAGCTTAACATTGTTAATGAAGTTTGATACTCTGGAAAACTTGATGTTGAACGATTGAGGAAGCAACACATTTCTCAAAGTATACTTTTTCGTATATTATTTATTGCAATAGAACACCTTGAGCATCATAGATACAATCTTGAGAGAGCGTGAGGGGCGGACACCTTTTTTTCTAAGCAACTCGATCGCTGAACCTCCTTCAAGTTTTGTCGATCACCGATACGATAGAGCCTCCAAACTGAAAAGCTATTCAAGGGTTCTGTGTCTTTTGTCTGTCAAGATGGTGGACAGAACTTCTGTCAGGTAACACTTAATCTACTGTAACATTTATGACCGTCGTTTGAGGTCGTGAATTACATTGAACATTTGCTTTAATTGCTTTCGTCACCAACACTTTTGCCTTTTGCTAAAAATTAGTTCTTTGGTGTTGGTGTGCATTACACTAAAAAGAGAGAAACTCGTGTGCGGAGTCTCATAACAGAATGTAACCCACAACTTGTTCTGTAAACTTGACTTTTTAATTGACTTTATTGATTTTTAAGCTGGGGCATTTTGGGTACACCAGACCCCCTAAAATTGCCCTGTTTTGCTAAAAAGTGTAGGGTCATTTTTCCTGGATGGACTCTAGCTCAAAAGCTGAATGGCTACCCTAACATATTCAAAAGGTAATGTTGTTTAAATGTCAGAAAATGTGTTTGGTTTCGTTTCCAAGAGGCTGGGAGACTTTGAAATATGTTAGAGTATTATTTTCGTAAAATTTAGCATTTTCGTTGTATTTAGTTTTAGCTTTGGAAGCTAATTAATAGCAGTGCACCCTTTGTCCTTTACAACTTCAAAGGGCGCGCTCGTTTCATGCCTTTTGTAATTCGGCCGTGATTGATACAGTAGTTTCTTACAGAGGGCGCTATTTTCCTCACCGTTGTCACTGTCTTCTTTTCAGTTGGGTGTCATAGAGTAAATATATTGGCGGATTTTTAAACTGTCCCATTTTAATGTTATCTCAGTGATATGACAGTTAAACCATGGCAGTCATTTATAGGGGCATAACTACATATTTGTTAAAATTTTGAAGCAATGCCGCCATGTCTCGTCGTGCTTCCTTTTTGTAACAAACACTATTCCCAGTGACAGCGAGCAACGTACTTTGATTTTTGGATCAGTCTTGGGCCGGTTATATCATGGATTTCTACCTGTGTGGTTATATTAACGGGAATTGGTTTCAAATGTATACGGTGGGATACTTGTAAACGCTGATTTGTTTACGTAGTTCTGAGAATGCGCACATTTCCGAAAACAATGGATTAATAGAACTTTCTTTGGACACGTCAGCCCGAGTTTTTGCCAACCGAGGTTGGAAAACTACGGAAAGCCAAAATGCAAAACAAAAACAGATAGCCATTGTTTGTAACAATGTTACACAGATATTCAAAAATAGTGATGCATTCGTTGGACATCATAAAGCAATCCATCACGGGAGGTATTTCATTGAACTGGAAGTTTGTAGAAAATGTTGAACTTGGTTAAAACATCTGTTAACATGATTAAATGTTTTGTTAACATCCGGCCGTCCATGCCAACCGGTGCGCATGGTTTATCAACCATGGAAAGGTATACACCTTGTATGTCTGCCGCCATCTAAGTCCTAAAGGCTACTGTTGAATCATCTAGATAGATCATGTTATTATCATGTGACTTGCAGGTTCTAAAGTACACCCGGTGTACTTTCAACGTGAATTTTAGGGCGGGTGCACCCCGCTCCAAATTAATGTTGTCAACTTGTCAACTTTTATCAACTTAAGTTCACAGTACTGATCAGAATCTTCAAGGGAAAATAAATCGTTCAAAAACAGTGTCAAACTCGAGAAAATAACATCTGGAGACCCACAAACTCAACGTTGCTTATTTCAATTGCCGCGATCAATTAGCCAAGTACGAATGTGCACAGAACCCCCGACACCGCACCAACCAACTGTCGTTGGTTTCTTTGAAATGTGACCACTCATAAGATTTCAAAAGTTGAACGAATAGCATTTTGTTTTGAGAACTAAGGGTTGTAGACTAATTTACTCTTTTCAAACAAACAAAAAACACAACACAGCACATTAATGTATTTTCTCTTTAACGATTAGGTGTGGTTCCTGGGGGGAAAAAAACCTATAAGAACAGAATGCATCGCACTAATCCTTTTTTTTTAGCAACTCGTGTCTCAATTAGTGGGCGTTCATCAGATTAAAACTGAAACACGTGAAGCCTGGAATTATGGCATTCTAGGACAGAAACAGATACACTGTTTCTATTCCTTAGAATGTCTCCAGTCCATCTCTTTTTAGACGTAAATATAAAAAGCCATTAAATAATTCTTTTCAAAATGACAGTTTTTATCAGGGGTTGCAAGCTACACTGCACAAGCTGGGGGTGTTAAAATTGACACATCGGTGTTGTCACATATAGATTAAATATTATAAAACAAATCTAAATTTAGACTATAGGGTGTTAAAATAGCACCAATTTCTGCCAACACAATACAATGGTGTTATTTAAACGCCCTGTGATGTTGCTTTTGAAACTTGTTTTGGTAATTATACGAAAACACCCGTGGTGTCAGTTTAAACACCCCCAGCTTTAGCAGTGTACTGGGCCATGTACGTTTAACCTGTGCTAAACAGGATACTTGTGCTGTACTGTGTTATCTATGCTTCTTGTTATATGTTTGTAAGTATTGTTTCAATAATGTATTTTAATTTATTATTCTATAATTATAGATATAGTTGCAACCGAAATTCAACAAGCCTTGTTTCAAGGGATCCCCGTCCACACCCACACGTATCTATTTATGGACAAATATTATTCAATATGACCGGTTTTTGTTCTATAAATCTTCTTTACTTTGTGGAAAATAAAGTAAATTTTCCATTCTTCCATAAAAAAATATTTTGAAACTACCAACAAGAACAAAAGTGCAAAGACTTGGTGTGAAACCATTCTATGGCGACCTTAACTTGTTAGCGTGTTTATGGCAAGTCCAAACCCGACCCCAAGCGCTTATCAGTGTAGTCCACCTTGCCCGGTAAAAAAGACAAGACCAAAGATGTTCTTATCGGCGAGGTACAGACGGGCAGCGGAAATGTATCGTTTCTCTCCCCGCTCCAATCCTCCTTCTTCCTTGCCCCTAGTAGTAGGCCTAGGGCCGGTGATCATTATCGCCCAGTATCGTTTGTAAACACTGAATTGTCCCCGGCGAATGTCACTCAGAGATCCACGCTAATGCTAACAAGTCCTGAAGACCAACGCAAGGGTTTTTTCTTTTTTCTCCCCGTAAATTCTCTCCAGAAATCGGCAAGTTTTCAGAGACGCGCCGTAAACTCATGCATTTTTTTAATCACAGACATGTCCAACAAAAGGTTGATCGCTTGTGGTTTTATGTAACGCACGCCATGCGTGTTTAAATGACACGATCGTCCCAAGGACTATTATCGAATACATTATGTGTGGATTCTCCTCACAGATGCCCAGCACTGAAAGCAAAAATCACTGATTTCATTATTGCTTTTCAGGGGGTTAAACTTTCTGATTTTCTTCATAAATACGTGACTGCGCGAATTGTTGGTTGCGCTCCATCGTTGCAATGCGCATTGTAACACAGTTCGTATCGGCGAACCTTGGCAATTCAAACTTGCGCATTATCCCAAGAGAGCAATTGACACATGAAATAAAATTGAATTCTATTTGTTTTTATAAAATTGAACTATGTCGCAGTTCGCAAGATTTGATTCATTATTAGTCACTAACAAGGGAGCCATCTAGTTTTGCTATGGTCACCACACCTTGTCATGTTCCCAAACGTCATGTATAGTCTAGAATTGAAACACAACTGGTTGATTACTGTATCAATGTTAAAGATATTAACTGAGGAGGCTTCACAATAGTGTAAACAACAACAACAACAACAGCAACAACAACATCAACAACAACATCAACTGCAACAACAACAACAACAACATCAACATCAACAACAACAATAACAACAATAATAATAATAATAACAACATAACAACAACAATGTTTTATAAATTGGGTTGTTGAAATTTAATCATCGTATGTGAACATTCCCATCTTTAAAAAAAATGTGATTGAATCCGGTCTCAATTGAAAATTAAGTAAAAATTGTTCAAGCACGACTTACACATGGCATTCATCGATTTTATAATCGAATTCAGATAATTATTGACTTATGATAATACTACGAGCGGAATAAACTAACCAACAAAAGTGATGACAGGTGCACGGATCCAGAGATTCAGTTTTCGAAGGGGGGCTGAGCAAACGCTGCGTAGGGTGGAGGGGCGGCCACGGGTTCATTTTGCCCACACATACCCTATCAGCAGACATTTAGATTGTTGACTTTGCAGGAGGCATACCCCCCTATACTAGGGCACCCCTCTGTATATCCGCTACTGGGCGTGTCGTCCCTGAACACATTAATTCACACGCTATAGTAGAGCCTACACGACCGGATTTCAAGTCTTCGATTCAATTCCACCGAGACTAAACGAATCAAAAAGCTTTCCAAATATAACTTGGAAAGATCACATCGGGTTTATTTATAGATTTTATTCAAACAAAACTTAAAACCAGTCTGGCGTCTGCTGCCTGGATTTACAACTAGACCGCGTCTAATTTGCCAATGCATTATCCCACTCTGTCCAATGCAACTTAGCTATTCATTAACCCCGTATAGATTCCGATTCCAACATTTGTATATCAACATAAAACTAATCTAGACTCGCGAATACCTTTGTGGCCGATTTACGTAAGGCAACTGAAAGGGAAGCCTGTTGAAACACCCGCTAAAAGAAAAATATTGCGAAACGTCAACACACCCGGTAATGCAGACTCAATGCAACTGAAACTGTCGAGTTCCACATCGAAACCAACAACATTATTTTATGATGAACAAGTTGTGTCTACACAGTGCAGATTGCACTACCTTGGCAGTGAGAACTTGGAGGTCCGACTCAGATTCGAAGCGTTTTAGTTCAAGTTCAAAGGGAAAAGCGATCACCATAAAACTAGCACCAAGATGGATATTTATTTATTTTTTTTTTTTTTTTACATATTAAACATGTTTTCGATTTTGTTTTGTGTTGGGTGTTTTGGGCGTCTGTTTGTTTGTTTGTTTGTTTGTTTGTTTGTTTGTAACTTGTTTTGGGGAGTGTTGAGTTGTTTGTTTATCTTCTTTCGTTTTATAAACAAACTCACCTCTTCAAACTGCGGCAGTGGGATGCTATTTCTATTCAAAGATAGATAATGAATACACTTTTTATAAGACTGTAGTTTGCATCGGGGACACAGAACATTACGTGTGTTTTGCACGTACCGATTTGAACAATGTACTCTCCTGAATTGCGGGAACAATAAAGAAGAAGAAGAAGTTCCACGGGCATATTACTCACGTGGGATTCTAGTGGCAAGATATCTGCTTTGGACTGAGAAAGGTCGTGGCTTCGAATCCCATACCAGTTAAATGTCCTTGTATTTTTATCGTTTTTTTTCTTACGGGACTCGGGAGCTTGAGTATACAGTGCCCCATATCGGAGTGTTGGTAAAAACAGAAATATAAGTCAATAAATAAACAAACTACGAAGTAACAATTGAGGCATTTCCGTTCAAGTTTTAATGGTCAAAGCGGTCACGGGGAATTTAACACCAAAGTGACGAAAACACACCAGTTTAAATGTTGCACTATTTTTTTTTTTTTTTTTTTTTGTAGTTCATGAGTATTTAATTATAATGTTATTTAATTTAACTTAACAGCGGCACCAGGAAAATTGTGTTTTGTGGGACTATTTAATAGGATAGTTAAAGTGATTTTTTTTTGTACAAAAATGAACTATCAATCAATAAACAAACAAATACAACATAAAACTGAATAGACCTATGAGCAATGTAGCATAGAAAATAATAACATATATTAAATAGTACCGCAGCCGACCAGGCTTGGTTCCTACAACAATTCAAGTTTCGCTTAAATATAAAACAAATTCCTTTGAAAACCCAGCAGTGAGGGCCATTGTTAGTACATGCTGACATAAATTTAAATATTTCCATTGTCTTGTATAACCACATTGGATCTGGCCAGCTCATATGCCATTGATGATATCCAAAGCTGGACCATGCCACTCGTCCTAGAGGGGGTGTCAATCAACACCGACAGCGATTTGGTTAGAAAGGGCAGTACTAAAACTCTGCCAGCATCCTTTGTGTACAAAATCGGTATACCAATATTGGCATTGGTAGATAAAATCAAATTATAAAACTATAAGCAAACAAATAACCTTCAATTAACCCCGGGAATACCTGGGCATGTAAACAATACGCTCAGATAAAAGTTAAAAGTTAAAGAAAAAAGCAAAATACACCCGCTTAATCTATGGAGAAAGCTTGGCAGCATTAACTGACAACGCACCCAGGGAGGCGCTGCAACAAAACAGATCCCTCGCTGGAGCTGACTAGTCAGTAACAAACTTGTTTTCATTCGGACCTGGATAAAAAACAAACAAACAACAAACAAAATGCTTGGCAATGTAAATACAATCGATGCATCACAATGACACAGCTATTGTCCAACCAGTCAGCGCTGCGGGTGCATTGATCCCAATGGATAACTAGTGACACGAAATTGTACGTGCTAAATCGGTGTTCAAAAGCTGTTCCACATTGTTGTTGTTTAATTTTGTTGTTAATCACATATTTTGATAACGCTTAATCCTAGATTAACCTTTTACTTTCCGAACAGAAAGGGCGGGGGGGGGGGGGTCATTCTCACAGTGGACAGTGAACTTCAAAAACAGAATCCTATGAAGTGCGGGTTTTGTTGTCCTGTAATTGGAAACATTGAAAATAAAACCCACGCGATTCAGTGCCATGGTTTTACAATACAGCTTACCGTTAAAGGGGCTTTAGTCTGCTGGGTGATCGAACCGCCTTCCTAAGTGTACCGCGGGGGTTGTACAGTAATTAAATGTCCAGTAACAAACCTTTACCCTTTACCCATAGCGGTCCTGAAATGGCGATATACGGGTTGAATATACAGGTGTACCGTGGCGGTACTGCCGGTACTGCCGGTACGAGCCCCAGCAATATCCGCAAAGGGCCAATAACCCATGCATCGGTTGTTGGATTGTCGTCTGGAGAAGGTCCCAACCGAATTGCAAACCGAATTTTGGAGTATTGTGCCCCCACACTGCAAGAACCATACGTCACACACAAAAATTAACAATTTCAGCAGAGTGCTTTCTTTTATAGACGTTGGCTGCTCGACGTCAACCCTATTTCCCGACGCCCCCCCCCCCCTATAGGTTTGGGGTTGGAGTTAGGGTTAGGATTTGATACAATTTTGGGTGTGGTAACATAGGAGTGTATACCTTCGTATAATCAATAGACAATTATTGTTCTATCTCCAAAACTTATTGGGAAGTGAAACTCTGCAAAGGCAACGTGGTTTTTACACAGCCAAGTTGCTTTTGACTTGTTGATCCTCTTCAGTTGATACTTTAATTCACCCAAAACCAAACACTCTTTTTTTATAATCTGGTTAGTGTTTCCCTCCGGAAATCCTCATCCTCCAGAACTCGAGTGGATATTTTGTGTCTTGACTTAGAAATATATCTATAATTGTTAAAGACAAGTGTGGGTTCGGTGCATTTAGAAAAATCACATTAAATAAAGTTGACCCCCCCCAAAAAAAAAAAAAATAAATAAATAAATAAATCGTGGGTTCTCTTTAACATTTTCGCAAAAAAAAGAAGTTTATTTTGCGATATCTTGAATATTTTTTTGTAGACATATGCTTTGAAAACGCACGTTTGCTCAATACCAGAAGCAATACACTCCAGAAGCCACCCCTTTAAAACTCCAGCAAAAAAAAATCAAGAAGCCCTGCTTTTTAAGACTCCACTGTGTTTTTGTTCGTATAGTGTATCAATTCGTATTGAGGTCAAACACGTACCGACAAGTGACGATTGACGCTTTGAAGCAGCGTTTCCCCCCACAGGTGTTTGCTATTGTTCCAATGTTGATTTCAATTTGACCTGCTGGCCTCACGCACGCCTGAAAGTGTTTGAGATCACTGGACTGCAAAATTGAAAAATGAATTTGCACTCTGTTTACATCGTCGACAGAAAATAATTGCGCCAAAGTGATGAAATCAATACTTGTATTATAGGCTCGTGTGATTGAACTCTTCCCTGCTCCCACCCTACATTCCCTTTCGAGGTATTGTTTCAATCGGGGTAGTGACTTTGTGTGGAAAAAAAACCTTAAACAAAACATCATCAACAACAGCATCAGCAACGACTATAACAACCACATTTTTTTAACTCCACAAAATGGCAGACCGTGTTAGTTCACAAAGCAAAAAAAAATCACGCAATTCGAGGCATAATATTGTGAGAATCAATACATTAAACTTTTAAAACATCTTCTTAACCATATTCATTTCATCACAAAACTCTATCAAGCGCCCGTTTATAGCCCAAAGCGTCCACATCCAAGGCAACGTGTCCCTTTTATGTGATAGTTTAACCCCCTCCCCTCACCCCATTGACACGAAGACATTGTATTGTGTTTACTCACTTCAGATTATTATATTTGAAAAAAAAAACAGTATCTGGCATACGAAGAGAGCTGAAAATGCATTCCTAGAAGAAATTGTGCGCCCCATTGTCCCCGTAAAGTTTGTACCCTAGTGTCGGCGCTGTCCACTAGGCGTTTACAATGACTCTCTCTCCCTGCAATTCCATTTGCCCCTCTCTCATCGGCCACTTAGCGGCAGTCTTACCTTGATAGTATTAAACGAAACCGGCTTCGGGAACTTATTAATTTACGAAAACAACGACTATTTTTAGCCGACTCACGGTTATGGCTGACTTTCTTAGACAAGTTCAAGTCTGTTGCGAGATCGTAACCTGCGAAGTGTGACTCACTGAGGGTTTATGCTTGCATTCTTCATCCGTCTTGTTAACTAAAAGTAAAATCCAGGGGGTCAAAGTTTGGTATTCAAAAAAGGTCAAAGTTGAACAATATTCTGGTCAATTGAAGGATCTAGCCTAATTGCACTTTGCAGAGATACCGGACGGGGATACCTGGCATTTTAATTGTTAGTATTATTTGATTGCGCCTGGATACATATCTAAATAATTGCAATGTTTGTGTCAAACAAAGTGCAAAAGTAAACAATTTAATACCTTAATTAAGCCGAAGTCCCAAGGAGTCCCAAGGTTAAGTCCCGTTCTGGTAATGTTTTCCCTATTCACCCTGTTTTACTTAACCAACTTTTTATTACTACTACTTTTATTATCGCTTCAATACAGGCTAAGTACCTGTATACATTTCATGTAGGATTTGAAACTTTAAAAAAAAAACTAAACACAAAATGTCCTTGTCAATAAATACTCTAATACTAGAACCAAATTGGTCTTCGTGGTAAAGATGACTAGGACTAACTTGAAGAATGGTCGTTCACCTCAAAAGGGGGAAGCCCCCCAATCGTTTTGATAATGTACACAGCTGACTATGACAAGTCTAAACTCAACTTTGGTCGACTTGGGCAGCATGAGGTACGCGTGTTACATCTGATAGCCCAGATAAACCCATTATTTGAAGGCCGTTCGATGTCACGTTTTTTGTGTGTTGTTTGTTCGTGGGTTTGAATCCGTTCCAAATCACGCACTAAAACCACGTACTAAAAACCACGAATCAAAAAGCCGCGAAATGTTTTGAGTCGACCGACACCAGAAATAAAGGAGCAACACTTCTGAATTTGCTAAACGAAGTATTGGGGGAAAGTGAATCAGGGAATTCCGCGCTTACGTCAAGCGTATTTCACAGGTTAGTAGAGAATGTTTGCTTGGTGCGCGTGCGTAACCTCCACGTTACTAGGCATTCTTCGCTTACACAGCTAGCGCAGAAATTCGGCGCTTGCACAGTAAGCGGAGAATGGTGATCGCAAGCGCAGAATTCGGCGTCAAGCAGAGACTTGAAATAGACCGATCCATTAAGCTCCGCCCCATTGCGTATTGACCAATCACAGCCCTGATTGCGCAACCAAAAGTCCGACAAAAATCCGACATGCGTGCGCGTATGCTTGGCGCGCGCGGCAGAGTTGTGCAGAATGGCATTGGAGAAGTTCACGTGTTCTTGCTCACACGTGCGCCGTGGGCGGAGCCTAATGGATCGGACTATTGGGCTCTGATGATTACCACTAGGTCAATGTTTTACAACTGTCCCCATTACACTCTAAAAAAAAACTCACGGGTCAGAATTGACCCAGATTCCAGGTCCAGTGGCCCTGACCCCTATTTGGGTCAGCTGACCCGGATGGTGGTTTTGAAAAAAGTATTTAAAAAAAGAAAGATTTTAACTAGAGTTCGCCTTCAGTTTGACCCATGTCTGGGTTATTTTGACACATGAACCGGGTCATGTACCCATTTGATCTGGATACGGATCAAACTGACCCAGAAGTTTTTAGTAGACACTCATGGCATTCAAAGAGCGTTTTTCATGCAAATAAAATAACGTCAAGTTTCACTCGACAAAAACAGTCTGCATGACCCCAACGTGGTAGTAGGCTAACTGAACATTTTGTTAGTTGGCTTTGCGACAAATTATAACATTTTGAATTGTTTTCAGAAAAAAAACCCTTTAAGATTACATTCAAGTCTAAAGCAACCAGTGTGATTATTGCTGTCAATTGATTAAGTGGTACTCAGCTGTCAACCCTGTCCCTTGTCTATCATTTTTCTTTTTGCATGTCCAAAGAGGAAGGACGAAGAGCACAACATCGTTTTTCTCTCCCACCCCACATAAAGTCTATAGTATCCGACCTTTAAAACAAGCAAAGTTACCCGATCTGAAGATCGAGCCTGGAGCGGTCAGTTTGGGGTGAATGGAGGAGAAGTTGAGGTCGATGTGGAATTGAGATCATAATTTTTGTGAACGACGATAATGTGAAACAGTTCTGGGAACGAAAGGTGATAGCATTATGAAAGGGTTCGTGTTGTTAAATATATCGTGCATGATGAGAAATGGGAATTGTATAGACCGTTGTAGAGGGCAACAAAGAAAGGTCTGTAAGTTGAACGTTGAAATGTTTAGAGTTTATACACAGTCCGAGTAAATGGACCCGTGAACAATTATTTTGTGTACATGTGGTCATTGGTGTACATAATGTAACCCCCTTTTTTATTGCTGTATGTAGAAAAGAAGGAAAAAAAAACAACAACAGACTCTTCTAAGAACCACCACAGCTCATGCATACTTGGATTTATTACTTGATGTCTCCGCAAAACTCACTTGATTGTAACTTCACCGTGCCAATTTTCAAATCCTACTTGTTAAGTTGTGTGATAGATTATGGAAAACGTGTACTACAATGTTATTGTTTTTTTATATCAAGTAATAAACCACAAAGGAATCTGGCTGGGTAATTTTTTTAATAATTTGGGCCCACGTCTACCAACTGAGCAATCCAGCCACAATGTTTTTTAATATGATTTGTTATCAGTATTAGAATCATTGTTTCTTCAATTTTAATTTTTTTTGTATATAAATAAATTTAAAGATTCTCACAAAGTTTGCAGCAAGGGTGAACTGTCTGCTAGTTGCTGATGAGGAAAACAGCCGTAAACTGAAATCCGCAACGACCTGTTGCGGTTGGTGGCTGGTAACAGCTTAGTCATCTCAACCTGTGTTACACAGCTTACGGGAACAAATCCAGCCGAAGTTCCAAAACCCCGCTTAATCAAAACGCCTTCAAATGCCATCACATCAGAATTGCTTAATAATTACATTTAATATCAATCCAAGATGGCGCAGTGCCGTTGGTCTATAAATAGCTGGGCTAGACGCTGTTTTATGACCTCCGTGACCTCGGGTGCTATTGTTACGGCTTCGCTGGATCCCAAAATAGACACTTCCGATTTGTTTTTTCCTGGGTGCTCGAGTGGCAATGACGTCAATTGGGGGGTACCCGTGAAGACATTCGACCGTAAACAAAATGATATCTTTTTTTCTATTTCACTGACGAAGCGGTTACGTTCGGTGAGTGATGTTGATTGCATCTTTAAAGTAATCCTAGAACATAATCTGTAAATCATACCTTGAAACAGTTGTATGCTTAAGTGGTTTCTACTCTCCTGGTTTGGGAACAGCTGGTGGTGACTTGTTGGTTCATGTTGGCAGTCTACGTCTAGGCACTGCTAACTTGGACCTCTGACAAGACACGTTCATTCGAGGAGAAGAACCCCCCCCCCCCCACGCCACCACAACCCTTGCCTGCACCAAACGCCCTCAATCCCGAGCACCATTATTATGGTCTCCTTGATGGTTGTTGTTTTCTCTTGTAGTGGACTACCTGAATTGCTCTGTCTGTTGTTAAACTCGAGCTTGCTTTTGAAAAGTGATATTTTGGTCTGACACATAATATGAGACAGAAATGCCAATTATTTTCCAATTGGACTGAGTGCACGTAGGCCTCCAGATTTGCACGGGATCGGATGGGGGTTGCATCTATCTGTTGGCAACTTCGATATTTCTTATATAAAAATAATCATACCTATCTTAAGTAGAGACCAGGGCTCGATTTCACAGAGAGTTAAGATTGATCTTATTATAATGCACTAATCTTTATTGCTAAGCAAAGTGTGACGTCACAATACAAATAATTTTGTGGCAATGTACTGTCAACTCGTCTCAAGATGAACTTAAGTGCTTTTGTGAAATCGAGCCCTGGTCGAGTTCTTGCATGTCATGTGGTAGGTTTACCTACGGGGGTTCGAATCCCAGGTTGATTGGGTGTTTGAAATGCCACAATAATTATGGGAATTAATTAACTTCTGTATACTTAACCCCCATTTCCTCATTTGCAACTGATGACAATTACATTTTTTATTTTATTTTTATTTGGGGGATTACGTTTCACAGCAGGGGTTGGGAAGACATCCTCAAACTGTTAAGTTTGGCATTTTAATTGTTTTTTGTTTGTGTTTGTTAATTTTTTTCTTCTTCTTCTTTCTTTCTTTTCTTTTTAATATTTCCAGTCAAAATATGTTCAATTATTGCTTAAAAACCTGGTGTTTAAGCCCCCCCCCCTCCAATTGCTAAAAAATCCTATGGCGTGTAATCCTATTTGAGCAATAAACCAGATTTCTCCATGATGCGGGAAGCGATCCTTGAAAAGTTCAAATGACGGGAGAATCCATTTGAACAACCAACCAATCAATCAAACAAAACCCTTGGATCGTTATTGGAGCTGTCATAGAAACGGGAAAAGGAAAATCCATCGGGTGGGGGGGGGGGGGGCATTTTGGACCGGAAAACAGGTCTTAAAGACATCATGATCGAGTAATTTAATCGGGTTTAAGTAATCATATTATTTTTGCTTTATACTCCATACCGATATGTGATCAGTCCTGTGAAGAAAAAAAAACCGCAGGCATGTTACTGCTCTTGTGGGATTCGAACCCCGCCATTCTAGAGGCAGAACTCTGGGAAAGCACCGTGAGCATGCATCAGTGCTTACACTCTAAAGACTCTTAGGGTCAGAACTGATCCGGGTCCGGTGGGGGGGGGGGGTGGGGCGACCCATTTCCGGGGGTCAGGCTGACCTGGAAAGGAATTAAACAAAAAATGAGATTTGAACTCAGATTCTGCGTTGTTTTGACCAACTTTGGGGTCACTCTATGACACAGATTCCGGGTTAGACTGACCCAGAAAGGAATTAAACAAAAAATTAGATTTGAACTCAGATTCTGCGTCATTTTGACCAACTTTGGGGTCACTCCATGACACAGATTCCGGGTTAGACTGACCCAGAAATGAGCCAGGCACAACAGAACCCGCATACCGGTCAATTATGACCCAGACCCCCCCCTTTTTTTTGAGATCAAAGTTGTGTAAAATCGTATCAACTATAGACAATATTCTTGATCCAAGATGCAGTTAGTGTTGTTTTGGTACCCGCTGCTACAGGATTCGAACTGGCCTCCTGTCGGCGGGCACGCGCAGAGTGATCTAGTGTGGTTAGTTTAAAATTTAACAGGCTGATAAAACCGTTGTGGTACCTGTACCTGCTGCTAGAATAAAAATAGCATTCACCCTGCCTCTAGCTATAGACCCCCTTGCATTGGCCGCCATCGTTGATGAAACGTGCACGCGTGAAAAGCTATTGGCTGAGAGTCGCGCGCAGCGCGTACACGCCTGACTTTTCCATTGTTTGTCATTAAAGATGATGGCCACTGACGTCATGTGCAATACATCTATACCGGGCTAGCTAGGTGTTCTAGTGGTAAAACATTTACTCTAGAATGACAAAAGCCGTGGGTTCGATCTCACCCGAATAATCTGCCTGAGGACTTTGTTCACATAAGACAAAGTAAACACAAGTCAACACTCGTCGGTGGGTGAAACAAAAGCAATGCATTTGTTCACTGATCATATTATTGTACAATAAGTTGCTTGAAAACCAGAGGCTTCTAATAAATGTACTCTTTCAGAAACCATTGATGCACACTTTGTACTTTTAGTGTCCTTGTATAAATATTGACAGTTGTGCGTTCGACCCTGTCTCTAAGACCCCCATCAATCTATAACAGACGTGCCATGAAGATAACGATTTTCCAGAAATTCCGGAGCTCGTCACAGGGCACCCCCCCCCCCCTAATCCCAGATAACACTTTTGTCTTTATAGGGCAGAGTTGAGGTTCGGGAGTAAAATTAGATTGTGCACGATAGCTCCATTGGAGTTGATTTATTTCATAAATCATTAGACCCCTTGCATTGACTGCCATCTCCGAGGTCAATGGTAACATGCACGCGCCACACACAACTCTCAGCCAATGATTGACCCCAGAGAGGGCGCTGTTTGAGCTTGTGACGTCACATGCAATGGGTCCGATTTTACTGCTTCATTCCACGTATACTGCATCTGTTTGGAACAATCTAGACTGTTCTCATAAGAATGTCAATTCCTCCTCAGCTCCACTGAGTTATTATCATCTGTAATGCTTTCGTCTTGTAGCCCCTTTATACCAAGAGTGGCTTTTGGCTTTGATTGGGGCGACTTGCATACAAAGAGCAAAGTACAAGATGTGCAGTAATTTAGATTAGTTTCAAACTAAGAAACTATGATTGTGATTGAAGTGCACAACCTAGTACAAAACCTCCATAGAAGTATTTCTGTTTGCAGTTACTGTAGAAGGCTTAGAATTTGATGACCCCCACCAATCACCGTTGCTTGTTCGTATGCCTCGACCGAAATAAGCCCGATGTGATCGTGCTCAATAATCCCTGACAAAACCAACCGTTTTTCCTTGTTCTCACTAAATACAGACTTGATCAATCCAGGTTGATCGACTCCTGGTGATGTCATCTTGCTTTTTGTGTTTATTTGACGAGAATAGCCCATGCATGTCCCAGTGCGCATGATCGGCTTGCAAAGAGCTCTGGGTAAAATCCGAGTGCAAGCAACACTGGCAACCATCATGGCGCGCTGATTTTGAAGCAATGAGATACACAACTATAAAACATGGCTTGGTTACATAATAAACCACACCATGTCGCCCATTATGGGTGGCTTGATCTCTGCTTCCCAAGATGCATTGCGGTATTTGTTAAGGTACCACTTGTGCATAATGGGCTATTGTGAGTTCGCACTTAAATCAAACATTAACAAACAAGCAAACAAACAAACAAACAAACAAAAAACCAAGCACAACCTTGCAAACATAAGGAAAGTGTGCTTTTTCGAAAAGTTGAGGTAATGTGGCAGTTGTTTCTTCAATAAAAAACACTGGGGCGCTAAACATTTACATTATGGGTAGTGTCACTATAATAGATACGGGAACGAGATCAAAATTTACACCTTAAATAATATTATTCATTGTTGTTATTTCAACACCTTAATGAGGTTAATTTTGATTCTCTCTTGGGTATTTCTATGTGACAACACCCACGGTGTCAATTTTAACACCCAAGTTTTTGCAGTGTAAACCACTCACGGCAGCGCTTGTCATCTGCATACCTGATGTGATTCTCTCCAGACCAAGCCCCAGCTGTCCTCTGTCACGATAAATAGACACCGACCTAATAGTTGATGGTTATTGGATAAGTCGCAGAGAGGTCATGTAAAGTATAATACATCCCCTCGATCCTATCCACTATTAAGCCAAAGTAGTAGTCCCGGCCGATTTCCAACCCTCTGCCCAGGTAGTAGCTAATAAGCCGGACAGTTCTTTTCAGAACTAAGTAGTCTCCCGATTTCCAAATCTAAAGGCGTTTACGGTGTTGAGAAAACTGCGACTAATTTAATCTTCTTTCTCTCCCTCTTTCTCTCTCCTTTGTTTGTTTGTTTGTATGTTTGTTTGTTTGTTTGTTTTTGTTGTTTTTTGCATGGTAGCAGGTAATAAGAACTGATTGATTGTGGAGTGTAGCTCCCTGAACCATGGTGTAGTGTTCCAGACGGGAATAGTGCTCAAGACAAAAACTCTTCATATACGTTTTTTTCTTCTTCTTTTCGATCTTTACCTTTCCGGTAACAACATACCTTTTAAAACCCAGCACTCTGATTTTACCCGGATCCGGGTTGGGGTTGGATTAGGGGGGGGGGGGGGGGGTGGGGGAGGAATGTGAGAGCCATTTCTGGTATGGCCCGTATAATGCAATTGCTTCAAACTGACCAGAAATCCAGTTCGTGTTTAAAACAGCTTCGTCAACATGAATTTCTACAGTGGAGGTGGGTGTCATTTTTGTCTACATCCGTTGTTTGACCAACGTCAAACTCGACACCTTCGAGATGCTGACCGGTGCAGAAGGAGTGGGCACAGGCGCGTGGGGGTGGGATGGATGGTGTTTGCACAACGAAGTGTCACCTCTGCACTCAGGACGATGCCCCGTCCATCAAAAGGATAGCAATCGGGTTTTTTTAAACATAAAACCTGTTGCCTGTGTAAGTTGACCTCGAGAGCGTACGAGCTTTCGTGAGAATATGGACTTCCGGGCACCTCGAATAATAACAGCCATAGCGTGTATTGTGGCAATTGTTTTTGAAAATATCTTGTTTTCAATTTCACCCATTGAATATGGTTTGAATATTTATTTTTTTAAAAGGTACATTTAGAAATTGTAAATCGTTAACAATTTCGCAAATCTTGAAAAGAAAATTATGTTTATTTTTTACGCTGAACTTAATTTCCGCTTCACGTTTGACCACAAAGAACATACAATAAAAGGTGATCGTCGTGATACTTGATGTACACGCACATGCAAACTAGAGCAAACTGCTACATTCAGTAGTAGTACGGTACCCAATCCGCTCGAAACTAGGACGTCGCAACTCCATGCAACATCACCATAAAATTCATGCGACACAAGGTCTGTTTTTGCGCCAAGTAACGAAGCACTGTATCCCAATTTAAAATAAAACCTAAATTCATTTTTCTTATTTTTGTATAGTGCAGTCGACACGTTTTGTGTAGCCCAGGCGGCGGTAAACCCGCAATTTGATACTTCGAGCCGGATGTTCGAGCACTATTTCTTCATTTTCTCTTTACTTTCCAGATTTTATTTTAGTTTTATTTATTAAATTATTAGTTTTAAATGTAATCATTCCACTAATTTATGTTTTGGGGTTGACAAAAGTGATGTGACAGAAATAAAAATCACACAAAATTGCACCCACGTTAATCTCCCATTAGCTGATGGCTCGGAGGTGCCCGGAAGCTCAATGGTGACCTTATCATCCCGAGACTTACACGGTCTGTGTCGCTCACACATAATTAAACCGCAGTAAAAGTTCCCCTTTGTTCTTATCAGGGCATTGCAGACTAATTTCCAAATGATTGTTGTTACTCGAGCCCGAAGGTGTGAACATAAAGCCACAACTGACTTGTTAGGGAGTATGTCTTCCCTTTTGTTCAGTCCTTTTGTAAGTAAATATTTCCCCCATGGACGTCAAGCCAGTACATGTACATGTTGTTGTCTCCACAATAACATTTTTACAGAGTAGCGTTATGTTCTACGGAAGTGTATTGCCGCCACATGAATAAAAAAACATCTCTTACATCGTGTACGTACACGATAACTTATCGTGTACGTACATGATAAGTTATTGTGTACGTCCACGATAAGTTTGGACTTAAAGTTTGGACTTATCGTGTGTACTTACACGATAAGTTTGGACTTATCGTGTACGTACACGATAAGTTATCATGTACGTACAAGATAAGTTTGGACTTATCGTGTACGTACACGATAAGTTATCGTGTACGTACAAGATAAGAGAGATATCGTTTTTATTCATTAATTTGCGGCAATACGCTTCCGTAATGTTCCCTGTGTGCGTGTTATTCATTAAATTTGAAAGACGGCGTAGGCACGGTAGTTGTATGGGCACGGTAGTTTATCTTCGTTTTAAAGGGCACACTGTCAGTACAAGTTAGATTTGTACCGAAACAATTAAAAGGGAACCAAGGCAGTGACCAGGGGCTTGGAGGCAATTGCCCCCTCTCTGCCTCCGTGAAGTATCAGGCCATAGCGTGGTGGCCCGACAACAAAAAAGAATATCTAGTTTTTTCTGTTTCTCACTCTTTAACCAGTAGCTACTAAGCAAACAGGGCAAAGTTTAGCCCGTAGAGGGCCTATGTAACAAAAGAGAACGTATACGCATTCGATGATTTTGCCATAAGCACACGCCCTCGCTCTCAACTTCACTGCGTGATAACAACTCGATGCGAATTATTCAGTTGACACCATTTGTATCAGCTTTCTGTTTTAAAACAAAATGTTGTAACAGTCACACTAAAGTTTAGTTGCGACACTAAAGAGCGAAGGTCTAATTACTGGTAACCAAGGGAGCCATCCTTCCGCCACTCGTGAAGTGTTCAATCACTGTGTAAACGGAAACACTGCGGAAGTAAAGGTAGGGAGAAAGTGGGGGGGGGGGGGGGCTCGTGGGCTCTCTGGGTGTGTGTGCCACGTGCCGGCATGCGACAAGAGATATAATGTGAGGAAGCAACGAGTCAACAAGTTGACCTATGACACCACATCCCGTGGGACTAAAGCATACACGCTCCCACGAGGCACATTGAACTGTTCAATTCACGTCCTCTGGTTTTCTTAATGATTGTACTCTCCACTGGCCGGTGGGTTGTTTTGGGGGAGGTGGCAATGAAACTAACGATACTAGAGGTATGTTCACTTCTCTTGGACCAATCATCGGTTTTAGGCCAGAAGTCAAAACCAATCAAAAATTAGAATAAACTGATACACAATTTTATCATCGAGGGAATAGTCAGCCAGTATAACTCAATAGGCCCAAGCCAAACCCTTTCCAATGTTTTTGGAACGAACACAATTTTCAAGATAATTGTTGTAGTATGCAAACGTCGAGTCTCTACTTTCGTGAACATTTCGCACTTTCCCCCAGACATCGACTATAATAAGTACAGAATCACCAAGCCTTAATATAACTGCAATGATAATTCTGCATTGCTTTTTCGAGAAAAAAAAATGAAATCATTCCAATCTTCTAGTTTTCCATTATTAACTGACAAAACATCCAATCAACCGTGCGCTCCGTACCATGCAGTCCGTACCGTGAACTCCGTACCGTGAACTCTGTATATTCATTGCTACAGTGCACTCCGAAATCAATCCGTTTATAACAAATTCATCTTCATTCGGAACAGTTTGAGCACAGAGCACGGGAACAGTTTGATAAAAGCTGGCCTTTCTTTCCCACCTTTTTGATCGAATAGGCAATATTGATATATTCATTCGTAATTAGATTTATTCCATTGTGTGTTTGTTTTTTGTTTGTTGTTTTATTGATTGCTGTTGTTTTTTGTTTTTTTGTGGGGTGTTTTTACTGCCGCATTTTCGTTTAATGTCTCTATTTGTTGATGTAGACCCATGGCACACGAAGAAAAAGTCAGCAGTAGACCCGGTTGGGTCCTTTCTCTGTGGCCGGCTGTATCCAAAGAAATTGGACCCCTCTATTGGTTGTGTCCATGATTCTTATTAACCACACGAGTGCCACGTGCCAATAATAGATCCGGGGCACCGCAGGGCAGGCGATGACGCACGTACACGATACACGACACCATCTCATTGACCCCGGTGACCTTGAGAATTGACCCCGAGTCATGTTCCTTCCATGTTGTGGAAGGTAAGGTGGCACGCTAGCGCGGCCCGTGAACGGTGTTCGTTAATGTTACGTATTGAATTTCGTTCCCCCATGTTTTTGAGCCACAACTAAAATCCATGCCTTCTCTACAGGCCAAAGGGCTGGAAATTCAATCCTGTATGATGCTTGTATATTGTTGGGAAGATATCTATGCCTACATGGTGAATTTGGGGGATTTACATTAGATTTGATCATAATCTTAAAGTTTTGACAAAAAGGGTCTCCCATTAATAACATTCTGAACGAGTTCGCCCCAACTTTCCTCTAGGAAAAACACTAAAGCACTGTGTAAAAACAGGGTACCTTCGCTTACCTTATGTTTCATTTATGTTCCATTCTACGATGTGAAAACCGATGATGACAAGTACCGTTCTACAACACCGAAAACAAAAGCGTGTCCGGTTTTGTAAAAATAAAAACCCAAAGTTTCCCTCGAATACCAGAATGTGGTCTGTGTCTAAAGGATAATGTATTAACACACTCTCAAGTGAAAACTTGAGAGTGAAAAGTGAAAACTCAATATTTCATGAAACCTGACTCTGAGGTCGTGTCATCGTTTTGCAGAGTTTTCCCAGCAATTAAATTCCGGACCACGTGACTCCCAAAAACCCATCAAAATCCACCTGCACGTTCGGTTTGATTCTGTTGGAGTGAGGAATGCTCCAGCAAATCGATTTTGCTTTACATGAGATCAGGTATCATCATGTCATGCCAGATTACCGTAAGTTTCTGTCGTGAGTTCGACAAATCATGGTGTTGGGTTTTGCTAAGTGTTGGGGAATGAATTAGGGCCACCCAAGGGAGTTGGCTGGGCTTTGAACTGAAGAAATTTTAAAGGCGGATACTTTTGGTATAACATTATTGTCAAAGACTAGTATTCTCACTTGGTGTATTCCACCATATGCATAAAATAACAAACCGGTGAAAATTGAAGCCTTTCTCAGACTCAAATTTATGTTGTTGAACAAAATAACCTCTTTTTCTATAACTGCAGTACTTCTGCCGTTTCTAGCAATGTTAAAATCACCAGCTCTTCTGTACTCTTCACCGCAAGTAAGTTTTTATGGTCATTGTTTTTTTGGAGTAATAAAAGGTAAACCCTCCGGCTTTATGTATTTCTCTGCCCGCGCTAAGCTTTAATAAGATTCGACTTTCGAATTAAAACACCGTCAGTTAAAATCACTCCACCAATTCTGATTCTTGCATCGACTACAAAATCTGACATTTTCATTTCTACCTCTAATTGACCATGCCAAATCTTGCAAATCTACCATAACAACAGATCAATTCAGTATTCAAGAGACTTCAAGGTCTCAAACCAAAAGCCCAGCGTGTGCTGAAACTAATGCATTTTTAATTGTAAGTTTCAAAGCCTTTGCAAGAAGAAACGCCTGTTTAGAATTTCAGATGAGACGTTAAAAGTCAGCAGAGGGACTTTAAGTTGAAATATGCATTCCTTTTATGCATTCCTTTGGTCCGCAGATATTGGGTGGAATAATTTTTGCTGGTCGTTGACCTGGGAAAAAACCTTAAAGACAAAGTACGGTTACATTTTGTACATGTACGATTTGTACACAGCCAAATGGAAGTAAACTTACATTTTGTGTACGGAGATTACTGCCCGATTTTGATACGAAAAAGGGGCACAAAACTTATTCAGTTGTCACGTTTTTGAATTTATATGGAGGTTGTGACACAAACTGTAACATTTCCCATTTGTGACCAGAAAAGACCTGATAAGGTAAAATGCATGGTCTGTTGAAACAATGGACTAAAAAAACAGTTTTAGATGCGGGAAGAATACCTCATGAATGGGAGAAAACCCACTTATAATCAGGTAGAGACTGAAAACTCAATCCACATGCAAGGCTCTGGTCGGACAGAAAGCCCAACCTTGGCCCAATTTCATGAAGCTGCTTAGCGGAAAATTCTGCAAATGTATTTGCCAAGCAAGCAATATATAAGTGGGGTAAGCGCTATTTTTCTGTGGAAATAGCAAGTTGTTTTGCTCATACAGGCTTTATGGCCTAGCATAGCCCTATATGTGCATACCATAAACAAACCTGTGAAAATTTGGGCTCAATTGGTCATCGATTTCGCTAGAAAATTATGAAAGACTAAAACACCCTGCATTTAGTGCTTTTCAAACCCTGAGAAAGGCTTTATTCCTGAAGCCTTTCTCAGATTCAAATTTTGATGTGAAAAAATTACCTCTTTCGCTAAAACTCTTTCACTTCAAAGGCGGTCGTTTCTAACAGGTTTTATAATAACAACAGCTCTCCAGTGCTCTTTACCAAGTACCAAGTTTTGTTCATGGTCATCCTATTTTGAAGTAACTACCAAAGTTCTATACCCTCCCGTTAAAGTCAATGTATGTATTAATTCCATTCCACAGACGAATCGAGATTAAGTTTGCTCCAAACTTGTCAATAAACATGAACTTATTTCCCAGGTGAGTTTACCATAACAGAGGGTTAAGTGACATTTACTGAATATCCTTGAAACGTAAAATCAGAATCGGCAGACCCTGAACAAAAAGAGTGCCGTACCTGGAATTTTTGCAGCACTGGGCGCAGGGAGGGGGTTGGGGGGGGGGGGGGGACTGTTGCCCTGTGTCGATTATGGTAGAATTCTGTTCCCAAATCGTGTCTGAAATGTTTCCGGGCGAACAAACGTCCTGAAACAAGGTTTCTGTTGCATTTTACACATTGTAAAGTGTACAACACTGACAGCGACACCGTAATCTGTGACTCTTTTCTTATTTTTTATGACCACATTGAAGCGCTAGATTGACCATTCTCTTCACCTGTGTGCACACTTTGTGCCTATGGTAGCCTTTCAACCCACACCATCCCACTGTTATGGATATACAAACATTACATTATTACCAAGAGGAGTCCCTTGGTCTGTGCATGGCCTTAGCAATTATAATTCTGCTCAAGGTATGGTAAAATTAGACAAAATGACATGGTAGCATCTTGCCTGCCAGTAAATGCCCTGGAGCGTACAAGGTCACTCCTTTTTTTTTTAAACAAGGATTACATGGTCTATCAATTTCATATGTTGTGTACATGTACACATGTATATGGAACTTTTACTCCACCAGCAATCATCCCTTTAGGCCCATGTCGCCTCAGATAATCACCCCCCCCCCCCACCCCTTGCTTGACAACTTGCGCCTTCCACGCGCCCATGATTGACACCCCGGCGAGGCTGCCATTCCGAAGCCACCACCACCACCTTGGGCAATCTGTTAACAACCCTGGTCATATATTATTGATTCAATTGTTTTTGTCCAATTATGTCTTCATTTACTCTTATCAGGCGTACAGTAGAGGGGCAAGGCTATACTGAAAGATTTATTGTATACACATGTAGTAGTAGCTTTGCTTTGCCTTTTACAGTACCGGGATAAACAATGTTTACACGCTTATTGCGATCATCGGGAGCATCGTGTCAGACAACCGACCGGGGCCCTAAAACGGCAGACATTATTCTATCGTCTGGAGCATTTGTTTATCCATCGACTGTCTCAAACCATTCTCAAACTCCCCTTGGTGGTTCATTGGATTTCTTGTAAACTTTACTTTAGAAAAGAAAAAAAATCTGCAATTGAAGAGAAACTTCACATTCATTTAGGAGAGTAAATGTCTCACCAACCCGTTTTCAGTAAACACACCATACGAAACGACCTACAGGTGGTCAAATTTCCGTGTAAACAACAACATACGGTTTTTGTTTCGCCCTGAATTTCGGTGCACCCTCATACATGCTCATTATCAGGGATTGTTTCAGGCGTAAAGAACATAGGGTATTCCTTCGAATTTGTAGGTTAACATTTCAGACGGAAATATTATTTATCTGAAGCCTCGGTACTTATATGCGGTTTTTATAATAGTAATAGTTTCAGACTATATGATCGATTTCATATTTATCAGTTTATCAACTTTGTACTGTGTCCTTAAAGCATACGAGTAACATTGGTAACTGTCATTTTATGTGACCCAGCATGATTCATGAAATAACGTACGTGAATTAAGCTAAAACGGTCCTCGAAGTCTGGTAAAAATAACGAAAACACCAACAGTTTACTCACTGTTTTCAAACACTTGCTTTTGGACTCGCAAGATCAGAGCGAATTGTTGAGCACATTTCTAAAAAATGATAATATTTCAAGCAACACGAATTTCAAGAGAGGTTTTCCATCATGACTATCTTCATACCACGTGGATCTGTGAGCATTAGTTGTCCTTGAAAATGTAATTTTGGATTAATCTCCTGGTTTTTCAGAATCGAATATTGGCTATTGATATATTCTTATTCTTATTCTTCTTCCTACAGTAGTTATTCTGCTTTTCGACTGGTCCCAGATAATCCCAAACAAATTCTGTTAAAACTGGTTTCACTGTAGTTTGACGATCGTTTATAAGTTTGGCAACGTTTATCTGCAAGCTTTTCATTTTTATCCGGGAATTTCCAATCGGATTATTGGGCTGGTAGCCAAACACCACAGCCTAATCTCTTCACACGTCTTTGTTGTAAACGCAGTCAGCCTTGAAGGTCGGAACTAACGCTCTTTTGCTTCCACGAAATGGCCGTGCTCAATTGTTTCCTCAACCATTGCCCTTAATTATGTGTTTAAAGGTCTACTTGATGATTTACGCAGAAACCACTATTGATTTTTTTATTTTTATAATTTTTTTTAAAATGATGGATCCAAGATTAGGCTAGTTAATGAAGTTAAAATGTTGTATGAAATGGAACCATATTTAATTTTAATTTAATAATTCTCAATATTTACTTGTCTCGATTTATAAGCCCTTAAAATGCTTCTGGAAACTGGAAGATAGGGCCTACATCGGTTTATATTTTAACCAACGAACTTGTCCACAATGTCTCAAAGATGTGGAAACTATAACATGATTATTTTAGTTAAATTACTTGATTTTTTGTCTTCATGGTTTTAAAGGACCCCGATGGAAATTAATAATAATAATAATAATATATTGTATTTGTATAGCGCCTACTGCAGGCCAGCCTCAAGCGCTTAACATTCAGTATTTCCTGTAAGGTATTTGGGGCTACGTTTAAAGTATGAGACCTACTCCTTTACATAGCACCTTGTAATGGTTTACAAGGTGCTGTGGCGCAATATGCAGCCGATCAAACCAGGAACACCGGGGCGGACCCCTTCTCTTTTCGATAAGTGCACTGGGTTCTTTTTCGTGCGTTACACAACACACGGGACCAACGGCTTTACGTCCCATCCGAAGCCATGTTTCGACAACTTGTCGGGCTATCCTTGTCGTTTTCATCAGTTCACTTGTTATGTATTGTTTTCTATACGTTTGTTTTTAATGTTAAATAAAATATCAATTGTAAGCCGATGCAGTTTAGGCCTAATCTGATAATATGTTGTGTAAAAAAAGTGGGTTTTTGGTTTTTTTTTTTTAGTCTGATGTATGATATTGTTTGTAAAAGCAATGTGAAATTTTGTATTTGTTTCTAGGCTAGATCTGAAACTGAAAGAGACATTTAATTTTTGTTCTCATCACGTCTCAGGATGAAGGTGTCTAATGCATTGTATAATAGCCAATCACATGCATAGGTCTAGGCCTATATGCATTTTTTCGTCACTAAGTTAAAGGAAATTCATTAAATTTATATACAATACAAATTTACAATTATTATTCTTAGCTAACTCCTCTATCGTCATCTATCAGTGACCTTGTCTATCTATGGATTTCTCGTAGGCAATACACTACACTGGTCACATATGGGAATGTTGATCTCTTGCGTCATAACTACCACATAAATTCAAGTGAATCTGTACAAGTTTTGAGATCTTCCCCTTTCTTCAAACTAAAATTGGATTAAACAGACCGTGCAATCTCCATCAGATATAAGATTTCATATGTTCTTCCATTGGGCTGTCTACAAAATTATGGCCGCAGGAAATCCGCGTTTTATTTGAAAAAAGAAATGGTTATTTTTGGAATGACTTGACTCTCTCCTAACAAATTAAACAGTGAGTGTTTTGTACTTTCACATTTGCACTTGGAAAGTCAAAGTTCAGCAAATTGTCTTAATTTTTAGCCCACGTTAGTTAAGAAATCCGTAATAACGTTTTAAAAAGGGGAAGTGTTCATTGCATATTAAGCCATTAGTTTATGTGCTGCAATTGTCAAATATTTGTATCAACACGAGATTTCGGTATTTGAGGGATGTTTAATTTTCCAGAGCCTCTTGCCAAGAGATGCCTCAGTTGTTGATGTCAAGACAGAAACTCGATGACGACAACCTAAAAGTTCGTCAAACCTGGAGCCGATTTCACAAAGAGCTAAAAACATCGATCTTTACTGGGAACCACTCATGTCTGTCACAATATACAAATCACTATGGTAATACATGACAACTCATCTATAAGAGGAATCTTTGTGCTTTGTGAAATCGAGCCCCCGGACTGTCCTTTTCAAGCTGCCCTATTTTGTTGTTGATACTATCCCTCCCACTAAATTGCCACCTTGCTTCCTTCTCCCCCATCCCCTTCCTCCCACTTCAGTCATTACTAATCATCGTGAGCCGGAATGCACTAAACATGCACCGCCCGAAGCCTCCCCCCCCCCAACGAGGAAATCTGTTCCTCTCGCTCACCTTGAAGCCGCCATCTTGATTTGTACAGTATGATATAAGACGCATGTCATTTTGCGTCGAAGGATTGACTCACTACAATGTATTTACTTTGGGTAATAACATGTTTTGAGGCGTTGCATGGTGAGGTACCAATGTCTATTTGGTCTGTGGTAACGCCGTGTGTATGAGCCTACTTTGTTGTGTAGATTGTTCCGATTGTTCTTGTTGCAGAACTTGCTTACTACCGTGGAGTAGATTTCAGAATTCGTGCACTCTACACTGAAGCCTCTGAATCCCTCTGTATTATTGAGACCATTCACCTCAAACACTCCAGTGTTCTTCTACTCTCGATTAACAACGAACGTTCTCGCCGATATCGCAAAACGAGAAAGCAGACGTATTTGTATTTATCGAAACTAGTTTTGATTCAGAATCGTAGACTTGCCCAGTCCCTCCGAGCCAGTCGATGTTGCATCCCCTCTGAAAATACAAAAACTAGCGTCGCCAGTCAAGACTAGGTCCGCTGGCCAAATACCAGTTAAAACGCAAGAGGACCAGTACAAATTATGTCCATCTAGTCCGACTGGCTAGTTTATTGCAACCCACTGCTAACATCTAATTCACTGATTGTTCAAAGTTACTTCAAATTACAAGTCCCTATCAATTATGGAAGGAAACCTTAAATATAGACCATTGAAAAAAAGCTGGGGGACCATTGAAATGATAAGCTAACTGGCCACACTGACCATAAGTCACTGAATTAATAAGTTTAGGGCGAACCCTGCACTCTTCAGTCTCCTGTCGAACGACTCCGCGGAAGTGAAGGAAATCACGAGAAGTCCCCTCAATCCCGAGCTTAGTAGCCCACGCCAATCCCCTAACCTCTGGGTATAACCAATTAGCTAGAGACATATCATGGAAAGATTCAGACTTAAAAAGCCCCCCCCCCCCCCACCGCTAGTATCTACTCCACGGTAATAAAACCAAAGACAAGTTCTAACTTTTGATAACCTTATTATTTGTTCGTTTTTGTTGTTGTTGTTGTTGTTGTTGTTGTTGTAGTGTTAATGGTTTTTTTCGTTTTTTTCTGCTTTTTATATATTATATTTTTGCGGGGGGGTATACTTTATATGATTGTATCTGTTTTCACTATTAATAGTCAAATGTTTACATCGTATCCATCTTAAATTATTACATTTTCAAAATTTGAAAATTCTGGATTACTTTAAACATGAAAGTTGCAATCAAGAACAACAAACCATAACCGCCACTGAGACTAAAAAATCCTACTTACTAGGCCGCAAACACAGAAGACACAAAACCCACATTTTTTGTGTGTTATACAATTTGTGCTTAGTCGAATTCGGAGGGGAATTCCCCCACAGGCAGAAATTATGATTCCGCTTCGCTTTCTGAGAACGACGTGAACCGAACAGTGCAAAGTGGCCGGGGGGGGGGGGGTAACTAAAAGGAGATATGACGTCACAATAACGACAATATCTATGGAATAGCCACTTGGTTTCCATTTGTCCGTGAAGCACGTGTCTTTCGCATGAGCTAACCCTTTTAAAGTGTGGACAAAAGTGCACAGTGTCATTCCGATTTATGGATTTCATTCATAGTTATTTGTAATGTACCTTTTGCATTACGTGTGTTCAACACTTACGGTTGCTTTTGGGTGACCCAGTTCTGCGTCTGGCTGACCCCCGGAAAGGGGTTAAGAATGGGATTTGAACTCGGCTTCTGCGTGAGTTTAAACCCATTTACGGGTCATTTTGACACAGATACCGGGTCATACACTCAGCCAGACACGGGTCAGGCCCCACGGGGGCCGGGGGCCGGAATCCGGGTCAATTCTGAACACTAGATGATGAGAATGAATTCATTCTTCACCGAAACCAATATAGTATTATACCTTTTAAAACGTGGGTTTCAACCCCGCCACCCCCCCCCCCCTTCAATAACGCAGACATCGTTATAAAGCGATACTGTGAGCTTTTCCCATTTGGTTTTCCATCGCCCACTTTCTGTAATCATTCGCGTTAAAATCAATCTGGGGTTAAACCCCACACAATGTCAAACCAAAACTACACGTACAGTTCCTATACCTAAATAAACCACCCACAATGTAGCTCTCGATAGCCCCACCACTTCTGTGTATTTGTTTGTAGACCCTGTTCGAGTCCAAATCACGACGGAAGATTCCGGACAATATTGATCCAACTCTTGAGGGAATTAAAACCGTATTAAAAGTGGCTCTATACACCTGCACTGTGCAAGTTAATATTCATTGGTTAATTAATACAAATCTAACCCCAGCGTGGGTGGAAATATGACTTATAAGCGTGCAGTCACTACCTTGAAACTTGTTTACAAGTAGCGTGGATCTCTTGCGGATCAGACGGGGGATGTTCCTGCAGACGCGCTCCTTGACCTGAACACTCATGAGATGAATAGCCAAAACAGTCTTAACAATAATCGATGAGTAAACTTTGTACACGATCACTTAAGATGCACATTATTATCTTCCCCGAGGAGATTAATACGATGTGCTACATTCAAATATCCATGTTTATAACAAGCCTAATTTATACACAGGACTGGGATGTTGTTAAAATTTACATTCAAATGTTTTGAGGGTGGCTGGGTTCGAAGAGCTTTGGTGATGATGATGGTGATGGGGATGGTGATGGGGTGGTGTTGGTGATGGGGATGTGGGGATTTGGATGGTGATGGTGATGGGGTTGGGTTGGGGAAAGTGGTGGGGATGGGGAGGGGGATGTTGTTGGTGATGGGGATTGGGATGGGGATGGGGAGGGTGATGGTGATGGTAATGGTAATGGTAATGGGGAAGGTAATGGTGATGGGGATGGTGATGGGGAAGGTTATGGTGATGGGGTGGGGATAGGGATGGGGGATGAGGATGGTGATGGGGATTGGGAAGGTGATGGTGATGGTGATGTTGATGTTGATGGGGATGGTGACGGTGACGGTGACGGGTGATAATGATGGGGATGGTGTTGGTGGGGATGATGATGACGACGACGTCACATCTGGTTTGTACTCAAGTACCCAGAGTACCTTTCTCATCAGCGTTCGGCCGCGTCCGCTTTACTGGCTTCGGGAATGGCCAAAAACAGCCCTACTCTCCAACAACAATGTCTTCGTAGCCAACAGCTACTCAGAGCCATAGACGAAATCGCTTAATTCGGACAGGGTCTTACATCATAAAGTAGAGCTAACCCACCATGTTGTTATGTCAATGAGGAATTCCAATCATGTTGTTATGCCAAGTCGTTCTAACCTGTTTCAACTTACGTAATGATTAACTTGGGCTAAGGACTGTTTCGTCTTCCAGGTCGATCATTAGGCACCGCAGTCTAATCATCTTAATGAATGAGAATGTACAAGGCATTAATAACAACCACTTGAGTCAGTGTATGATTGCCACGTGTACGATTCTTGAGCCGTAGGTTGACCTTCAAGACGCAACTTGCATCGACATTTATCTTAAAGGCATGGTGCTTTTTTGGTAATTACTCCACAGGTTATTGACTACAAAAATTTACTTGGTAAGGAGCACTGGAGAGCTGTTGCTGTTACAAAACATTGTTAGAAACTACCTCCTTTGAAATAATATATTTTCAGAGAAAGAGATAATTTTCACAAAAAAGTTTGAATCTGAGAATGGCTTCAGGCATGAAGCCTTTCTCAGGCATCTGAAAAGAAAAATTCTATGCAACAATGGTGTTTTTTCTTTAATTATTTCCTTGCAATTTTGATGACCAATTGAGCTCAAATTTTCACAGGTTTGTTATGTAATGCATATGTTGGGATACACCAAGTGAGGATACTGGTCTTTGACAATTACCAAAAATATACCCCGGTAAATGGTGAGTGTCACTTTTGTACGGAAGCTCAAAGTGGCCATCCACATTTTTGATTATAATTTTTCATGCACATTAGTTCTTTTTTTTAAAATGCTATATGAAAACTCTGAAAGACATCTTTATCATAGTGCCTAAGGCACTTGCCTCTCACCACTACTGCACTGGTTCGATTCCTGGCTAAGGAACAATTTGAGTAGAATTGTGCATAATTGGTTTTCCCGCTATGCCACTATGGGGTTTTTCTCCGGGCACTCTGGTTTTCCTCCCTCCGAAAAAAAAGAAAAAAGTTTCGATCTCTGTCTGTGCTCCTTGGTCATTGTTTGGTCAAGGTATGGTGTACTTAATTTTCACCCAAAAGTTTGAATCTGAGAGAGGCTTCATGCCAAAAGGCACCCCTGCACGCCTGCGACTCGAACACGTTGCAGCTCAGCGTCCTTCGCAATTCAGCTTCTCAGCTGCTATAATAGTAAGCCTCCCAAAAAGTATATCTTTCTTGCGTAGTCCATCGGGACGCGGATGGTCAGTCACTCAAGCTTCTGTATGACGTCTTCTTGTGAACCTTTGTTGATGCAAAGTTGGCGCTGAAACTAACCCAACCGCCTTGGTAGTGATTTTAGTCTGATATATTCCGGCGTAAAAAAAACTTATAGTAAGGTGCAATCAACCTGAATGACGTGTTGTGTTTTTTTGTTTGTAATTTGGGGCTCTCATTGGTGCTTTCCAACTGGCCCCTTCACCCAACCGGGGGATCCTGATGATGTCAGGTCCCCTCCTGCTGCACTGTATAAAGGGCCTACCTACATGTACGGTTACTGCTCTATTGTACACCGACACCCCTATCAGACAACAGCATGTGATTCATTCGCTGGGGTTAGGGTTAGGGTTTGGGTAAGGAAAATACGTCACCAAGGTTGTCGGAACAAGGGGTGTCGGAAATCACATGTATCCATCTCTCCAGCGATGCATTTTAAGCAATGTGTGTATAATGTGTTATAACTAAAGGAAAATATTTAATTGTGCTGCTTTTGGTTTCGGTAGTCTAAATTGATGTACCAAATAAATCTGGATAAGTGTACCGGCGATTATCGAAGTTCCATTATCTCAAATCGCAGCACACACACACACGCACCCAATCAAAGTCCTTCAAAATATAACTTTCGTCAAGTCTTCTGCGATTCGACTTTGGGTGTAGTGTGGCTCTAATCGAATTAGGTGCTAATATTTAGGTCTGACCCTCTCGAAATTGTAGATTATATCGATAACATTTAGGATCTCAAAGGGGCTTTTGTCTTACTCTGCCCGGGCTCCTGGGAACGTGAAGCCCGCCAGCCGTCACTTCCATCAGTCGGAGGGAAAACGGGTCAACGAAAATTATTCCTAATGTGTTTTTCTTTGGACAAAGCAAAACGAGACAATGTGTATTGTACTATGTTTTTTTGTCGTGGCATGTATGATTTATTGACTCGTTCAAAATGAGCGGCTGAGCATATGCTGTCTGTAGTTTGTTGTTAAAAAATTCAAGTCCATGAGAGTACCACATCGTTTCATCTTGCAACTTAACTTAAATATTAAACTGAAATGTCTGAGGGTTGAGCATGTGGAGGATCAATATTGGTTTGGGATTGTGGTAAACCATACCATCTCCCATATCCTTAATGAGTACGGGATTTGTAGAGCTAACAAAATAGTTGCCCCAGACAGTGTTCGTGTTTGGTGTGATCAACTAATGTACACACATGAAACCTGTGAAAGTTTGGACTCATCCGCTGTGTGAGTCAGGAGAAAATAGCGGAGGAAAAAAGCAAAATACAATTTCCAGCATGAAAATGTAAATAAATTGTCCTTAACTTGGATTGTAACAACCAAAATCAGCTTGTGCGTTTTTTTATTTGTTTGTTTGTTTGTTTGTGGGTTGTTGTCGTTGTTGTTGTGGTTTTTTTTGTTTTGTTGTTTTTTTGTTTTTTTGGGGGGGGGTTGGGGGTGGGGTGGGGGTCATACCTATATGCGTGTAATCACGATGCAGCTTGCTATTTTGTGTTTGGGAATGTTACTAAAGCAGGCTGCTTGTGCGAAAATCAAGAAGCTGTTGCATTCAAGAGATGCTAGAACTGTGGCGGTACGCGTTGGCTGACGAGTTAATGATGGAGCAGCGACGAGAAAGTAACGTGGGAAGGAACAAGAAGCGTATACGAGTATAGGCTTGATTATTTCATATTCTCTTATATAAGAGGGAATTTATTATGCGCACTGATCAAATAAAAGAAAAACAGAAGTTGTACAAGACTGACAAGGCAACACAAGTTCACCGTGCTACGTCCAAAATGATGATCATATTATACCTTGCATGGTAAATCAATTTCGAGTCCCTATTGTTAACGACGTAAGAGAAGAAAAAACTGATGCTATCAGCTGAAAAGAAATTACGCCTTAAGTCACATAAGAGTTGATTTGTCGGGTCGTTAAGTGACGCGCAGGCAGGTCAAAACAAAATATAATGGGCCAAATTGGTTAAAATTTTACTTCCGTTGATTGTCCACAGATGTGATAATAACAAGCACATATCAAGAAAGAGCCGAGCGCTTCCCAAAACGACTGTGTGCGGATGCTGCTTATAATAATTCTGCACCGGGGACTGGACTCGATTCACCCCCGTTGCTGCACTCTGGAAAAGAAGAAAAAGAAAGGCGGTCCACGGGGGACTTGCCTCAACTTTTCTGCATCTATACCTCAACCCCGTCCCGTAAGAATATTGCCATTTCCCACCTGATCTTGCATGGACTGTGACTTGTTCGTTCTGTTAATAGACAATCAACTTTTTCACTCCAAACATTAATACTAATAGTCATAAACAAAAATGTAAAAACTTACTTGGTGAGAAGCTCTGAAAGTGTTGACAGTGAAAAACATGAGAAACAGTGACTTCAAATGAATATGGTTTTAGGTATTCCAATTAATTACGGTTTCTTTTTCCACTCATAACCACTCCGGGAATTCGGTGATCTAAAAATAAAAAAATTAAAAAAAACTTTACCACAATGATTTTTACACGGGTTAGTTTCATCGTATATGTTTACATTAATATAGGATTAATTGATCGGTTCCAAAAACCAAAGGTATACTTTGCCTTTAAGACCCAAGTTATTATCAGTGAGCAGATTCACGAGAATTTTCCTTGAGATGCACAGAAAAAAACCTACAAAATCAAATAAAAATTCAATACGTCAGAAAATATTGTTTCGGGCTTGGCGCTGGGGAGGGCACGAGAAAACTTACACTCGTCATCAGGAATGTTAAGCAGGTTAATGCGTGTTTTTTGACATTTTGCAATTGAGTGTTTTGGGACAGTTTCCTTCAATGGCTCTGTTTTCTGACAAATATTGTCCAAGAAAAATTGGGGCCTACTCATGGGCTGGTATATTATGAGCTGTTGTGACAACATCCGAGGAGAAGCCATTTTTGATCCCCAAAACGCACGGACTACAACTGTACTGACTGCACATTGGGTTGTGCTACATTTGAACCGAAAATGGCGTCCATAAACCACGTGACCAAAGGAAACTGGTGCCCCCCCTCCCCATGTTGCAATTCTCTCCATACACACCTCTGGCTGGTATCAACCTAAAAGTTTTCATATTGAAGATTTATTACAATATTGGTCTCTGGACGTCCTTTTGTTATCATCTATTTATAGTTTTAGTGCCATCTGACCAACCTGTGACAATGTAATCAAATCAGCGGCCCATTCCATAGAGCAAGTAAAAGGTAAGCACATTTTCCTGCTTACTAGCTGACAAACTTACTTAGCTTAAGCGTATTTCGCTTGCGTGTTCATTGCATTCTTACGTCATTCATTTTGCTTGGCGTAAAGCTTAAACATTATATCCAACCAACATCTGAAAAGAAAAGGGGAGTCTTGATTTCAAGAGGCTTACAAACTTCAAAATATTTGTTGTGTACTTTCTTTTTTTATAAGCATAAAGCATTGCTCGAATGGGGATCTTACCATACTTTGCTGTGGTGTAACTACAGTGCATGTGGATTACAGCAAATACAGACCACCGCCATCGCTGTCTGGTTCCCTACGTAGACAGTGACATTTGTTGTTCTTATGTTCTACACTAACTTTGTTTCATCGGGCCCAGACTGTTATTTCCGTTTATTAGCCTCTCTTTGGTTCCATCATAGAGGGAGGAGTTTAGTTGGATTGAATGGGAGCAAACCAAAATGGCCGCACTCTGATAAATGTGCGGCAACATCTTTTGCAGATGAGTTGTTAATATCACCATAGTAATGTGTATTGTAACATCACACCTTGCTTAGCAACTAAGATTGATACACAGTTAAGATTAATCTTAGCTCTTCGTGAAATTGGTCACTGTCCTGTATCTTGGGGTTGCTCGATGCTCAATACCGGTAAGTCTGCTGGGAGCCGATCTCCAGTTAAACTAAGGGGAAGGGGGTGGGTTGGGGCTGGGGCTGGAAGGGTGCTAGACAAAACCGACTCTTCACCTAAAACTGTGTATAGGATTGCTGGTGCTGCAGAGCGAAACCACCTGTTTTTATCACCAAGGAAACACCTGGTCTAGCAGTCACGGCTGTTGATTTGCCTGCGGGTACAAGAACTAGAACCAGCTTGTTGCGTCCCGGGAGATTGGCCCTTCAGCGCGAAGTTAATGCGCCGACTCAAGACCAGTTAACGTGAGACGGGAGTGATGGGCCATTTGCAGCGCAGATGGTTCCCTCGTCAGTGCGCCTCCTCGCCGTTGAAGCTCAGGTGGCCCGGCTGGGAGTTTGCAGCTCTCAAAATGGATCCACCTGCAAAACTGCACGCCTGTCTGCATGTTCCGCCATTGTCCCATAAAACAAAAAAATAGGGATTATGCTTTATCTTACAATGAAATTTACCTTTATCAATGTCATGACTGCCGCCATCTTGGTCATGTTAGTCCTTTGTATCCAATACCATGCAAGTGACTAAAAACATTCATTGTAGAAAACGGAACCAGACTATTTCTCTTTCCAGCCTCGGTTTGGTTACACTGATTTCAATGGGAGAAAATCAAGGTGGCCGCACCATGATAAAGGTTTATCTAATTGTTTATCCATTGATGGTAGCTGTTTGGCTTCTGGTTGGCGTACATTTCAAAAGGAACTGTTGTCCAGCGCGCGGGAAAAAAAAACAATTTGGTAGAGAATGTTGCACTATTCTTCGTGGAAGAATGTATAGAATTAACTCACATCTGTTTTTGGCTTGGTGACGTTGAGATAAAGATATTCCAGAAATTAGTAAT
Organism: Pisaster brevispinus; assembly: GCA_023634235.1. Lineage (NCBI taxonomy): Eukaryota > Metazoa > Echinodermata > Asteroidea > Forcipulatida > Asteriidae > Pisaster > Pisaster brevispinus. The sequence continues at coordinate 7,281,120 of JAMKCF010000016.1, read as the reverse complement.
TGTATAAAGAGCACTAACAACCAATTTGTTGCTGTCTGTGTTGTTTGTAGAGAAAAATTCCTTGAGCATATCATCGTGGGGGTTGGTCATTAAACTAGTATTCAAGTGAAATAATCAAGGTCTGGCAGAAAAGCTACATGGAGAAGATTGGGAGTCTATCAAGGAAAATAACTGGATGGTTGTGCTAGTTAAATGTAGGGTAATAGATTTGCATTGATTTATATATTTTTCTTTGACGACAGAGTAAAGAAAGACAAATACTGAGTCACAAGTGAAAGTTTAAGCTGAGTTGTCTACTCTATTACTGGGGAAACAGACCACATCTGTCACGGTGTTGTTACAAGAACGTCAAATCCACATTTTGCGAGGTGACGATGCCGGTACCAACCGCATCTCTGGCTGCAGCATTCGCGAATGGACACTAACCCTCAAAAATCAATCTCAGATTCAAATGTTTGGCTGAAAAATTATCCAAACCATATTACTTCGAAGGGAATCTTCTCACACAACCGTTTATCTACAAATCAGCAGCTGCAGTGCTACTCGCCAAGTCCGTTTTATGATCATTAATTATTTATTTATTAGCTTATTTTTATGTATATTTATTTATTTATTTAATTATTAATGTATTAATTTATATATTTAATTGTTTATTTATCTCTTTATTTATTTATTTATGTATTAATTGTTGTCATTTATTTTTTCATTGATTTTTTTCGGGGGAGGGGGGGCTGGTTGGTGAATATTGAAAATTTGACTGGACGGAAACTTGAATCTGCGACCTCCACTTCGGTGCCCCATCAGGGAGCTTTCTAACACTGTGATGGCGATCTTCCTATTTGTCAATATCTCTGTCATGGGGTGCCACTCAGAAGTCATCCAACCTGCCGTAACAGCCATGAATCATACCCAAGTTTACAATACAACCTGTGGGAAGCGGCAGCCAAGGGATCACCCTAAAATGATGCAACTTTTCATTTGTTCCGAATTCAAATCTAACCTTTCCACCAAAAAGCTGGTGTAGGTCTACAGGCGAAGGTAGAACGAGATCAACACAAGCTCATTCAACTGGAATATGTACACTTTTCAAAAAAAAAAAAAAAAAAAAAAAAAAAGAGGGAAGTGAGAAAGTGGGGGAGCAAGTTGAAACATGACGACGTGGATCGTATTAGATCTCATTATCTCGGGCTACTAATTGGACATCGCATCCAATTCAACCACCACTAAAAAGAAGCAATTACCGGACGGGATCAATCCGAAATGCATTGTAAATGGTTATATATACACGTAGTGGAACTTTACACTGCAAGCTGCATTGTATGCTTTCAATTCCGACAATAAATAACGACAGCCATACACAGCGCCATGTCATCCAAGCCTTACGATTATGACAAGCATTGATCGCAAATGGGCATTTACCATCTCTTTATAATTATTACATTAACATCTCCCTTGTGTTTGGTCTCCAAACATCGTAGTCTGAGTACATATAATTTACATTAAAGAGACGCTGTACACTATTGGGTCAATTTCGGTTTTGTGGTGCTCTCATTAGGGAGTCATTACGAAAAAAAAAAATGAGTCTTTAACCCCAGTCACGTTAACATTGTGACTTCTTCATAACAGGCCCCAATAGTGAAATTTAAAACATGACGTCATTGGATGTCTACATTTATGGGTAAACTTTGTTTTAAACACTCCACACAGACAGGCGTTTTGTGTTGGTCAATAGGTCAAATTCAATTCCGTTTTATTGAATAAATACGGAAATTCAGAACAGATTGAAACAGTCTCCCTGTATACACACAAACTATTAATGTACAATGTACATGCCATATAAATTGTAAACTTTTGGCGTCATTAAGGGTTTTGGATGTTAACAAATTTCGCACTGGAGAGGAAATAGTATCTATGGCATTTTCCACACCATTTTTTAATGCGAGATTTAACTACACAGAGACTTGTTATTTCATAATTACTCTATCATTAGAAAACGAGTGCGGTTGCTAAACTGAACTTGACCTTAGCCCCCCCCCCAATAGATTGCAGTTTAGTTCTCTGCATGCGCAGCGCACTTGCCTATTGAAAAATCATCATCTTGTTGTTTTATAGTTAGAACAAACTTTGCTAGACAAAAACACTCTCAACACTGTGTCATGCCATTTTGTTATGTTTTTGTCTTCAATTTTACGACCCATCAGTGGCGTAGGGGTCGGGGGCAAGGGGCAAGACCCCCCCCCCCCCTTGCCGTTCAGAACTCTCCCCCCTCTTTCCCCGCCCACGTGAGATTTAAACAGTGCAAAGATGGAAACAATGCATTATGGTTCGATACATGAAATAGCCACCTCGAAAATGATAAAACATATCATAACAAAAATTCTACAAAAATAAATAAATAAATGAATAGGAATAGGCCTAAATAAACAAATAGTTATAACAAATAAAACGTAACAATCATGTTCAGCGAAATTGTCTATATAGCTTGACGCAAATACCGTCAGCAAGGGCCTTGGTTATGCTCAGTGATATCCCAAGAGAGCTAGCATTGTCCGCTTGTTTCGACAGTAGAACCAAAAACTGAAAAATGAAAATGTCAAATGAAAGTGTAACGTCGCTCGTAGCAATGCATACGTCATCATTTACGTGCAGCAAAAACAAGGTGCTCATCAGAGTGGGGGGGGGGATTCGGAAATAAAGAAACTGGGCGCCTTTAAGTTGGGACACTTTTGGACTTCACGCTCATTTCTCCACACAACAAAGTGCAGCGCCGATTTTGGGGTTTCCCGAGCGCATCCACACGTTCCGTCTTATAACTCCTCTTCATCCAAATGGATAAAGAATTTGACTGACGCAACTGTTTCCCTGGCAACGGATTTGTAAATTGATCGCCAGATGAGAACACCTGATGATCTGGGGACATACGTGCAGATGAGGAATCGTTTATTTGCCGTTAAATCCATTGAATTATCTCAACCGTCGGACGTAACTATCAGATTTCACCTCTCCAGTTTCACGGGGAAGTTATAAACAAAGTCTAAACATTTTTTTTAACAGAACAGATTCCCAAGTAATAATGTTATAACCTAAAGACAACAATCAATGTGTATGTTGAATGTGATTTTTTGCGCTTTGGCGGGGTCAAAGGTGATCGATTCCTTATAAGGCTAATTGATAGAGACACTTGTTACTATGCATCGACGCACGTCACACTGTTTATGTACGTAAACTATCAATCAACTAATATAAGCGTCTCTGATTGGCCGTTATTGCCCCAGCTGTTGCATCGACGATTATTTATGAGTGACGTTATGATACGTCAGGGTTGATTTCCAGAAAGCCACGCCTCGGGTCAACCGTCGGCCAATGGGAGTGGCGGATTGGTTGACCCGCACCGTGGGGAAATTGATGAATGGACTTATTTCGCGCTTTACATGGTCTGCAGGTTGCCGTCCCCGATCTCCACGATGATGTGAAATGATCGCGTGTTCAATCCACGTTGTGTGTTGATTTGATGTATCAGGATTATGACCACAGTGCGCTAGTAGCAGAAGCGATTGCGATGCCCGCACGGAAGCTTGTGTCACGCCGAAAATCACCGTGTACCATCTGCGATCAATGTGCGATCCAGTCACCATCAGTTAATAAGAACTTGACTTAACAATGTCAACGTGACACAAATGTTCCAACCATCAGCAACACACATTGCTTTTTCCGTTGCATGCCACCATACCTTGTCGTCATTTTGTAATACCGTGGGATATCCTGTCGCTGTTGCAGCGAGAACGCCAAAGTACAACGACCGACTAGTTAGTGCTCGTTTTTAACCTTTTGGAAGTCATTGGTGTGCAATCCAACACTTGATTTGTTTCCCGGATCGACGGTGCATCGCAGGTTCGAGCCCGTCTTTACTCGGAAACTCCAGGTGTTGAAGCACCTCCTCAAGATATAAAGGTACGCTAGTTTACACGTAAGGAAATTGTATAATAAGAAGGGAATTTACTTCATTAATATTTGTCTTATTTATTTCACTGTTCATTAATACATGTAATTGTATTTTTTAATTTAAAGTTCGTTTTTTTTCACTGCTGTTCGTCAGTGAGTGACGTGAGTGACATTACTCAATCTTGTGGTGTATTTGTGAAACCATGTTTTTGTTGAATTATGATTTTGTTCAACTACAGCATTATTATAAAGTAACTAGTCACAACACTATAGACTTCTTCTGTTTTTAAAATCAATGATCATCTCAGTGGTCTCTGTAGTAGAAAAATGGATGATTTTTGTTCATCGTCACCTCTTGATCATCATCCCCAGCATTCATCACTACGATCAAAAGACATCAGCATCTTTCCTGTCGGGAGAAAGATGATTCTTCACGGGAGGTAACAGAGGCAATTGATATTGAGGCAATTGCCTCCATGCCCTTTTGCAAGTTTTTGGTCATTACTGTACCTTGGTTGGTGCCCCTTGAATCGTTCCAGTCTAGGAAGTGTTTTTTTCTCATTAATATTAATTAATGTCCTTTCTTAAGACTCGGGCTTAAATGCCAATGGGTCGTAGGCCTGGAATTACACAGAGGCCACTTCTGTTGGCCCTGGTCTTGGCCACACTTAGGTGCCGTGCCCCTTTATAGTTCACAAGTTTTTATAGACTTTTTCCAATGGACGTGCCCTTCGCAAGATGCAAAAATGGCCTTGCCCTCACAAAAACGAAATTCCAACCTGAATGATCGTATCCAAATAAAAAATAAGTAGATAACAAACTACGATCGATTACACAAAGTGCTAAGATTCATCTTTTAAGATGAGTTGTCGGTATAATGCCATGACTCTTTGCACTTCATCTTGATCTTAACTCTAAAAAATTGAGCCGTGATCTGTTACAACCAAATGTAGACTCATTGCATACAGCCTTGTATGGGCCTATTAATTATTACTACTGTACTGGTCTGCAGTGTTGGTTTATTTTTTGCTCCTCAGTGAAAAAGAGGCAGCTGGATGTACAATGCTGTTTCCTTCATCCATCTCATCTCATTTCATCTCCAAGTTCAAAACCATTTATCTGCAACATCATTAACACTCTTCCTCTCAAACCCATCATTGTTTAACCATATCATGCATCATCGTTGCTCTCAAAATAAGGCAATCATTGATTTCATAACATCATTAATTATCATGGTTTTTATTTTTAACGTTGCATTACATCATGGAAGTACTATGTACAGTACCATGGTTCATCAACAACACTGTCATTATCAAAGTAATAAAAACAAATTAATACTATTTTTTAATGGTTTATTAAAACAATATTCTTCATCCCTGATTCTATTAATTACGACGTATTACAGAAATTGTTATGGCTATTTCAAAAAGATGTGTAAAAACGGAACATAAATACTATTAGAGCAGTTGTAGTGTAAATTCTCAAGAAACAATTTGTCTTTTTTGTCTCGCAGGGTTAAAAGAAGATTTCAACGACGATGATGTATCACCACAACCAAGATGCAGACTCCACAACGATGGTAGTGCCAGACCTTGCCGTTTTGGAACCTGCTCACAAGATGAACCATCATCAACACCATCAACATCATCAACATCAACAACATCAACAACATCATCATCATCATCCTCATCCACAGCAGCATCATCAACAAGGACAAAACGTCTTCAGACCGGGCAAGCCAAGACCCAGAGCCCTTGATATGATTAGGCTATTTAAGGTAAGCTCAAGAAATCTCTTACGTCATCGGTTTGTTACGAAACCTTGATGATCTTAGGGTTTGCCTCAATGAGTGATTCCCAAAAAATAGGTAATTAATTGGGGGAGCTCTGCGCATTCAACTCCTCGGAAACACACTTCACATTGTCAAAAAAAGTGACTTTTCAATTTCCTAGTTTTTAAATATTTTTAAGCACATTTCCATTCAATGATTCATAAATGCGTGTAACGTATTCCAGATGGCCAGATTTGTTATTTTTATTACATGATCCAAGAAAGTAATGAAAGGGACTCATCGAAACCATTTCAGACTGTTGTGATTTTTTTTTTTTTCTAAACCCACTGAAAGTTTTATTGAACAAGCACCAAGAAGAGAAGAATTATCTCATTTGTCTTAATGAGTATAAAAAAACTTTCATACTGCACCAGAATTGAAAAATATACTGGCCTCAAAGACAACATTTAAACATAATTAAAAAAATTAAAGATGGTCTGAGATGTTATTCTTTACAGACATAAGGGATAAGACCATCTGACTTATCCGGTCTTAAGTTTACTGGCCTGACTGGCCTGACGCTAGGAACACTAGCCTCAGGCCTGCAGTCCAGTGTTAGTTTCAATCCCTACTCTCACTATTTCTTCATCAGCAAGTGGAAACTTGCCTTGCTGTGGTTCAAAATCATGGCGGTACAAGTGTAAATTATGAGAGGTCCCCCCTGTGTTGAAAAAAGAAATCGTACAAGTGTTGAGTGAAATGCCTACCCCATGGTGCCTAACCCAGCAGGCTAGGGCTTATCTCTTAATCTTATCCTGATAACAAGCCTTTCAGGCTTTTCACTGAACTGGAAATTGTGAACAAAGGGGATTAGGAAATAACTGTAGCTAGCAGAACCCAGAGTTTATTAACAAGCATGTTGCCCAGTATAAGACCTATGGGTTAAACTACATGTCCTGTCTGTGATTAAAGGAGCAGTGTTATTGAGAAAAACTGACCTGTAGGAATCAACGCCTTTATGTTAATTAAAAAAAGACACGCATGTAGATTGGATTTGACAAACTTTGCTTGTTTGTGTATATTGAGAACGCATTCGCTGTGTGTGTGTGTGGAATTCGGTTCATTTCAACAGCAATTAGATAGGCCCCTCTTACTAGTAAAAATTGTTTTCCTTTATGATTTCTAATTTGACTTTTCTAAGGAGACCGTTGTGTAAGTAACATTCACCTTAAAGCAATGGATTGTATAATGACATTGGATAAAGACTTTAATTTAATATTTCAAGAGAAGAAATGGCTTAGTGACTTTCACTTACTACTTGTTCATGTTGGCCGCATTTTGTGGTTTGCGATTTACACTAATTAAGGAAATGATCTCTCAAATGAGTTTCATGATTCTGAGAGAAGCTGTAAACACTTTTTTCTATCAGTACATTGATGTCCTGTATGTAGACAGTCAGAGAAAAATGAATCCAAAGGTGAATTAATATTATTTGTTTTTTAAACCACTAGTTCAGAATCACTAGTTTAAAATTCAGTGCGTGAGTGCCACAACAAATCATAAAGACACTATGCCGAAAACTTTAAATTGAAAAGCTACAAGAGAAAATTTTAACTTCCTCAAAGATGTGCTCTTTACAAAGGGGAAAAAAACATCTTGGCAGTGGCACCCTTACCCTTTAAAGAACAAAGCATCCTAATTAACATGAAATCTTGAGCAGAGACAAAGCTGGCATACTAGTGAAAGCAACAAGCTAATTGGTCTCGATTGCTATAGTCACTGAACCTTTGAGGGGCTAAACCTTCACACGTACAATGTGTTTTTCTTTCCAAGAAAAGTTTCAACCTGATGGCCTAATTTCCTGGCTAGCCTGCTTTTAATACCAAAAACACTGGGACGCTTATGGAAGCAGGGAACTCCGCGCTTACACCAAGTGTTTTTTACAGGTTTAGCAAGGGATTTTTGCTTACCATGTGCGTGCGTACTCGAGGGGCTTTTCTCAAACCTCGGCTTAGGCTCTGGCTGCGGGCTCCGTTCGATGTTGGAGACACCGTGCAAAATATACGCTGCTCTACATGTACATGTAGATTCGATGACGGGGAAATTTGATGTTTGGGAAAAGGCCAATGTTACTGGGAATTCTTCTCTTGGACAGCTAGCGCAGAAATTCAGCGCTTGTCCTGTAGTGTAAGCGAAAAGTGGTGATCACAAGCACAGACTTCGGCGCTAAGCGCAGCTCTTAAATTGGGCCCATGTCTTTACCATAGAGCTACCTGTATGGTATCAATGGTGAACTGTCAACATACCGATCCTTGGGGACAATCAGTGTTGAATAGATCATTGTGAAGTGCAAGGTTTTGTGGGTTTTCTATGGTGTATTGGTGTAACCGTAGATCGTTGAGGTGTAACAAGGTGAACTTCTACTGGAAACCCGACACGGGAGACTGTCGACTTGCCAGTTCTTTCTTTCCATGGTGGGATTTAAATGTTGCATGCAGACACAATAAGTGTTAGTCTAATAAATCGCTAGACTTTGTCAAGATCTCAAAGTCAAAGGAAGTGTACACATAAGCTTAAGAATAAGGTGTTGACTAACATTTACTACTTCCTTGAGGCAACAAATGTAATATTTCACCCTTAACAATAACCACAAAAGAGCAAGACCTACACAAGCACTTAGTACAAAGATGTTGATACCGGAAGTAAAACACAGAAAAGGGAAATCCGCGAAAATAAAAACAATTAATGACAGTTTCGTAATTATATCCAGCATTTAAAGACTCTGCTAAACTAAAGCACAACATTTAAGCCTACATGATCAACAAGTAAAGACACTAAAATGTTTATATTCACATCTGCTGCGATAAATTGATTGATTTTGAAATAATATCTGCATATTATGTTTTAATAATCATACCTTCTTAAATTGGTCTGTTGATTTGGAGCTGCAATTCGAGACTAGAAGGTGTATCTGTCAATACAATAGTTGCTTCATTTTTGAAAAAAACGAAATAAATATTGGAGGAAATAAATTAGAAACTGCCAATTTAAAATACATGTACACAAATAACACGTGGATAAATTATTTGTCAATGGTAAACGACATTTTGATTGACAACCAAATGTAAAGTTAATTTGAAATTGAAGACTATTAGCTTATTTTTTTTATAGTACAGACAGTACTTTGTTTTTCCCGTTCTAATCCTAACTGGTTTGTTGCATGAGACTTACCCTTAAAGCTCGTTTTGATTACTTTGTTTCCAGAAAAAAAAGGATTTCCTTTATACAATTATTTCTTTTGAAAGTGGTCATTGCACTTTGTATTATGTTCATATTGACATTACATGTAGGGCTACATGTACATCATGCTTCCTCTAAACTAACTCAAAAGCTGTTTTAACACGTTGATTGGATGGAGATCAATGACTTCTGATTTGTATTGAATTTCTCTTAATTTTCGAATACCAGTATCACTGTGTTGACAACTTGCTTGTTTTTATTTGGTTTGCTGCCAAAGTTATAAATTGGGTCACTTAGTCATCCACAAAATATTTAACTTCTGGTAAATGCACAATTCTGATTACCGTTCACACGTACACAAAATAAACACCAGCCCACTTCAACTCTGAATTTCCCAGTAAACAGGTCTGTATGGTGCTTAACAACTTGTAAGCACTTGGGTACACATTTCACCCTGTCCAGGTTTCCTATTGGTCAGTTGAGTGTATCCCTCCCCACCCCCCCTCCTCCTATAGGGGGCAAAGAACTGTCATCACCTGTATTATAAATAACAATCAGCACTAACTAATGAATGGATGGCACTGGAGGTTCAATGCCCTGGGTGATATGCATCACTTATATTAATTTAAAGAAAAGATACACGCTGTCTTGTTCTACTGACATCATCTTCTTGCCTCGCTAGTTTCCAACCTTTCTGTTGGAATTTTCATAACCCATACTGTAGTAACTAACAACACCTCTCTCCTCACCCCCCCAAAAAAAATAATAATAAAGTGGAAAAGAATGGACAACAAAAAGAAAATACAATACCAAACAGAATGTAGAGCAAGAAAATTTGTACAAAAGTTGTATTAATTTATATCCAGATTATATTAAAAATAATAACAAAAATATGAATATCCAATGAAAAATACAAGCATTGCATGTCTGGTCATATTTATAAAATATATTATAGCAAACTCAATTTCATAATTACAGTAGGTAGGCCTGATACTTTTTCTGCGAAATGGAAGAAAGCGAAAAACGGCCCACATATGTGTACACAGCATGGACTGGGTTAAACGTGGCTGACTTTGGTCATCTGACCCTAATTGGTGAAAATTGGTAGAAATAACATCACAGCAGTGTCACAGCAGTAGGGGCACTATTTCTAGACTATTCAACTTCTCAACCCTTCCTGAGGTTTACCAAGAAATTATTTGAGGAAAAAAAAAAATCAAAAATCAACCATCGCCAAGATTATGCTCATTCTATTTTTAGCACACACAATGTTACCCCCCCCCCTCTTGCCTTGCCTTGCTGCTCTCCTTTCCATCTTATACACACACCTGTTTCAAATGTATGACTTTAACTTTCAGGGGAGCCCCCCTATTGGCAAGAAAATCACCCCTTTCACAAAAATAGACTCCTCTTCATCTTTGACCTAAAGTTGCCTCATTAGCATATTATATTACTGTTGCCAATTACTGACCAGCCAATCCAGACGTTGGTTAATGAGTCACCCCAGATGTTATTGATTCACAAGTTTTAATACAAGAGTTGTTGGACCCCATTGCTCGCTGAGCTGTGCCAGTAACATGTGCCTATCCAAGAACACTCCGCTGCTTTCCCCTGGACTGACACAGAAACTCGTCGTGTAGTTGGATTTTTTTTCTTCCCCCGTTCATTATCGTAATCATATCGAAATGGCGCTGGATAAGAAGGCTGCGAAAATTACCACCAAGACGCCCTCCGAACTTGTAAGTCGTTCCTCCTGTAGAAAGTTTTCAGAGCATGTACTTTTTTTTTCTTTTTTCTTATTTTTTTTAGTAAGGAAGCCCCATTACAATGTGGGAATATCATCAGAAGCACTTGTTGAGCGGTAACAGTGGAGGATGATGCTTTGGCCACATGGATCAGTTTGGGAAAACACCTTGAGATTTTGTTTTGCTTTATCAGTGACACATTGCCAATGCTGTCGTGACCACAAATCAAATCAGGTCAAACAACCAGCATGTTTTACTTTGTGGCCATCTAGTCCCGTCCCCCCCCCCTCCTTCTTTCCCAATCACCGATCGCCTTCCCTGGCCGTTAGTTGTGAATCCCTTATCTCTACAAGCCCTCGTGTGTTGATCCCATTTAGCCCCCGATGAATATTCTAATTTGCGAATCATCATCGTTTCCTTCCTGTAACTTAATTTCCTGCCTTTCTCTTACAAACCTGTTCTTTCTTTTACCCCTCCCGATTTTTTGTTTCTTCTTTTCTTTCACCTCCGTACACTCTCTTTAATTTTTTTTTTTTCTTTCTTCCCCCCAATGCGTAGCAGGCGGGCTGCCCAAGCGACTTGCCGGCGAAGGAGTTAGACCGGTTTAACAGAATGGTCGACGTGGCAGAGGTGGTGAGTGCAGTCAAGACAGAGCCCAACGCTCAGGAAGTTCCTACCGGATTCGACTTGCCAGACGAGCTTTCAGGAAGTCCTGTTGGTGAGTTTAACTTCTTTTTTCCCCCTCCCTTTTTTTTTTTTAATTTAAACAATATTAAGTTCTCTGAACGATGATCTCTGCTTTTGAGTTACTCTTCGCTCAATGCAAAACAAAAGCTTAACATAAATCTCTTTAGACTGGAGTTACTTCTGAAGTATTAGGCCGTCGACTTTTCACGCTTGAGTTACCTGTTCCGGTTGGTAAGCCGTAGGCTTGAACAACTTCCTCCCCCAATCTGGACCCGCCCACTTCAGAAATGATGCGTGGAGTTTGTTTAGAAGACTTATCCTGACTGTGAAATGTTGTGTCTTGTGATCGTTTCCAACATTTAAAAAACCGGAGTTGCATTACAGTTTGTTTAAATCCAAGCGACAAAGCCTAAGCAACCAGTCACCAGCAGATGCATGCAGGTACTGCCCCTCGGATAAAAAATAACTCCACACCGTTATTTCGGGGCGACACTGACGGAAAAGAAGTTGAATTTTTTCCTGGATTTGTATTTTCTTGTCATAACTGAGCTCTGATATTCGATGCCATCCCTACGTTGACCTGTTGGGACTGGCTGTGCCTGGCTGCAGTTTCCCGTGCACTGCATAATGTGGATGTTTTTCATTATTCCCCTGTACAGGATCAAAACAAGCCCTTTCCCAAACCTCCCCCCTCCCCTACACGCACACACGCACCCGAACTCAGCTTATCCCTTTACAAGGAAGGGCTAAGGGATCGCATGTTTGGCCCTAACTTGGCTGCGGTCCCAGTTCGTCGGTTTGAGGGGACCCAGGGTGGAAGTAGACAGCTTCCCTCTCGGTGAAGACACAGCTCAGTACAGAAATTTTACACTCTGCTGGCCAGTTTAAAGGAAATTTATGCAGGACCCACAAAATTACTTCATACTCCATGCACTAAGTTGTTAAACTTTCAGCACAAACTAAATTCACTGGACAGAACTACCAACAGTGGCTGACAAACTAATCTTTGTTTTTCAAATCCATTTCAGCTGTTTGTTATTTTTTGTTTTATTGTGGTTTTCAGGATTGATCGATCATTGATACAATATTTCTTACACTGATTTTAGCCTAAATTTAGTGTGGACCTACTTGCAGTTTGTAAGACTATGAATATTTATGTCGACATGCTCGTTTTTAGCGTGGTCCCACATGGTGCCCTTTCAAGATTTTCTATAGACTATTGGAGGTGCCTTTTGCAAAATGAAAATGGTCTTGCCCTCTCAAAGATGAAACTTCAGGCCTGTTTCTAGCAAAAACTAGGAGTAGCTCACTGCAAATGGCCGTTATGGATAAAAATCAAATTTAAGCATTAAAAAAATGTATACGATATCAAAGCATGTAATGAACCTTTGGTGCAGCCATTTTGTTTTTCAAATCATTCGAATGACTGTAATCAAAGTGAGGCTAATAGGGCAAAATAGTCTGGTCCCTTTTTGGTACACATAGAAAGGGTAGAAATTACTGCTATCAAACACAAGGAGCGTCACATACATTTTAGGAAGCATTGATAGCATCAAAAAATAACCTAAATTCTTAAAAGGCCCACACAAAAAAAGTGAATTTTCAGGCTTGAAATTTATCAGGATTTTTTCATGTTTTCAGGAATTTCTCAAAATCTCCTTGAGCCTTCAAATTTCCTTAAAATAGGTAATAAAGCAATGACCAAAGGAAGAAAGAAATAGTCCACATTGTGTCCAAACCTGTAGTTTCTGTATTTCTGATGATGACCCTAGTCCGTAAACCACCTGAATTGTAACATTTGGGAGGTTCCGTGTTTAGAGTTAGGGGGGAGACTTGGAACAGCAAGAAGCCATTTTCAGGAACGTTCACATCTGGCAAATTTCATCCCTGAATTTATAAGAGCATTACTGCAACATTCCCTTTAAGGGAAGCTCAGGAAGAGGTGCTTCTCCATCACAGGATGGCATCTGGTTCCGTTTTCCCAAGCCTGTTTGTGATGACTGAAGGATTCCTGGACACACTACTGTGTTTTCATTATGGTTTAGGAAAGTTTTCATTATTTATGCATGTCACAACATTTTTCAAGCTTTTGTTTCTGTGCTTTTTTTCTCTTTTAGTGTTTTATCTCTGAGACCTTTCTTTGACTTGAAGACCTGTATACATGTATAATGTGACACAGTCTTCTGCTGTTCATAATTTATTCGTCATGTAGTGTTCTGTCCAATTTGCTGGCCAGTGCTTTGACTCGTGTCATTGGCCAATCAGAGGAGATTTTATAAGTGTGTTTGTTGAGAAGTGAACCACTTGTTTTTGAAACGTGGCAGCTGTTTGGCTGGATTGACTCATTTCACTAGCCCTTGCTCTGTGCTTCATGGTCTTGTTAGATTTCAGAATGTGTACTTGCTTCGTAGGTATCTGGTAATCTGGGATAATGATAGATGAATCACTTGGCTAGGAATAGAGTTGACTTGCTTTTGAGATCCGTGGAATTAGTCAACGCTTGAAAGGGATTTTTCTAAGTTTGTTTTAATGGGAACAATTTAAGTCAACTTTAGTAGTGGAGTTAAGAACTTGGCCCAAGTTGGTACTCTGCTGGAGTTTCGCTTATGGTCATCATTTTCTGCTAAGAGGGTTTGCTGCCAATTTCTGTGCCCTGCCCTGTTAGCAAAGACAAAATGCAATGAGAGTATTTAAACTTCACATGTTAAAGTGTTAAATTTAACCTTACCTTTTAAGAGTGGAATTTTTGTGCTGCAGTAAGCATCAATTTTGTGCTTACTGCAAATAGGGGCATGATGTTGGAACCTAAAAGTTCATTTATTGAGATCTGTCCAAGAATTTGTATTTAAGGATTAAATGGTACATGTATTATACAAGATCAGTGAGGATAAATAATGTACGTTGTTTGTTCAATTTTAGTGTAAAAGCTTACTGATTATAAAGTTCATTCAAATCAATTTTGCTGTGACATATTTTCCTCTTCAAGGAAGCCATATTCAAGAAAATGATCTAAAAACCTATAAAAAAATGCAATCAGCTGATTTTGCTTTTTGCAACTAAAATTAAGGACAATGTGTTTAGGCCTGCTGAAAATTCATTCTGGCAAAGAGGATAACAGAAGGGTAAGGTCTAGTAAAAACAATACATTCAACAAACAAAACAAATTTTGATACTTCTGGATTTTTATTTCCTTAGTTCTGAAACAGCAGCAGAAGTTTTACCATCAAACCTTTAACAAAATGTTTTTTTTTTATTTTTTATTTTTTTATTGCTAATCATAATTGCAGAAATAGCTAGTTTATGAATGCAAGAACCCCCTTGTTTTCTCTCCAATAAACTTTAAACCAGTTATCATTAACAAACGGATTTCTCCATGGAAGGTTGTGTGGGCAGAAACTCTGAATCTGTGATTTATCTTCAAATCCCACAAGGTCTGTCTGTCATGATTATTCAATAAAAAATGGCTTACTTGCCTCAAGATGACCTGATGCTGAACAAACCGCACAGGTACTGTTGTATGCTAATGCACCCCCCCCCCCAATAATCATTTCACCAGTCCATGACATAATGCCACTCACCCATGAAATAATGAGACACACCATTGAAAACTCCATGTCTAGACAAGTCCATTGTGCTCTTCAGGGGAGTTGCTATTGTTTGTTAGGGGGTGAGATCACCCTCTGTAAACAACTGGCCCTGTTTGATAACAAAAAGGTTTAGTGATTATCTCAGCTAGGCAGGAAGTTTTTACTTTACTGGTTGTGTTGCCCCTCACAATAGAGTTGACCTCCTTCCAGCAAATGTTATGCAATCAAGAGAAACCCTGGGCTCATCCCTCCCATGTATTGATTTCTAGATTTCGTTTGTACTTTTTTGTGAAGAGTTTTTTATGGTGGCGTCAGTGGGGTAACATTCTTGTAACATTAATCATGGCGAGATAATTAAAATGTCGGGATTAATGAATTTTCTCGAGTCTAACAGTGCAGCAGTCATGTGTAACATCCAAACATGACTCACTGTTAGGGATCAGTTGAAAAAGTGAAAGTTGAGGGGAAGGAGAAAACACTAGAGTGTATTAAAAGTGTTGTTGTTTTTCTGTGGCATTTTTAGTGTCAGTCATATGACTTTTTTTTGGGGGGGGGGGTTTCAAGGTGGCAGTAACTTAGTACTTACAGTTACACAATCCTCTGAAATGTTTGCACGCTCGGAACTACATGTATTTGGCAGGGCTTGCCCTTAACACTAGCCCGGCGTACATTGTCTAGTATAAACTTCTACGGGCTAGTAAACACCACTTCTCAACTTGCCCTGTGGGCTATGAAAACCTGTGCAACCAACTTGCTTAAAATGCTCACATTTCTTCCTTTTCAGGTGTGAATAATAAACTTTTAAAATGTGTTTATACATTTTTGAGTGTGTGAATGAAATTGGTCATGATCGCTATCATTAATACATCAGACATGTTTAAAATCTGGGCTACTAAAACTTCTTGGGGGCAAGTAAAATGTACAGTTTACTAGCCCGGTGGGCTACTTTCCAAAAAGTTTAAGAGCAAGGCCTGTTTGGGCAATGGCAAAGAATACCCCCATCTTCATTGTGTACTACTCTTAAGGCCCTAGTCTCTTGTGTCAATTTACAGGCAACCAGTTCCAGGCAATCTCCTATAAAGTCAAAGTCATTCACATTTCAGTTTTCTCATTATTTTCTTGGGGATAGGATAGAGAGTTACAGTTAAGAAGAAAGTCTCTTATGCTGCCTAAGTGTTCCTTGTGTGTGCATTGCAGTTGGTTGCCTCCAAGTTGTCAGAAACAAATTTCCCATTTGACATGGCCTTCAATGTGATGGGAGAAAAAAGGAAGGTTTCAAATTGAACTTAATATTATAGTCATTCCATCAGAGGACTTGATTCCATGATAATTCCATCTGATGTTTCCTTATTGAATCAGTCGTCTTCGCTGGTCCCAACAGCTCAGTTTATACCGAGAATTGAGCAATCATTTTTTTCTATATCACCTTGGATTACCCAGTTTGTGTAACTTTGTATTATTCACTTAATTGGGTCTAGTACATTACACCATTAGTACGCTCCGATTTTGCACAGTACAATTGCCCACTGAGTCGTTGGCCAATAGACTGAAGCTTTGTCTGAATAGCTCCGCCCACACACCCAGGCTCCGTGCCCTTATAAGGTGAGGTGAACAATGAGAGAGATTATGAATGGAATATGCAAATTGATTTCTGGAACTGAGTTGTGGATTGATAAAAAAAAGTGTACAAAGTACAGTGTTCAGGGTTTAATCTTTAAAGGGAAGGGCTCACCATCGATAGAAAAATGTAACTTCACTCAATTTGTTGAGTTCGCACGAAAGAGTTTTGTAGTCTGTGTGGGGAAGTTGTTTATCTGATCACATTTTGTAGCAAGTTTCTGTGTAGGGTGCCATTCAGAATGTCAGTGTTAAAAAATAACTTCTCTTTTTTTCTTCGAAATTGTGCGTGGGTGGGTCACAAAAATAACTGAAAATCGAAAGTCAGTTTTTATTTGAAGAAAAAGTATTTCAATTAACAAGCGAAAAAGAAGAAGAAAAAGTACCCAGCTGGCCAAGATTGTCAATTCAATTCCTGATTAAACTACACAGTTGTTTGTTTATGCCCGAAAAAAACATTGAAAACTACTGATGTTGGAGACCTTTGGTCTAAAATATCTGGTTCATTTGAGGCATTACTTTGTTCTTCAGTGTATGAAGCTATTCAATATTTAAAAAATCAGGGAAAAAAATCAATTTTGTTTAACATTGACTCCCGTTAAGGGTTTCTATACTTGATTGGTACATTTTTTATAAAAGTAACACTGGGTTCACACTGTTAGAAAAAAACTTGTATAATTTCTCAGGTAGTTGTTGGTACATGTAGGACTACCAATGGTCACGAGGCATACAACGACAGTCCGCTGCCAGTTACATGTAGGTTGCTGATGGGACTAGCCAACTTTACCTCTTTATAACAGGAGTGATGTTATGAGAGGACCGCAAAACACAGAAACATAAAGCAGAAATGAGATTCAGAACTTGTTAACGAACACAAAAACATGATTTGTGTTCCTTCTTGTGTTTGCATTGTCTTTATTTTGCGTCAAGGGTTTTATCTTGTATGGTTTTTATGTGCAATGTTTGGAAATAATGTGGTGTTGATAGAGGATAATTGTGTTTTTGTTTCATGGTAAAAGAAAACTTGAATATTGCTGGTATGGAATTTGTAAATTTATTGCTTTATAAAAGTGTTGCATTTCTAAATAAGGAAGGTACAACATAAAAATACATGCACTACATTTTATTACATACATGTACAATGTTTTGAAATGTGATGGTGATTGAGGATAATTGTGTTTTGTTTCACAGTAAAAGAAAATATGAATGCTGCTGGTACATGGAGTTGTAAATTTATTGCTTTATAAAAGTGTTGCATTTCTAAATAAGGAAGGTGCACTCTTTTAGGCAACCAACAACAAAAAGCCAGGGGGGGTTTGAAAATATTTTAAAGTTCTGTTTGAGTAATGAAGTGTCGTTTAAGTTCAACCACATTCGTTTGTTGGATGCCTTAGATGTGCCAACAATCTCAAAATAAATCTGCTTTATTGTACTAAATAAAAATAGGAATTTGTAAAGTTTGTTTGCACAACCTTCATAGTTTTTCCAAGTAGCCAATCTGACTACAAACCAGAAACGCAAGAACATGTAATCACAGACCAAAGGCATCAAAAGAAACAATCGGTCGCAAGTAACGCGTTCACTCAAGTGTTCACAGACGGTGCTCGCTGGTCTGCGACTCGGCCATTGTGGTTTTCCCCATGAAGATATGACAACTATTTTGCTTTTAGTGTGCGTGGTGTGTTTATTTTTTTTGTCAGGGAGTTTTGTTTGTTTGTGAGAATATGAGGCGCTGTGTGTTTTTATTGTTTAATGTGAGGGGGTTGTTTGTTGATTTTTCGGGAAAGATGACTGTTAAGTTGGCAATGAGCCAGTATATTGTGCAGGAAAGGTACCCAGAGTAAACAATTAAATAACAGACAGTGAGTGTTTATAAAAGCAACAAGAAACGTCATCTTTTTGGTGGCTTCACAAATACTGGTCTCGTGAAAAACATTCTGTAACAATTTTGCACTACAAGTCTTGAGTTTTGTGGATTTTTTTCTCCCAAATTCGTGCCCTTTAGTTAACTTGTTATTTACTTCCAAACTTATAACTGATATTCTGACTGTTTGTTAAAAGTTACAGAGACACTCACACATGAGTTGAGGAACTTATTTTATGCTCTATAAATAATGGATACACCAAGTCGCATAAGTGTTGTTTCGAGTGCGTTGTGGCTGCGAGGAGTTTTCGTGTCTGGGAAAAATGTCCAGACGTCATTCGACAGTTAATGCCTGATTGCAACGTACGCATGGATTTTTCCGCGAATTACGTCATTCATTCACAACTTCTGTCCAGACAATTCAATGGATTACACCAATTTCATTTCATTCGATGTGTCGTTTTAAAAAAGTGCAAGGCAAATTTAGACAGAGCGGACACAAATTAAGTGTTAGCATTGATTTTTGTTCGCAAGTGAGAAATCGCCAAGAATGAAAGACTTGACTTGTTGACTGAGGTTAATTTTTTGGGAGGTAGAAATATTCATCCGCGGACGTGTTTACCCTGAAGATACAAAAGCAAAGATACATACCTTGAAGGTATGTAGCCATTGATTCTTAAGACACAGAATCCCCCCTGGCCAAAAATGCCTTCATTGAGGACGTGTTTCTTAGATGGATCAAGGTAGCGTATGCAGCAAGAGTACTTGAGACCTAGCTTGCTCGGTTAGTGACCTGCAAACAGGGGAGCAGGCTTCGCTCTACTGGTGCGTACTTTGTCGAGAAGCGCGGATGATCTAAGTGAATTTTGTGAGTGCCATGTCTCCAGGCTAAGCAGTAGATTCTGAACATCTCTCTCTCTATTTTTCCAATTTCTTTCCTCTCTCCCTGTTCTTCTTCTTGTTAAGTTTGTATATTTTTTTTATATTTGGAGGGGGGGGGTAGTTATCATTCGGCATTTTAATCCCAAGAAATTACTTTTGGCAGGGACAGAGAATAGGTCTTTGATGGAATAAAAAAAAACTCGTTTTGGATTTTGCCATAAAAGAGGCTGTGGTCGATTGGGGAAATTTCTGAAATGAATTGGACTGCAGGTTACTTATCCAACAGAGGCTGAAAATCTACTCGTTACGATTTCATCTACCCAAAGAGAATCCCAAGAAAGTGACACTTGTACATTGTACCCTGAATGTGCCTTTCATTAGAAGGAATTGTGCTTGAGAGCTGCTAATTACAATGTAGAAGGAGGAAGGGGACATTGTCAGCCCCTTAAATAAAATTCTCAATTGCAATTGTGACCAAAGTACAACAGGATGTGCATGTTTGATGAAACTCAAATTGTAATTAAGATTTCTTTGTCTATTTATAGTGTTGCTTGTGTAAAAGTAAGAGAGAGAGAGCGGAGTAATTCCCACATAGCTACCCGAGAATCTGAAAAAAATATTCTCAGTCTCATGACCCCAGTTATAACCACAGACTAGAAAGTCTTGTTTGTTCCTGGTCCGAAATATTCACTAAAAAAAAACAGTCAATATGACACAATATCAATATAATATTGCGACATACTGTAAACCACATCCATAAAACATGTAATCATAATTTTACGGTTTTATGGGTTTTTTTCAAAGTCAACTAGTCTTGGAGTGTCACTGATTTGGACAGCGCCATCATTTATCAATCTATTGTAAGGGCCCAAATTTTGTAAGGGGGATCATTAGTGTCTGGCTTCCATATTGAAGAATCAGGGAACGGTTTGGTCCATCAATTTTGCATAGCGAACAATTTACACTGAACTTGTTTTGGTTTTTTTGCACACTCAGACCTGGAAATGACCCACAGCAATTGCCGTGGTGCCCTGTGCTGTTGCTGTGGTGCACTTTGCAAGGCTTCCAATACAAATTTACATTTTCCTCATAGAAGTGCCCCCCTACCAGAGGGAAATTCTGTGCCCCTTCAAGAGCGGAAGTCAAGGCCTGCACACCGAATGCCAGTATTGAGTAGCAAAATATTGATTTTTGAGTTAGCAACTGATACATTTTGTGTAGCTTTTTGCTCTGCTATACAAGAGAAATCTATCTCTGAAAAGCAAGCTTTATTTAAATGGCCGGCCAGTGACTGAAAAACCTAATCTCTGCATTCTGCAATGGGCGGTAGACCTGATAGTTAACAGAGGCAGGTTACCTCCATGGCCCTCAACCATTGCCTTGCTACCCCTTGAAATGTTCCAATTTGAATATTCACTTGCCTCGTAGAGGATGCCGTTTACCAGGGAAGAACTTAGCTTGCCCTTACAAGAATAAAGAACAACAATGTTCTCTAATCTGGGCTTTTTTATGTTGGGAGGACCTTGTCATTTTAGCACAAAAAATTACAACACCGCCGCCTTTCCATGGCAACAGGAATTAAAAAAATTCCTGTAATTGCGAACTCCTTGGGAGGGGTGCGGGGGTGGGTTGAGAAACCTTGTAATCAATCCAGACTCATTCTCCTGAAAAACCTGCCAGGAATTTCAATCAACAATGGATATAAAGTCCTCTCTTTTTTTTGAGTGATTTAGCGGAAGCATACAATTCTGAATGTATTTTCTCTATAACGTAACGTACATGACAATACATTTTTATAGGGCACTACTCCATCAGGAACATACGAAGTGGAGATAAACTGACGATTCCCTAATGACAGGAGAAAGATTGTTCCAAGTCGTTGGTCCAGCTACACTGAATGCTTTTTTTTTACCCAGAACTTTGTTTGCACGGGGAACATTCAAGTGAGTGATGTCAAGTCTGAACTGAAGAAAACATGGAGGAGTGTAAAATGACAGTATTAAATTGGAAAGAAGTCTCGGAGAAGTTTTTGTCCAAGCATTTATAAAAAAATAAAAGCAAGTTTGAAAATGAAGCCAGTCTCTCTAATCAGTCAATGAAGCTCCATGATGGGGGTAATATGTTCCCTCAAATTTGTGGAAAGGACTGGGCGTTACGATTGGATGTGTAACAAGCAGTGCTGTCCTTTACTTGGCCTTTCAGAAGTCATCTAAAGGTTATGAATTTATTGTCATCACCATCCAAAGTGATAAAATTCACAGTTTTTCTCTTCCTTTTTTTTGTTATTGTTGCAATGTTGGATAATTTCCGGTGCCCGATTATCCTGGAGTACAGATGCCGCAGGCTAAAAAAAATGTCATTGTGCCCGGTCGGAGTTTACAACAATTGGAAATTGTGAAGTGTACATGTGTAGTCTCAGACAGTAGAGAAATAACAAATGAAATGCAACAGACATGCATCATAAATTTAGAGTGGGGGGGGGGGAGTTTTTTTTCTTTCTTTTTTTTTCAGTCGTGATTAGGTGTTTTTATTTCATAAATATATGGAGATTTATTTTCCGTCATTAGGGAAAGTCTCGAATAATAGCCATATGTTTTGGGTGAGTTGCAGGGAAGCATTCTACCCATTTAGACAGTTTCCTTGTGTTTTGTTGGAAACACTTTTTAATGTTTGTTTTCCTTGCCCAAGGAAAGAAACAACCCACTCAAAAAACAAAAAAACAAAACCTGATTCATATAATTTAAAGATGAAATATAAATTCAGGCATCATTTACTCAACAGTGAGTGTGTAATTAAGTTGTGACTTTTTTTTTTTTTAATCACCACTCTTGAAACCATTTGCATTCGTTTAAAGTAAAGTTATAAATAAATATTAAGGGATTTTTGAAATCAACATGTCATTTTGTGGTCGACATATGCCCTTTATCACAGGGAGATTTAACAGAGAACTTTCTTTGAGTTTAATTTGAAATTTACTCTTTAAGTCCATCGGTTTGGGGTTTAATTTATAATGCTGTTTTCTCAGAAATGGCTCGCATGCCGTGCGTTTGTCCAAGCCCTGAATCTTTAAACCCAATCTATATTCTCATCGGGTGGGTGTTTTAATGTTTACTTACGCGGCTTCGAGGTCTCAGACAATGGGTAATTATTACTCAGTCAACTGCTGTGGATTCTTGATGACTTTTGTACATTATGGCAAAAGTGTTTATAAATGTTGAAATTTTACAAGTGATCGTTCTGTCAGCTCTAGTATTTTAGAACTTTTGTATGAAAAAATACTGTGTCGTTTCTTATGATTTAAGTCAAACTTTTTGTGAGAAAGGTTCTGTCAACTGTAGTGTATTATTGTGAGCTTTCGCATAAATAACAAAAACAAAATCGAGCAAAACCTCTGCCAACATTTATGGTTTACTTTATGGTGAACTTTTGTAGGAACAACTGATAGGCAAGAAGTTTTACAAATGTAACCAGGTGCTGTTTGTTTATTCCAAGTAGGCCTGACTGTATTGGCATTTTGCCAAAATGGTGTTGCTCCATGATTCAGCAGTTCTTTTGTTTCAGATTCATGCCTCAGTCCTCACTGATTCTTTGTTTCTTGTAAACTTTTTTTCCAATTAAGCGATTCACTCCGAATGATTTTGGCCGAAGTTGGTCATATGTCCTAATGGTTTTTTAGTGTTTGTTTTTTAAGCCAGTTCTTCAATAAAACATCAGTGTCACATTTATAAGATTTCCTTTGTTGTACAACATTATCTTGCTTAAAGGAAACCGGTAACCTACCCAATTGCTAATATAATACATAATATTGCAACTGGTACCCCGGTGCTTAGCCTATAATTTTGGCAAAGCACCATTTTTTGCTACTTAACGGCTCTTTAAAAGTTAGCTTAAGTTTCCAAAACTGTCCCCAGACTTGGCTGATTTTCTTTCTAGCCAAAAATATAATAAAAGAAAGATATGGATCGTATGGGTTCATTTTAGAAGTTGTGTGGTACATGTGTATGACCTGTGTCATTGTGTGTTTGCTATTAAACAGTAATAGATTCGGGCCAAATTGCGCTGTATCTAGAGCTCCAATTTGGGGGGAAAGACCACAATGCTTGTAGCTCCAAACTTTTTCAGGACCAGAACATTTGTTACAAGACCAGGATCATACTGTACAGTTTCACATGTGAGCTGTTTTTACTGGAGCAAGCTCTTAGAGAAGATTCTAATTTCTTCTTCAATAGTTGAAATTACAATTAACGGAGAGGTATTATTTTTGTCAAAAACCCAAGACCGCTGGACTTGTACGTACGGTCAACAGTTTACTGGCCTGACGCTAAAATCACTGGTGTCGGTCCAGTGTCAATTTCAAGCCCTGATAACCACCCCGTCCATCCAGTCTTGACTGATTTTTTTTTCCCAGCGTTAAAAAATATCACCAATGGGTAGATGAATCTTTCGGGTTCAATTCAGAAATTGTGTGTTACTATATGAACCATGTAGCTCGTTTCGGCTGAACGGCGTTGGATGAAACACTGCAGGCATCGGCCGGAAGCTTGAGGCACCTCTGACAGTGATCCCAAAAAGGGCTAAACATGAACCGTACAATACAATAAGTGTTTCAAGGGTTGAATTTAATGAAAATCTCCACTAGACCATGGAGCTTGTATCTCAAAACATTCACTGGACTGGAAACGCAAGTCAAATCTCATTATTCTTTTGCTTGTACGTTGTTGTTTTTTACTAACTCGCTGAAAACTTTTGAAAGACCCTTGAAAAGTGTTTTTACCTGTTTGTTGGTTTGTTGATAACCTAGAATGCAGGACTTGTTTGGTTGTGAACTCTTATATGCCAAATTACAAGCCCCGGTTTCATACAACAAAATCAAATCTTCCTTTGTAGAAAAAGTGATCAGGCCAAAGTGCTAAACAGGTTGCATTATTGCAACTATAGTCGCCTGCCTTAGTGTAAGGTACATAAGTAGCTTAACAAACTGCTTAAGCAGAAAATATTGCTTAACAATGTTCTGCAAAGCAAACAATAGGCAGGATACCAGTCAATAGTGATGCATTAGACATGGCACACATGTATTTATGGCTGAAAACGTTATTCTGGCAAGTATAATTGTGCCGTGCTTCGCTTCTTTTTGCGGGGATGACATTTGGTCCTGGCCAGTGTTCAAACACAAAACTGAGGAATTGCCCCCAATTACAATAATAACGACTTTTTTGTGGTTTGTAAACAGGTACATGCATGCACTGTTTTGTTTTGATAGTTAGACATGTTCTGGTTCACTCCCAATTCAGCTGGGCTATTTCAATCCTCTGACAACTGACAGACCATTTTTTGCAAAGTACCGGTTGTACCATTCATTCATGCAGTTTTCATTAAGGAGCAATAACATGTATCATTGGTACAGCTTGTATTAAATCAAAAATCGCTGAGTTTACAACCCTACAAATCAACAACTAGTTTAAGTAATTGGGTTTTTTTTTCTCGGCGGTACATGCTGGCGTATTGTGTTTTTTTATGTAGTGTTCACTTGTAATTAGACTTAATCTCTTTAATTTGACAAACAGGTTAAATTTTCCTCCTTTTTCTAAGATTCCGTGGGGTCTGGAAATCACTGTTACTGCATTTGAGTTTGTGACCAGGAAAATGTAAACAGGTCTATTGTAAATTGGTTTCTGTCTAAAGAGGTTTTTTTGTTCAGGGGCGGCACTAAAAGAGTTCTATCATTTAGGGAGTGCTTAGTTCTCTCGGTATTGTCATCTGATTGGTGAAGAGGGCTGTGTGAAGTGTTCCAGTCCATCCCAATTACTGAAGCTGTCACTATGTGGTGTCTCATATCATTGCTCTATCATCACAAGCCATTGTATAAAATGCAGTGTTACTTTACATGGGGTGTGAGGGGTAGAGGGGGGGGGGCATAGAGCAAGGCCCACACACGCACCTGTTTGCTCGCGTGTGGGGTGAGCACTGTCCCACATGATGAGACATCACAGGATAATTCCCCCCCCCCATACTTTGGTGAAGTTGAAGGAAAGCTAGAATTGGAACTGTGAACAAAAGTCAGCCCCTTTCCTGAAGGACTCGATGACAGATTTGTCCAGCAGTCATTCAGCATTTGAGTCATTTTCAGGGATGTTCGCAAACCGGGGGAATTGGATTCGGTTTCTCAGAGAGGCCATTTTTTGGAAAGGACGAGGCGGAGTAGGAGACGAAGGGAAAGAATGGTCCAGGAGCGGGAGTTCTTGCCAATCGACTTGAAGGCTATTGGCTTCATCAGCGGTAAACACACTAAGTGCTGCTGCTTTTAAACCCTGCGGGCAAAAGTCTGTTGGGAAAATTGATTCTTTCAAATTTGCAGAGGCGTTATTTTTCCCTAACAAGTTTCTTAGTTTTAGTGTTAATTTAAACAGGAAATGTGTAGTTCGTTATTATTAGTTTTCACATTAGTTTTCACTCTTTTAGATTTAATTTCATTTATTAATTTTTTTTTTTTGGGGGGGGGGGTGGGGACATTTTAATCAATTTCTTTTCATGTCAGTTTTGCCTGCAAACTGACATTGACGTTAAATTGTTTCGTTTAGACAAATCAATTCATGATCTTTTATGACCGATTAATTTTTGCAGAAGTGTGTTGCTAACCATTCTTATTTCGTTTCTTATTTTATTCATGTGATTTTTTTGATTTGATTTTTTTATATCAGATTTGCACCCGGCCGTGCCGCCACCGACACCGGGTACCAACGCGTTGATGAATGCATGTCTGCGAGAAAGCTTCAGTAGTTTCCACAAGGAGCAGGATAGACTCGGCATCTCAAGAGGTGAGTAACAAAGTACTCGATTACATCTAAAATATCAAAAGCTGTAGATAAAAAAGAGTTGCTGTTCAAAATGAAAGCTTGTTGGTTATAAAGTTCATACCAGTACCAATCCACCAAAGAAAACCCCTAGTCGGAAATTGACTGTCAAATTGGCCCACTGAACAATTGTAGGCTTTTCCACCTGAATTCAGATCTTTTGATGTCTTCCTGTTGGTGGTGAAAAAAAGGAGCCATTATTTCTCTTCATTTTGCTTGTGTATAAAAAATTGTGTTCTTTGATGTCTTCCTGTTGGTTGTGTAAAAAAGGAGCCATTATTTCTCTTCATTTTTTTGTGTATAAAAAAGTGTGCCCTTTGATGTACTTTTTCTAGCACAAAGGATACTGTTTCCTAAAGCTCCTCGGAATCTGTAACTCCAGGGGTTATCAAAAGGTTGAAATGCAACCAAGTGGACATGCCTCCTACTAACATTTGGATCCTACACATGTAGTTTCAGAACTTTTTTGTTCTCAATGTCTCTTGCCCCTTTGCTTATCAACTGTCGGTGTATTGGGTAACACATTTCCCCACCCTCGAAAAAATAAAAAACAAATTCAAGCTGCACATGAATTTATCATACATTTTAGGCCTTAACAGTGTTTTTTATTAATTTCCGTATGCACTATAAGAGAAGATTTATCTCATTTGTATCTGAACGCTATTTAAGCCATCAAGACTCAAAATCAACCTTTGAATTTGAACATTATTTGTTTTTGTTCAAGCTATTACACACTATGGTAATTATTGTTCAGTTGAAAAGCACAAGGCCACTTGACTAGTCATGAGTTTACTGGCACAGTGCTAAAACCACTGGCCTTAGGCCTGCAGTACAGCCTTCTCCTCAATACAGTTATTTTTTCCAGACCTTCCCAAAATCGCATAATTACCTTTTCTTTTTGACTGCAGTTGTAATGGATAGATGCCGTCTTTATGGGTAAATTGCATTTTGGCTTGCAGGCACGTCAATCGCTCAAGTTATTCACGCAGCCGCATTGTTCACTATCCTATCGTGCAATTTGTTTTGTGGTATAATACTAACAATAAATAATAATAATAATAATGAAAACTTATAAAGCGCACAAATCCATCAAAGTGCTCATGGCGCTAAACATACGTAAGTACAATAACCAAAATTAAAACGTAAGCCTTAGCTGAGAAGAAATCTAAAACATGTGGTATGTGATGCGTGTGCTGCACGCCGTTCTCAACTGAAATGCATGACCGTCTGTTCCATGTTGCCATTTGACCAATTTAGGCCTACATTATATTAAACCAGACAAGAAAGTTAACAAAATTCCAGAAAAAAAACTTTTCCTTTCCTTTTTCCAAAGAATTTTAACTAAACTATTCAAATGAGCATTCATTTGAAAAGCACAAAATATACACACCACAAATTTGCATAATTACTAAGACCTCAATTTTGTTGACAGCGGTTTGTTACATCGCCACAGTTGAAGTTGGGGGGGGGGTTTGAAAGGGGATATGTAACCACACCACCATTTCCATTTTCCACAATTTCAAATTTGAAAGAACAAACAGCGTCGGAATTGCTTTTTTTAAGTGTTCCACCGCCAGTGCAGTGTGTGTGTTTCTCTGTTTTGTTCAATCAAAATTGGATTTATTTTTTTATCCGTCTGGTAAGACTTGGCTTAAGTCAAAACTCCCCTGGGGTAATCACTATTGAATGTCATTAGATGGATGTACCCAATTAGCATAATATCCACTCTGGGAAAAAAACAACCTGTACAACTAGCAGGTTTTTTTTTTTGGTAGATATATTTTTTATAACACATGTAGATTCGCAATCAAGATACCGAAACAGGAACAGGTAACTGTGTATTACATTGTACATTGCGTCCCTTTGCTAGGCTTACATGTAGCATCTTGCTATCCTAAAGTGAGGATATACCTTGGGTAATTACTGAAAAACTTTATGGCCACAAAAAAAGTACTTGGTAAGAAGCACTGTTACTTGGTAAGAAGCACTGCAGCTGTTGATATTATATAACATTTTAAGAAAGGATCCACTCCTAAGGAATGTGGTTTTAGAGAAAGGGATTATAAAAAACTCAATCTAAGAAATGTTTCTGCATGAAACATTTCTCAGCTTGTGTATCCCCATTTATGGACTATTCTTCCTGCGTGGACATACCTGCTCCAGATTTTCTGCGAAAATCTCAAAAATACTACCAACTTTTGAACTGAAATTTTCACAGGTTAGTTGTATTGTGTATATAATCGACATTAAAGACACAAAGTCTCTGTCTAACGTGGTAATTTCAGAGGTAAATTTGGTGTAAAGATTGACAGGTTGGGAAAAAGTTAATACAATTTTATCTCTACTGCTGTTTAAAGATAAGATTGTAACAAAAGACACAGAGATCCAATTGGCGAGGTACAGCTACAGTACATGTTTCACAAATACACCGTCAACCAAATTTCTATTTGATTTCTTGTGACTGTTTTCTTACTTTTGCCTAAAACATTATTTTGGTTAATATTTTCCGCCTAACTCTTTAGTTTTCTTCACAATTGAACTTGTATACCCACAGTTGCTGGACCATGGGGGTGGGGGTTGGGGGCAGGGTTTGCCCTTAAAAAGGTTTAGCTGTACATGTATACTATAAGTTTGGACCCACTAAGCAGGTTTTGATTTATTCTGAAATTTTAAATGGTAAATTGCTTTTTAGCTTTTATGCATCGAATATGTACATTTCATTGATCCACAGATCCTACACAATGGACAGAGTGCCAAGTGGTCGCGTGGGTACTGTGGGCCATTAAAGAGTTCAGCCTTGAGGGCGTATCGGTGGCCAACTTCCGCATCGCAGGTCATGACCTCTGCGCGTTGGAGAAGTCCGACTTCCTCAATAGAGCGCCCCCGTTCATGGGGGATATACTGTGGGAACACATTGACATGCTTCGCAAAGGTAAACCGCCTCTCCAATCACCTCTCTGTTGAGTTGCTTTTGTCTTTAAAAAAAAAAAATTATATTCATCTTGTCGAGGGAGATGCCTGAATGCAGATTTGTTTTCTAAGGTACCCACGGCAAGGTACACATTTTCTTGGGAGTGTCTTAATCGGAACGGACAACAGAGTGGGCTGACAAGAGATGGAACATATTACCCCCGAATCAAATCAGTTTTTGTTCGTTGTGAGCCTGGAAGGACACAACAAAAAGTTACCGGAGAAAAGCGTGGAGGTAGCAAATAAGCAAAAATTATGTTTCAAGAAATCGTGACAGTTTGATCGCCATTCATTACTTATTAATGTGGAAACATGTCTTTTGAAAAATTCTAGCAGCAAAAAATGTAACGGTAATGCCATATTTTTGCCAGGAGCCATTTGATTGCTTTCGGCTTTCTGTTACTGGAAAAAATTATTTTTGTGTGCATGGAAGAAAGGCGTAAAGTTTTGGCCTTCTCCCCAGGCACATGATGAGTTATAACGTGCACACTGTATGTGACAAACTTCAGGCATGAAATTTTGTTCGGTGCAGTTTTTCATTGCTAAAGGGCACTTTTACTTGAAGGAAATGTAAATTGTTCAAGGGGCACTAAGGCAGTAACCAAAGGTCATGGAGGCTATGCGCTCTTTTACTTCCATGAAGTGTGTGAGCTGAAACACCGTTCAACCTAAGTTAAGAATGTGCTTTGACATTTTCTCCTTTTTTTTCAATAATTATTTACAAAGTCACATGATTGGGTTTGACAATTTGAATGGATCCCCCTTTTCAAAAATGAAAAATTGTCCCCCCCCCCCCTCTCAAAGACAAAATCCCAGCCCTGTACTTCTATAACTGAATATTGAAGGAATATATTGCGCTGGTTTTATTTGTCAGAATGCACAACTCCTCCACCCCAGTCTGAGCCTCTCCCACCCACCACAACAACGGCAACCACGACACAATCGGAAATCAAACTCGAGGCTGTGTACACGACGAGCTGTATGCCACGATTCGACGACTTTCTCGGACAAGGTGAGTTATATAATCATGGAGGGGGGTTTGGGTTTGGTGAAGATGTTTTAATTTCACCAACAAGCCTGGAATTATACAGAGGCCATGGCCTTTTGTTCCCCCTTGTCTTGGACTTGGCACCCCTTCAAAATTTTCCCACAGACCTTCAGAATTGCCCTTTGCAAAATGGCCTTGCCCTCTCAAAGATGTAAGTGCCAGGCTTGCACCAACAAACAAATTTCTTTCAATTGTTTTTATATATATATATATATATATATTTTGTTTACTGTTTAATTTTGTTATTTTCTCAAAGCAGAATTTGTATACTTTGTAAATTCATTTTCTTGTGTTATTTGACAAACTTTTGTAGTCCTGCTCCTTGTTACAATTGTAAATTAACTGATATATTCTTAAGAGGGCATGCACAACATTGATAAGATTGAAAATGTAAATTATGCTCAAGGATTCGCACATAACTTACACGGTACAAAGATGGTCATTGTAAAAAAAAATATTTTTGCCTGAAATGCTTTAGTTTTTGTGAAATTAGTAAAATAACTAGTTATACGAATCTGTCAAGACCAAAACTGGATGTTCTAGAACACTGAAAACCCAAGGGTTTTTCCTTCCATTTTGTTGTGACTGTAAAGTGCAATGATCCCTTGAGCCTAAATTTGCACAGGCTTGTAATTTCCATTACCAATGTTGGAGATATATTTGTGCTTGACTTTGAAAGTTCAGTAGCAATAGTCTACATGGAAATTCAACTCCATATTAGCAATACGTAGAAATTTAACTCCATATAGTAATGAACAACTCTATAGGCTTACTCTAGACACCATGTGTAAAGTTTAGAGCCTTGTATCGGTTACAAAAAAGGGAAAAACAGTTATCTCTGCTGTTCCAGAATCTTTGTCCTTGTCAAATCCTCACCAGCACCAACACCGCCGATTCACTCACCTGCCAATCACGGGTGCGACCATGGTACCACAGTCACCAGCTCTATCCTCTTCCTGTGGTGGGGCTGTAACACTGATCACCATTTCTGTTATCTCTACCACCTTACCAACCCGACTTCCTGAACGTCACTCCAGATACCAAGCAAAAGAGAGGGAACCAGTCAGAAAACTTTAACAATATAAAAAAAAACATTAAAAAAAACCCAGAAGTCACTACCAGATGGCACTGAATGGGAAGCTAACTTGTGTTGACCAGTGGGCGTGGGACCATTGTTTAGTCCCTCTGTGGTAGTGTGAGCGTTGCTGCTTGATCAGTTGGGTCCTTAGCTAGGTTGGTGTCATCGGGCAGGCATTTCCTCTCGCAACAACTCTATTAAGGCTGTATTATAGAAGAGATCGAGTCTACCATTGAAACAATCGTGAAACAATCGATTGGGATTTTGCGGTCGCCGCGAAGAAGATCGAGGGTGATTGAGTTTGGTAGCAGTTTCTATTCAGGAGAAACACAATCTGCAAATGGGGATTGTCAAACTGTAGAGCCATTTCTGCACCACAGCCTGAAAAGAGGAGTGTGATCTGATGGGCAGTTTTCTAACAACCAAGGCAGAGAGATTGGAGAGACAGCATAAAGTTTTGTTAGTTTGAGGGAGTTGGGAGTGAGCAAGGTTTATTTCTGCGGCAGTGTGTTGGGTAGCATGTGTGCTTGTTCATGACGGGTGTTTCTGAATTGCTACGTGTAGACGGAGATTGATGCTTCACTGCAGAGCAACGTCTTTGTATTACGACCAGCACTGTGACAGATCACGACTGCCTTCATCCCCTTCCTTTCTCCCTTCCGTTTGGCTGGTGACCAGCATCTGCTTTTCATCTTCCCCTATTGTGTGGATATTATTGCGGCGGGAAACCGTTGATAAGAAACATCGCCTGGGCAGCTTGACTTCATTTGGGCCTCCATTCAGTCCCGACTTCTATATTTTTTATTGAATAACAAGTAGCCTCAAGAGATGTCACCTTTGAACTCTCAACTCTGACCGATTGAGTTTCTCAAAATCAACAGAGAAAGTAAACCGTTGTTTTTTTTTCCCAAAAGCCTCTCTTGAAGAGTTGCTGAACAGTGAGCCATTCCAAAAGAACACTCACATCAATCGCAACAGCAAGACCACTGGTCAAAATGATGAGGACGTAAGGCCAAAAAGAAATAGCCAACTTCAAATTTTGTATTATTTATTTTTTTGTGGTGAAGCGCAATTTTAAGGGTTTTTTTTACCGGCAAGGAATAAAGTGAAATAACAAAGTTGCAATCCAAATGTGGAATAGCATACACCCTGTACATAGGCCGCCACGAGTAACTCTAAACATGGAGTTCGATCTTGGTGAGTTTAAAAAATCAGGTTGGTCTCTTTTGTCCGCTTAGTAACCCACCCCCTCCCCCCCAAAAAACAAAACAAAACATGAACAACACTGGGGAGACTACCTTCAATGGGGTGTTATGTGTACAGCCCTATAAAGACTTACATGTGTTGATTATTGTTTTCTAATTAACAAATTACACAGCTTGTTTTTAAAAACTGTTTTACTGAAAAAATTGATAAAAACTTTGTGAAAATGTATCCAACACAGTTTACACCACTTGCACCCATTAATTTTTATTTTGTATTTGTTCACATTTGGTTACTAGCAGCAGACAGCACTGTTCGTTCATTGCAGATACTTTTATGGGAGTTATATGTTGTTCAGTTACTTTCATTTTCATTTGTAAAGACTGTTTTTATTGATAACGGTCGTTTTGTCTACTTTCAAAGTCAGGTTATTAGATACAAAAAAGGCATACAAGAAGACTCATTCTGATGCTTACTGTAAATATTTATTCCCCTTGTCAAATCCGTTTCATGCAAATCCCAATTCTTGAGAATTTGACGCCATTTTGTTTTTCTCCCCAGCCTTTTCAGTGGAGCAACCGCAGGCGGTTCCCGTGGCGACCCCTCCGACCACCTTCAGCGATGGCATGTACCAGATCTCCGAGTCGCTTCAGACGCTCAACGAGTTCAACGCCGAGGACATACTCAACATTAAGCAGGAGGACCCCGGGAGTAGCTCCGACTACTACAGTCTTGAGCCCTCACCGAGCTCTGGGAACTATCTCGAAGCGGCCACACCCGAGTTCTATAACAACCCCATGATATTCGATCCCAACACATCCTACTTCCAGAACAACAACTATAGTAAAAGTAAGTATTCATTTTAATTTCATTTTGTTCGCCTGCAAACATTTATAACATTTCACAATCCAAGGATGTACACAAACAAAACATTAAAAAAAAAACACTTTAAGAAGAGTACAATGTTTTGGGGGTTGAACAGAGAATAATTGACTGGAGCGGGATTTGAATCACTGACCTCCAGATTAACGTGCTGGCACTCAACCAACTGAGCTGTCTAGCCCTGTGTTGGCGGTCTCCCTATTTTGTTCGGAAGTGCCAAGAATACAAAAGTGTAAAAGTATTAAACAAAGTTCTGATTAACCCAGCTGGGCGGGCAGATCGTGTAGGAACAACATCCATCGATGTTTAAATAACATGTATGTACAGTATCTGAAACAAAAATGGTGGTGGTAGAACTCAGAGGGTGGGCTTAACATTGGTTAAGATTGAAGATATAAATGTTCACAGAATTACATGCATAACTTACATGGCCTAAAGATAACCATGGTGGGTAAGCTTTCCTTGAAATACTATTAGTTTTTGAGAAATGAGGACAGCAATTACTTGTTGTTTTGATCTGACGAGACCAAAACTGGATGTTCTTAAGCATTAAAAACACATTTGGTTTTGTTTTCTTCAGGTTTTGTTATTTTATGTTTGGTCACACAAATTGCAAATAGTGGTATTTGAAAATTACCAATGTACAGTAGTGAGTGTGCTTCAAATTATGGGGTAAAGATACTACATGAGCTTTCATAACAGCAAGTACTTTTTGCTACCAAAGTTCGTATGTGCAGCATTTTTTACTCTGGGGTTGTGCTACATGTATTCCCACCTTCTCTGTTCAACTATCTGATTAACATGGCTATCTTCTACCATGTGACAGTTGTGGTGGCACTGGTGGCAACTTGAAAGAAGCGGGGAATTTTTCCTTAAAAGAAACTTGTTTTTTAATTTGTTCTATTCACAGTAGTAGTGCTAGTGCTAGAATGTGTGACTGCACATACAAATTTGTTTGTTAATTGCTATGATATATCTACTTTGATCAAGTTTATTTATATTGTTGGACCTGGTAGTAGCTTTTAAGAGAGCTCTCTTAAAAGTCTGGCACTAAAATTAAATGTGCTCAAAATGGATGGACCTTTTTCTTCAAGTCCTCTCACTCTCTATTCAAGAAACCCGTATAAAAACACAGAGGTGCTGAATAATTATTTGCATATCTTTTTTAGCAAATTTAATATTAAAGCATTTTGTCATTCGGAATTGATAAAAGCTGGCAACTGATACCCAAGTAATTGCGAATTGATGTCTGCGTTGGCATTTTCTCACAACGGACCTAAATCCGGCACACCAAGAAATGTTGTTTCTTTTATGATCAGAGCTGTATGCGTGACCCTCAAAGCACAATCTGCAGAATCTGCTCCTTGCCTTCTTACAGATTTATTTGTTATCGTCAACATCTAGACGATCAATCATGTCACATAACGAACAAACGCCCAGCCCACTCGTAATGATCATTTGATGACGATGTTGTGGTGTTTGTGTCAGTACACACGCACCGTTTGATACGTTCGCACGTACTAAAAGCGGCAGGGCACACACGTACACACGCACTATGCAACCTGGCTGATCCTGGAAGTTTTCAATTAGCGTTGGAAACGACCCTGCCCAATAGCAACCAAAGTTTGGGAAGTTTTTACAGTGCTCCCCCCAAAAAAAGAAAATTTCCCATTTTGAGTCATCGTGCTTAGGTTATCCCATAACAACTTCTCATTAGTCACACAATGTGAGGAAATTTCTAGCAGTGCAAACTTGTAGAATGACTTGGAAAACTCTTTTAGTTTGACGGAAAGTTACTCCCGAAAAAATTAGTACGCTAGTTATTTTTACAAAATCTTCATTTTCACGTTAAAGGTCAGGTATTATACAAGTTTGGTAAGGATAAAACCGTTAGTTTATACCTTTAGTTTGATGCTTGATTATGAAGCTCTGTTTGTGAAGTTCATGCTAAAACCATTTTTTTTTTTTCCCTGTGAAATATTTCCCTCTGACAAATAAAGTCATATTTGGGAAAGCTGTATCTGAAAACCAAACAAAACATAATCAGCTGATTTTGATTGCACAACCGCAGATAAGGGCAATGTGTTTTCACTATTCTCTCCTGACTTACACAATGGATTAAACCCAAGTTTACAAAGGTTTGTTATTTCATGTGTACCGTGGATCACACAAGCCATGTACACTGTCTGCGACAATTTTGTCAGCTCCACCCGCATTTATAATACCTTTAACAAAAAGCAATTTTGGGCGTCTTATTTTTAAAATAATACTTTGTCAGAATTATTGTTTTCTTCTGTTTCAAACAAGCGAAACAGATTGACAGAAGACTTTATGAAATAAACAAAAAATAACACACAGACTCGATCTGTTAACTGTGCTGTGCATGTCACAAGTACCATCCCTTTAAAACAGTATCGGGCAGGTTTTTCTTCCGAAAAGGAAATGACATCAGTCCCTGGCTCTGACCGCAGCTTTCCTCTCTATGATGTGGAAAGACTCTAACTGTAGGCAGGATGTCTTAGGCTAGGTTCCCTTCCTGTTCAGGATGCTTAATCAGATTTATTTTAAAGGGAAACTGCAACGTTGTCGAGGGTGATTTTCTTCTGTGGTTTGATTTTTACTCTTTCTTTACCGATAACTACATGTAACATGACATGGTTAAGGCCTTCCTTTGGCGTGGAGGCGGCCTTTAGGTCTTTAGCTGTTTGGTTTGGGGGACAATCTTGAAGTTATAACCAGCGTTCTCCCTTGACAGCGTTCTGCTGGCCTAATACTAGTTAAAACACCTCAGAACCAGTCAGAAATCTCTCCAAGTGGTCCGGCTGGCCAGTTCAGTGTTGAAAAGCATCCCTGTTTTATTTGAAAGTCTGACTAGTGAAAAAGCTTATGGACTAGTAAAATTACAAGCTATGTTACTGGTCCTGCTGGCCAGTCACTAAAAAAAAGTTTAGAGCAAACTCTGTAGACACTTTTTTACTTTTTTATTTGTATTTATTTATTTTGTTTGTACATGTACATGAGTGTTGTAAGTGAAGCATTTAGTCTGCCCACCTTATCTGTCATTTACACTTTTTCTACAGAGTATTTTTGTTTTATGTTGAAGTACATGTACATGTACATGTATCTTCAGAAAAGAATTGCTTAAGTACTGTACCTGTAGGCTTAAGCCCATGTTTTATGTTAGTGGCTGTGGGGGCGTAAAGGTTAGTTAGTTGGTGAATGACGGACACCATTCAATACTGATTATTGTATGTTTTAGAATCTGAATGACTTGTACACAATTACAAGGTGTACATGAATTGAGTGTATTGTACACTTGGTTTCATAATTTAGACTAGATTGTTCAGCCTTGCTGTGGACTTCCCCTTTAATAAATTGATACAGTAAGGACATGTTTTGATTGGAGAGTGAAACTTAACCGAGTCAATAGAAAGATGCTTCATATGTCAATAGGTGACAAACACTCAGAAGTCAGTTTTTTTTTTGTCCTGAAATGAAAAAAAACACACCAAAAACTCCTTACTCAATGCTCTCAAACGCCAAGCATGAGATTATCAATTAAGCCTGGCTACATCAGCAATTTTGAAACAATCCTTTTTTTACAAATTCCTTGGCCCACATCACACCTTACAATTGTGTCTTCCAAACAGGAATTTTTAAAGCGTTTCTTAGACTGAATTTTTGTTAGACTCTCTTTCTCTAAACCCACACTCCTTAGAAGGGAATCTTTTCTCAAAATGTTGTACAGTATCAACAGCTGCAGTGCTTCTTACCAACTAAGTTTTTATTATCATTCATTTTTTGAATAATTACCAAAGGTTATATATACCCTGTTGTTAAATTAACAACACTTTGGTTTTCGGTCTTCTTGCAGATCACTTTGGAGGTTTCGACACCTTTGAGAATCCAAGTACAGGGTACCAACAGGTCCCTATCTGCAAGTCACTCTCAGACAGCTGTACCAGCTCAGAACTAAACGGGCTCGTACAGAACGTCACGAGAGCAAACTCCCCTCTGGATACTCCATCCAACCCGGTCATTCCTGCAGCTGTTCTCGCTGGGTACTCAGGTAAGCACGCCAATATTGATAAAATTTCATTTTAACTGAGACCTCACAAATCATAAAGTTTGTACCAGAAAAAGATTAGGAAATTTCCAAAAAATTAGGGAAATTCTCATTGATTCTCATTAATTCCTGCCAAAAAAAACACCAAAAAACGCTGTTACTTATCAGGGCTCGAAGTTGGGGTAAAATTCCACAAGACCGCAGAGCTTGTAGTTAAAAATGTTTACCGGACTAGAATTTATTTCACAAGACCAGAATCTTTATGAGAAAGAGCTTTCTACACAGATTCACATGTAAATTGTTTTTGTTTGAACAAGCACTATGATAAGATTTTTCTCATTCGTCTTATGGGTTGGTATATTTTGATGCACAATAGAACCAGACACAAGGTCACCATTTGAACATGATTTCTCTCCAGTGGCTATTATTCAATTGAAAAACACAAGACCATCGGACTTGTCCGGTCATGAGTTTACTGGCCCAAGGCCAAAATTACTGGCCTGGGGCTGGCGGTCCAGTGTCAAATTCCAGACCTGCTTATTTTGATTGCAGCAAATAAGCAACATCTAGAAATGTTCCCAACATCCCCGGAAAAAGTTGATTCTCTGATGATAAAGTTTGTATCAGAAAAAAAAAAATTCCACATTTTCAAAAAGCAGGGAAAATACATTTTACAAACCACTCCCGCCAAGAGAAACCCACTGCCGCTTATTTTGATTGCAGCAATAAAAAAAAGCAACTTCCGAATGTTCCTAAAAATCCTCTGGAAAAAAATATATATTTCTGTTTATTTTGCTGACACGACCAACAGTTTGTTTCCAAGTCCATTGTGCATTTAACATAATGAAGAAAACTGAAACACTTCAAAAATTAGTTGACATGTTTTGTCTTTTTACTACCTGGGGGTCCAGATAAAAGAAACACGCCAGGACCAAGCCAACTGTTGACCTCTTGACTAATTGTCAAGAGAGATTATTTTAGTTTTCAAATATTACTAGAATTCCCCTTTCAAACTAACACCCTCTAATAAGATCTTTTTTATATTTGTTCGGTCGGGAGTTGAGCCATTCTTTCTTTAATATTCATACCCAATTTTCTCTTGTTTACGAGTTTGTGTGATGAGAGACTTTGGGCTTATGCTGCTTGATTAAACATACGGCTCCAAAGAGAGCAAAGCTTTAGATGTTTGGTGAACACATGGTTTTGCCCCGAGGGTTACGGAGGGGGGTGAACATTGTGTCCCTGGCCCCATGCTTTGTTCCTTTGGACACTGGGCTCAGTCCTGTGTTGAAAACAATAACTATAATAGGGGCTGCGGTTTGAGTCATGGTGTGAGAGTTTATTTTAGGTGGTTTGTTTTTCTCTCGTTTTTCTCTTTTTTGGGCTGTAATTGAGGGGAGTGGGAGGGCGGCTCACTATGCTGGCTAGGAAACCGCAACTCCACTGTGTCCTCTGTTTTGATTTTTAAGGACGTTTACGTCCCTTAAACTTTTGTTCATGGAATACGTGTTCGATGGTGGATAGCAAGGAGTTTGTAATCGATTCTCTTAACACACAAAATTGTTGCTAATAATTGGTGTAATATGAGGATATAATTGTGAATGTTTGTTTGTGTGTGGAGAGATATTTCTGTTTGCCTGTTGGCTCTGCTGGTTTGGGTTTTGTTGGGAGTGTATGTTATTCCTAACCTTACACCTTTTTTATGAGTCAGCAGACGGCTTCTTTTTAGTTGTCTAACTTGAGAGGCATGGTTATCTGACTTGCCCGTCAGCTTGTCATTTCACTAGACATTAAACACTTTCACTGAGCCATGTTTCATTTAACTTACTTGGAAAGAGTTTTGACTGGTCCTGGGTTTTTTTTTTTTAACAAGCATTTGGCCAGCAGACAACTGTTTTGGGAAAACATATCATAGAAATTGAAGAATGTTCCATTTTTAACGGAAAAACTTTTTTTGATGCATGGACCTTTCCCATGCAAGAGGCAGATTGCACATCGTGCTTGCACACTAATGCTCCTGGTGGGCAAAACGAGAGAACATTTTGCCTTTTTGTATGAGGCTGATGGTGGCATGGCGCATTTTAAGCATCTGCCTAGTGCACGTTTGCCAACCAACAGTGTCTGTCGGCATGCGTGATGGACAGGGCTTATTGTTACACTAGGGATATAGAGCAGTACGTTATGGCTTTGCCCTTAAACCAGTAATAATAAAACTTATTAATAAAGACACTTACATTGTATAAAGCGCAGTATTGCAGCAAAACAGCCTCAAATCATTGTGTAAAAAAACAAAGCTAGCTAAAAAGACAAGAGTCAATAGCAGAAAAAAATTGTTAAAAAGTTACAACATTACATATTACAGGAGAATAGACAATGATAAGTATCACACACTGGCCCTGGCAGTCTTAGGCAATATAAGGGGTAAAATACTGGAGAACAGATAAAGGCAAAAGACAACAGCTGAAAAAATGTGTCTCAAAATGTCTCAGGAAATGCCTCACCTGGTGAAGTTTTCAATAGTGTGTTTGAACTCAGATGTGAGATTTTTACTTCAGGATTGAGAAAATTATTATTCAAAGTTTTGCCCTAAATGGGTTTGAAGGTGAACTCTGTAGGCCTAGAAATCCTTGCTTTCCGAGTCCTGTGAAATTTAGATAGATATAAAATTAATCACCTGTTGAAGTATCCATAAGTTTATTTTTACTTTGATGTTAGATTTTTTACCCTGGGATCAAGACAATTATAGTTAAAAGTTTTGACCTAAACCAAAGTAAGATGAGCTCTATGCATGCTTTCCAAGTCCTGTGAAAGTAGGATAGATACACTGTAGAATTAATCACCTGGTGAAGTCTCAATTTCTTTGGTGGTACTTTGATGCTAGATGAATTTTATATTTGATTCTTAATTATTTCTTTTCTTGTCTTTATCCAGGGAGTGGTCCGATCCAACTGTGGCAGTTCCTTCTTGAGCTTCTCACAGACAGAACGTGTCAACACATCATCAGCTGGACGGGCGACGGCTGGGAGTTCAAACTCTCAGACCCAGACGAGGTTGCCAGGCGATGGGGCAAACGAAAGAACAAGCCCAAGATGAACTATGAGAAACTCAGCCGGGGCCTACGCTACTACTACGACAAGAACATCATCCATAAGACGGCAGGGAAACGCTATGTCTACCGTTTCGTCTGCGATCTTCAGAGCCTCCTTGGTTACACACCGGAGGAGCTGCACGAGATGGTTGGCGTCAATCCCGCACGGGACGACGATTGAACGGCGCCATCGTGCGACCGTTTATATCCATTCCACGTAAACCTTGATAATGATATACTTTTTTTCTTTTTTTTCTCGTTGAATTTCTCTAATGGTTATCCCGAATTGCTCTGATGAGTGGTGCTTACTTGTGGTCTGTTACGAGACTAAGTTTGTTTTGTGGCCTTGGTAGTGTGGCTCTTGTGTTTTGTCGGTCGTTTGTCGTCAGTCACTTGCGTGGAGCGCTGCCTGACCAAGTATTCCGTGTGTCCAGACATAAAAAATCTGCTTGGAAGCCTGGGGCAAGGTTCCCTTAGTCCTATATTTTTGATGTGTAATGATGATCGCATGTAACTGGATGTCTTCTGAGAAGTGTTACAAGACCTGATGGGAAACTTGTTTACAAACTTGCCATAATTACCTTCTGTATTTTTGGATATGACAAAAAAATAATAACTTGAAATATGTATAAGGAGTTCAGTATTTTTGTAAAGACACAATTTTGTTTATACATGTTTAACTGTATCTATACCAATTTGTGCATATTTGTTTGTGTTGAAGACGGAAAAAACATTTGCACAAATGTAGCACAATTGCGGTATTGGAAGATACCACTTTACAAAATTGGGGAAAACGGTGGAAGTTTTTTTTTTTTTTTTTTCTACTACAGTTCTATTTTTTTTACACTGACTTTTCTTAGCAAAGTGTGTGTTTTTTGTTACCAAATAAAAGAAGATCATCTCGAAACTCTGCCAGGGTAAGGTGAAGAATTTTGTAACTGGTGGTTTTTTTTCGCCGTGGCTGGTAGATGAAAATTAGGGATTGGTCCAGTTTGAGAAGTTCTCTCACGAAGAAACTTCACAGCGAGGTGGTTGGTGGTGGTGAACGAGTGAAAGGCGGCAACTGTGGGGAGTGACATTGGAAGTACTGGAATACTGCCTGCAAATTTGTTTTGCCCTAAGTATTCACAGCGATGAGATCTCTGATTTCAGACTTTGATCTGATTTCAGGCCTTTTGTCTGTTTGCCTGGTAACAGTAAATTGCTGATTTTTTATCAACTGATTCGGTGCTGAGGATACTGTTCCCAGAAGCTCCCTGCAATCTATAGCTCCAGGGGTAAGCAAAAGGTTGAAAATGCCATCATTTCACCTCCTACAAAATTGGATCCAAGTTTCAGACCTCATTGTCAGCAATGACTCTCACCCTTGTATTCACTGTAAGGTATGTGCTCATTTACTCTGCCTACGACAATACATACTTTCCGCCTTTGGAAAAAAAAGATTTTTCTGGAAAATCTGTTTAGACATTTTGAGCTTACAAAATTCTGGGCAGCATATTCTGCATTCCTTGAAAAGCTTGTCTCAAACTGGTCGACATTAAACTGTGACTTTATTTTGTATCCGCCACTGACCAAATGCTTCCCTTTCTGGAAGAGGTTGCGCTGGGTTAGATGAACTTTCATGAACCTTGATTGATGGATACCACTGGTCAAACCCCTTGACCCGCAGGCCTGGTTCCTTGACTGCTGCATACAAATCACCATGGATATTGAATGCGATTTGAAAGGCACACACTGTTTTCTCTGTTGGAGAGCCTCTTTTTCGAGGCATTGGTTTGCCTTGAATAGTTTTTCTAAAGTTTTTTTATATAGTATTAGCTTTTTTAATTATTGCTATTATTTATTTATTTTATTTTTCCCCAAAAAATCATTTAAGGGTAAATTTATACCCTTCAATTCAATTTGTTACTATTGTTTTTTAATTTTTTGGTGATTTTTGAGTGAAATCTAAGTGATTTTATTCTCTGGTAACATAAACTATTGGTGCTCTTTTTAACATAGTCATTCCTTGGAAAGCCATTTTGTTTTCCTCTCTGTTTATATTTTTGTGAAGGTAATTTTACTGACCTTAGAAATCAATCACAGAAAAGAGAAAACAACAGTTCTTCAAAGTATTTTATTTATTTT
This sequence comes from Pisaster brevispinus, assembly GCA_023634235.1. NCBI lineage: Eukaryota > Metazoa > Echinodermata > Asteroidea > Forcipulatida > Asteriidae > Pisaster > Pisaster brevispinus. Next base: position 7,238,472 of record JAMKCF010000016.1, on the reverse strand, counting down.
ACCTTATGATTTCTCATAATGCATGATATTTGTGATTGCATTTTGTATAATTATGTCTTTCCTATTTTTACTATTATTTTTTATTGAAAATTGAAGAAGCCGAGTTGCTGGTTTTGGTTTTTTTCTGATGTTGCCCGTCTGGTGTCCCTACAGACACACACACACAGTCCTACATTACCTTTAGTCTGGTCACCTCCTCTGTTCAATCTTAATATTGTTACCTTTGTGCTGTTGGACTTTAACTTTATGAAGCAACATTAATTGGTTTTGTACACGACTGCGATAACAAAGGTTCAGTTTTCGAGGACCCATTGTCCCGTAATGAGATGTTTTTGCAAAGTACTGTAATACAGTATATCGTGTGGCTTACAGAAAACAACCCACTTCAATTATTTCAATGGTACATGAAACAAAATGTAGGAGAGCTTATTCACTGGTAGTCTGTTCATTTCGAAACAATAACAACACAGACTAAAGTGGGTTTTTGTTTTAAGAGTAACATTTTGAACTGGTGGTACGAGTACACGTGACCACATTCAAAACGCAGGCTGAAAATATGGGCGGTGCATTCTCGCCTGATCTCACAACGGTGAACAATCGCAAGTTTGAGTGCCTGTCTACACGTTGAAACTGCGATGGCTGTAACAATGTATCGAGGTGTTTTGACCGAGTGGGGGCGCCTCTGCTTTTCTTTCATGTATCTATGGGGATGTTGCTGAAGGTTCAAACATTGAGAGAACAAAGAGAAGTCCGCGATTTACCGGGTCGACAAATGTGTGTGTGTTTGTGGATGTTAACATAACATCTAAATAACCTGGATTGTGCAGTTATACCACCGAAAGGTATGGCTCTTGCCAGGGTGACATAAAAACCATTTGTAAAGGTTTTTTTTCCCCTCTGTAAATAGTTCAAGACTAGTTTATTTAGTACTTAGCTTTTTAGATGAACAACTACTGATTTGATATGATATGATCACTTGTTGGTCTGTGACACTCTTGAACCCCACAGACCGTTATAACCATGCACACGTGATGACATTTTCACGGGTTCTTTGTAGTCACGGACAATTCCTCCATCTAGATATTTGCTTTCCTTTGTCTTTTATAACAACCTTTTTTTCTAAAGAAAACAACTGTATTTTGGCGGGCCAAAATCAGTTAACCTGAGAAATATTGCTATTCTCAGAGATAAACCTTTAGAAAGTGACTTTTATTTTTGCAGGCGACTTCAAAATGGAACGTTTCCGAAGTCCATGCAATACCAAAATAAAATCCCATATATAACGAGAGTTATGTCCACGTGTTCAGTGGCGGTAATTCACCGCAGGCGGAATGCTGGTTAAAGAAAAAATGTGGGATGAAAAGGTTACAAGCTATCTGAGTTTCACATAATGCTTGGCTTCGCACAAATCGGATCCGAACACTGTCAAATTAAAAAAACAAGTCACGGTGCAGTTTCATAATAAAAACGAGCCTCCGAACACTTGTACTCAAAATTTGGGCCAGAGACTATTGTTATTATGTATTATTATTTTCAACGTAATGCTGATTTATAGGCAAAGTTACAAAGAAAGATACAATCAAAGTCACCGGTGACAGTTTTATCTGAACAGAATGACTTAGTCGTTGAGAAAACGGCAAAAAACTGCTACACGGTGTTTTCATCAAGAACCTCGAGCCCATCCACGTATCGAGGTGGCAGCTGGTACCGGCCGAATCTCTCTCTGTACATGTACTTACAGTACTTCAGATAGAAATTGCACAATTCGTTTGGAGTCATTACTTAAGTATGACAATACATTTATCTCCCCAATTGCCACGGTATCTTCTCATTTTGTACAATTGCTAAAAACAAAACAAAAAACGGTTTGATGAGTATAAATGTGCAGCTTTTTCTACTGTTAACTCGAACTGATCAAACATGTCGCTCTTTAGTATTGCACTCATTGGCTCCAACAGGGGAAAGGGGGCGTGGTGGGGTTTTGAGAGGTGCGGAGCAAACTGTCTCTCTGTTGTAGATCTGCAGGGATGTGATTTCTCCGTTTTTAACCGGAATTCCGTTTTTTTGCCCTCAAAAAAAAAAAAATCCGTTTCCCCCCCAAAAAAAAAAAAAATAAATAAAATAAAAAAAATTTAAAGATCAAATTCATAAAAAAAAATGAAGATATAACCATATAATAACGCCCAGATTGCAGAGTAGGGCTTTTAAAACCAAAGATGAATGTTAATATTGGGCTTCATGCTCGCAAGTTTTCGAGCTCGCATGCTTTCGCTCTTTGCGCTCAGAGTTCAGGTTTTTTTCTCAACAGCCTATCACATCCCTGAGATCTGTCAAAACTCCATCAATAATTTCACTCATCTGATTTGATCTCGGTCATTTTCAAGTCACAAAACTGATCTCCGATGCTATAAAGCAACGAAGGGGAGCGTTGGGTAGCTCAAGCCACGCCCAACACTATGCAAACAAGAAACAAGGAAGTACAAGCTACCCCCAAAGTAGTTTGTGCGATGCTCCCTCTCTCCTGTGCCCAATTTCATGGCTCTGCTTTACCTTAGGCAAATTATCTGTGCTTAACGGAAGCAGGGAATTCCGCGCTTAAACGTCAAGCATATTTCACGGGTTATCGGGGAATTTTTGCTTGTGCGGGTTCGTACTCCACGTACGTTAACACAGCTAGCGCAGCAATTGGGGGCTTACAATAGTGATCGTAAGTGCAGAATTTGGCGGTAAGCAGAGATGTGAAGTTGAGCCCTCTATCTTTGATCCAGTTGGGGCATGAGAATCATTTTCTAGACTACAATCTTTTTCTTCCAGCTGCTTTTTACTGGGCAGGTTCCCTGTAGCCTACTGTATACAGAATCTTGTAAAACTAATATTATAAGAATTGCTTCCGTCTAGAGCGAAGGTAAACGATGGTATTTTGAAAGTCGATATTTTTTACAACTGGTTTATACACTGCTGAATTCAAGGTATATTTTCTTCTGAGAATTGACTTATAACTTTTCCACATTTGTATAAAGACATCACAGCGAGACTGTTTAAGATGATACCATATTTTTTTCGGCTTTCGTTTGTACAAAAAGAAAATGTAGTAAAAATTGTCCACTGGTAGATTTGTGTTGTTATTTTTTCCTGTCGGTTTGGTTAACTCCTTTGTATTATAGTAGATATTGTGACGTTTAACAGTGAAACAAATAGAAGTTTGGTGTTGTTTCGTTTTGTTGATTGTTAAAAGAAAATAAGTTACCATTGTTACAAGCTTGAAGCCGGTGCTGGCACTGGCAATAAACAAGTCAGAACCAATTTTGTTTGTAACCCGACGGCTGTAAATGTGTACATGGTTAATTGTATTATTAAAAAAAAGAGTTAAAAACGGTAACAAACGCCTTGTGATCCCCTCGTTAAAACTAATTAAGAAGCCACGTATTGCCCTATTAAGTGCTGATTTGAATATTGGCTGTATTGTCCAATCGGTGTCCATTATTGATAGTATAATTATATGACGTCTTTTGGCTGATTTGTTTGCGGTTTTTCCTCCTCACGGAAAGTTGTGACGTGCCGTATCACTGCGTGCTTTCACCACAAGTTGTAGTGCCTTTTGTAACCGCTGTTTAAGTGAATAATGATGGGTCCTTTTTGAATGGAATAAAATTACAGAGTACAAGGCGAAAAAAAAATATGAGTGACTTGTTAATTTGTTGTGTTTACTATTCTATGTTTATGTTTTCTTGATAGTCAATCTTTTGCATAATAAGGTCGGATTCACGAGAAAGAAACCACATTAAAAACAAACAAACAAGCAGAGTCGTGTATCGAAAGAGTTGCGACACGGAGGGACCATTTTTCTTTAGTCACGTGGTTGTAGGACGCCATTTTCGGTCCGAATGTAGCACACATTTAGTGCTCGATATGGGGGCATGGTGTTTACCCCCCCCCCCCCACCCATTATGTCTTCATTCTGTGACACGAATATCAGGAATTTTGTATAGGATGTTAGGAGGGGACACTTCTGTACACGGGGAGGTAGTGTGTTAAGGTATGGACAATTTTTGGGGGTTATCGTCTGCTCCACGTGGGGCGTGGTCGTTGCAAAACCCAATGTACAGTCTAGTACGACACCCCGTGTGTCCACGCTTTTTGAATTTCTATATTTATATTTCTTACCTTCGTCTCTTTTTTTAAATATTTTTATACCGAAAATGGCTTCTTATTGCAAGCTGTCGCGACTCGGAATAAAAAAGCTCCCCAAAAAATAGAATACAAATTGGCACACGCGGCCACGTTTCAAATTAACCATGTCAAAGGTCGTATGATTCCCCGCTAAGAACCGCCCCCACCCCCTTTGTATTCAGCGAAGATACTTATACATTTTGTCATGGAGAGAAAGTACGCGTTGTTATAACACACACATTAAAGCAAAGCAATGGCTGCCTAGAAGTAAATCATGTGCGATGATGTTGGTTTATTCCCGACTTTTTCAGAGCGAAATTTGAAACATGTGACGTCATTGAAAATTCAACAACAAATGGGTCTTTACATTCCAAGGAGTAATTTTTCGCCCGTCAAAAAGTAATGTCAAATTCAAGCCCGTTATGATTGAATAAAATCGAAAGTCAGGAATGATCCAAAACATCCCCGAACAAAAATGTACAGACCCTTTTTTTTACCAGAATGGTGTCATCGGATGTTTTAGGATGTTGAAAAAAATTTGCACTATGGAAGGGTATCGAATGCAATGGCAATTAACACCATTTTTAACGTGAAGTTAGAGACTTGGCCCATTTGTATGAGGAGTCTATTTATGGGAAAATGAGTATACATCACATATTTGAATTTGACCTTGAAGCCCCTCTTTGAATAACAGAGGATTAAAACTGCCAACGTCATTGTGTAAGTACAGGAACCAGACCAAAGATAGCCACGACGTTCTATTATTGGTGTTCTACGTTATCTTTAAAAGAAACTGGATCGGAGTGGTGTACCAATTCCAATTTGAATAAATTACCGGTGGTTGCACCTTTAAATAGATATCCATGTATCTTTAATAAGATGTGGCCACAGGACAGACTGGTTCCAATTTTCAGGAACCAAATATAGCGGGCATTGGTTGCTGGAAGTCACACGGATCACGATCTACGCATGCTGTTCGGAGTGTAGAGAGTTCCGGCACTCCGGTATGACTCAACTGGAATATGGGCTATTTCAGGACCCAACATGGATGACTTCAATTTGTTGAGTTTTACGTGACAACCAATAAACGTCGCTTCCGTCGGATCGAGCTCTCAACTATAAAGAGTTCAATCCCAGTTTTAACCAGTGTTGCTGTGTTTTAAAAGCTAATCAAAGGGGCACGTTGCCTTCGGATTTGGGCGCTTTGGGCTATAAAAAGTGTTTGTATTTAAACCAATACATGTATATAGTTGGAAATAATATATTTTAAAAGTAGAATACAATGATTCACGTAAAAATATTTTTTTCTGCTTTTTTTCTAATGACAGAACACTGTACGCTATTTTGTAGAACAAAATTATTGACTCCACAAAATGGCAGACCGTAAGTTTTGCTGGTTGTATTTCCAGAGGCAATTTTGATGTTGTTTAATTACTACACACTACTTACAGCACACTGCAGGTTTTTGTAAAATAAAAAATAAACGCGCCATCTTGTTTTCAATAGACACATCACCAACACACATTCAATAAACACGCCATCTTGTTTTCAATATACATTTGTACACATCATCAACGCACATCCAATATACACGGCATTTTGTTTTCAATAAACGCATCATAAACACACTTTCAATAAACACGCCATCTTGTTTTCAATGTACATTACACATCATCAACACACATCCGATATACACGTCATCTTGTTTTCAATAGACACACCATTAAACCAAGAACTTGTAATGACAGCTTCACCATATTGGTGGACACCGCATACCGTAACGATTTATGTTTTGTCTTGGTTTTTTAATTCGGTTTTAACAGATGTAATAATTACATTTGCACGGGATAAAGAATACTTGTTATGCATTGACGTCATCGTGCCCCCATTTTAGAGGTAAAACGATGACACAACAATGTAAAACGCATACTATGTATGCGCGCGCATACGATGGGCCAACGACCAACCTTCTCTTGACCTCTTGACCTCTAGGTAAGAGGGCGCCCTATTCAAATGCTGTCATTTGCATTAAAGGTCATTGATCATTACATACTTACGCTTTCCCAGCTTCGCTACGAATGGGCAGCGCGCCTTTATCGTTACCTCTCGTCACAGCCTCGTTACGGTACCATGGGCAGCACGCCGTATCGATCTCTCGTCACCAACCCTTTCGGAAGGAAAGTGCTGAAGAACAACGCTAATTGGCCAGCCAAAAGTGCCCGCTCTGCAAAGTCAAAACTTTCCAGTGCTTGTTTTGTGGTGATTAGGGCGCTTTGTACGCCCGTGTCAAAATGCAAGTATTTTTGACGCAATCCACTTCCAATGGGTCATGATTTTACACGGTCACCTTAAACTGCATAAACATGTAGATTTCTCTTGCAAATTTGCGGGTTACCATACCTATAGCGGGCGCGTTCTAGCACATTTAAATTAACCACTACCAGGGGTGCGTTTTCGCGGCAGTAACCGCCAGTATAACTGTTTCGGTCGTTGGCCAGTGATTAACCAATGGCCAATTAAACCAAAGCAGGTATTTGTTACGACCGCGAAAATGCACCGCAGGGGCGTATTTGAGCGAGCAGGGCGTAATGAGAAAAAGAAATGGCGCGGTGAGATCCGTCAGGGAACGAGGTTGTCGCTTTCCCCGAGCACGTACTGTGGACAAAAACCCACAGGCTTTACTTCGAACCCTCTAACCTCGCCATTGTAAGAACACACCACTTGTGCAATTCGGTTGCCTTGCCAAAAGAGACAACTTGTGGAAACTTAACAAGTTCGTCAAAATAATTCGATCCAACTGTGATGGAACGAGATTTCCGGTCCATGACCTTTTCCAGTCTCTGCATTATTTCTAACATGTCTCAAGTTTCCTCAAAGTGATGTTAGAACAGGACAAGCATCTCAGGATGTTTGGTTGCGTTTACTGACTTCTTCTACAGTCTTTAAAATAGAACTTCCATTCCTATTTTTTTTTTTTTTTTTAAGAAACTTAAAGGCAGGGTATTAATTTTTTTTTTTTTTTTAACGTTATAGAGCTGGCTTACAGGCCAAAGTTGCATCTGAAAGTTTCAATTAAACACAGTCAGTATCTAATGAGAAAACGGCAAAAAACGCTTTTGGTAATTGTCAAAACCAGTCTCCTCGTTTCGTTTATCTCAACATATGCATAAAATAACAAACCTGTACAAATTTGGGCTCAATTTGTAATCAAAGTTGCAAGAAAACAATGAAATGAAGAAAGAAAAAAAACACCCTTGTTGCATAGATGTGTGTGGTTTCAGTTGCCTGCGGTAGGCTTCATGCCTGACGCTTTTCTCAGATTCGAATTTTGGTTGTGAAAAATTACCTCTTTCTCTAAAACTTCACTCTTCCCTCTATACAATCTGACCTAGCTCTTTTTTAGAGTGTACTTACAAAACTAAAACAACAACCACTGAGGAAAAAAACCTGGTAAGGTGACAGATCAAGGTGGTCCCTTTTATTGTGTTTCTTGCCATCACTTTAATGCTTTGACTGTAAATGATATACACCAGGCGCGTGGTCGGCTAATTACTATTGAGAACCTCGCATTATATTGATGACAAACTCAATATGTCATCATTTCCTCAGATTTATCTAGAATCAGCAAAACACTTGTGAAATTATCACTTATTAATATGAAGTGGGATTAGATGAAGATGTCTCTTTAACTACACCATATCCTCAAGAAGTATTCTTCCTACATGTTTTTTGTTTGTTTGCCAACTTGTTGATCAGCTGAGGTATTGCTACACTTCTTTCTTATGAACTTAATCTTGTTCCCTAAAGTGACAGTATTTGTAATGTATAACACGTGTGACTATTTTGTATGTAAAAAAAAAGAAAGAGCCAGGGCTCGGTTTCACATGAGCACTAATTGGCCATGTCATACATGGCAATTTACAGGCAACCAGGGGTCGATTTCACAAAGAGATAAGACTAGTCTTATCTGAAGTTAGGACCAGTAACTGGTCTTAACTTAGGACTAGTCCTATCTCCTAGCATTGCCTAGGACTAGTCCTAAGTTAGGAAGGGTTTTGTGAAATCGACCCCAGGGGTGGATTTCACAAAGAGTTAAGACTAGTCTTATCTCGAGTTAGGACGAGTTACTCATCCTAACTTAGGACTAGCCTTAAGTTTTTAATAATTCCTATGACTAGTCCTAAGTTAGGACTATCTTTGTGAAATTGACACCAGGGGTGGATTTCACAAAGAGTTAAGACTATAGTCTTATGTCGAGTTAGGACGAGTTACTCATCCTAACTTAGGACTAGCCTTAAGTTTTTAATAATTCCTATGAATAGTCCTAAGTTAGGACTATCTTTGTGAAATCGACCCCAGGTCCCGGTAATCTCCAAATAGAAAATTTATGAAGTCACATTTCAGTGTTCTTCATTATTTTCTTGGGGATAGTGAGTT
>JAMKCF010000016.1:6989865-7224865 GCA_023634235.1 Pisaster brevispinus | reverse complement strand
TGTACTGTTAAAAAACGTGAGCAGTCTGCAGTTGGTATGCGCCTAACTATAGCTGGGCTAATTACTCAAATGGGACACTGACAGCTGAGAGATACATGTTTTGTATAGTTTAGGACTCTTCTTAAAGTTCTCGGGTGCAGCAGCAGTGCCTGGCTGGACGATTAAACACTGAGTGAAAAAGAACGTCAAACAATGGCAAGCGGTATGATTATCTGGTTTTCTTTTAAGTTGGAAAGTAATGTCGTTTTTGTTGCATCAAAATAGCGAACACGTTCTAAATCTATAGTATCACTATCAGTATCAATCAGTCCGGTACAGTAAACCGTGGAGGTAAACGAATAAGTTTCTAGTTGACCAGTTGACCATGCTAATTTTTGACCACCACTCGATCGAGAGAGCGCTTTCAACGGCGAATTGTAATGTTAATCTTATTTTGACGGACCTAGTCTACTCTCTAGGCCTACTACTACTGTTACATTTACTGTTTGGGTAGCCCCATAAATAGTGCCAATTAATACGCTGGACTCCCTCTGGGCTCTGCTTCTTGGCCATGTTGGCCCTACGCCGAAGTACCTCAAAATCCACATTTTTGTGGCGAGATTTTGTCCCCAGTTGTCACCTGTGGCGTGCTGTAGGCTAGCTCATTTGTGGAGAGCACATTAACATGAAAGTGTGCGTGCTCAATTTGGTGTAAATTTATGAAAAATCTCAGAGCTGGCAATCGCCCGATTATAAGGTTTATCGCGAATAGCAATCTATCAATAGAGGGCGCTGTTTCACCGAGCATGATGGGAAGGGAAAGGGGGCTAAACCCGAACGCAAGATCTTTGTTGACAACCGACTTTGTTTACAATTATGGCCGGCGTTCGCAACTTCATGTCATGGAAGTCGGTAGATTTGAGAAAGTTTTGAGAGAAAGAAGTGTCGTTATAGATAATGAGGAAAAACATGCTGATCTTGCGGAGAAGGCATTTTGGTCGAAGAAGCTCGGATTAGGAGTGAAAAGTACTGACGCAGAAGCTGAAAAGGAGAAGCGAAAAAAAAAAGGTATTTGACGGCGGCATTGTTCATCTTCCGCGACCCGAGTCCTTAGCTGTTGGATGGGAGGACGGTCCTTCTAGTTTACCCGACTGTTCAAGGGATCACTTAGATAGCTACATAAAATCTGGTAAATAAGTAACACTATACATAGTTATACGTACAAATATGAACTTTTATTATGCTTTATTAATCATCATATCACTAGCATGAATAATTAGGCCTAACATTGAGACAAACAACCTGTTCGGGTACATGACCCAGGTTGACATTATAAACTTGTTTGTAAATTTTTTTAATTGATATCATTTAGGTCCCTAAGTAATAAATCAGTAGTAATTAACGGTGGCAGCTGAAGACAATATTTGTAACACTATAGTCGAGTTTCAATTCTGAAGGGAAGGGCAAGTTTTAAATGTCATTATGTAAAAAAAAGGGTGTAGCATAACCAAACTATATAAAAAAATTGAGGTAAATCAAATGCTGTTGTCAGACTTGATGTTCTTTTAGCCTTTTACACAATTGTGTTTCAGCATTAATAATGCAGCATTAAGATTGTGAGATGTGTGTTTATTTCTCCACTGGAAAGGTTAAGTATTAACAATTTGATTGATTTCAATTTATTGAAATTTGTTTAGGCAATCGACGAATAGGATTAGAGAAGACCGAGGGGAAAAGAACACTTGCTCTTGGGAAGGGACTTTATATGTCAGGGCACATCAGGGCTCTCCAGTACCATGGTATAAGTGAAAACTTGAGCTACTGTTTTGTTCGGGGAAAGGTAAGTTACAGTAATTGTGTTCTGATCTTCTGTAATGAAAGTCTGGCAGCTTCAAATGTTCTGAAAGAGAGACTTTACTTAAAATACACATAAATTTGATGATGATAATTTCCATTGAAAAAGTGTGTCAAATTTGGCTGTGCAAAACATTAAGTTGATTTCTAAGATAGAACTTCTAAGATTAAATTATCCAGATGAAGTGTCTACAATTAAATGATGTAGGTGTAGATTGTAAGATTTGACATTTTTAGGCCAGAGTCTCCATGAATTGTCCTTGTTTGTGTAAACAACTGAAATGGTTAAAACGTTCAGGAAAATGTTTGTTAAAGGTTTTCAATTGAAAACTGGGAACTTTTATTCAAAAACTTTAATACATTATTGACAAACTTTCTGCAGGTAATTCCTCAGCAAAAAACAGGAGACACAGCTTACAACACATGGGTTGTGCTACAGAAGGAAGCAGGTCAAGTTTGCACTGCAGAGTGTTCTTGTATTGTTGGGTAAGAAATTATTGTATATTTTCATTTAGTTAATTTCTGATTGAGTTTGTCACAAACGACTTCACCTTAAAACTATTTCAAGGGTTTAAAAGTACATGTTGCCTTCAGAGTTGGCACCTTGGGGTATAAAAGTGTTTGTAGAACCAAATTTTTGACACGACAAAATGGTGGACCGTGTTAGTTCACAAAGTAAAAGGAAAGCCTCACAATTTTTAGGGATATTTGTAGTAGGCTAGATATTTGTGAGTCGTTGTATTACTTTAAAAACAACTTTTGGCAGTGTGTTCCCCCCAAATAAAAAAAAACTTACTGGAAACTGCTCATTTTAGGCAACAAAAATGTCACCATCATGCTTTGATTTTATTTAGTTTTTTGTTCAATAAGACTCATGTGAAAGTTATTTCAGCAAACAAATTAAATAATATTTTTCTTTTATTTGTGCAGAATACAGGCCACATGCAAACATATTGCTGGCCTACTATTTGCCGTTGTTGAGGCTGTAGAGGAAGGGCGGAATGTATCATCAACATCACAGAAACAAGCATGGGGGAAAGCATCCAAAGGCCAGTGTATTCATCCGCCTGAATTTGCCAAAAACATCAAAGTGATCGGGATAAAAGAAGATGTTTCCATGCAGTGTGTGGGAAATGCCAGAATGTATAGATCAGATTTCGACCCAAGAGTTAACGCCCACCGGGCAGGGAAACACATTTCTGCATTCAATCTTGATGGCCTAGCATCAATCACTAATGGTAACTGCAGCGTGTTAATGCATATGAAACGTGCTTGTGATCAACATCATCGGGTTCCAAACATTAAATGCTTCAAGACCGAGGAGACAGTAGAAACCAACATCCCTGTCCCTACTGTTCAGGAAGCGTATAACAGTTTAAAGCATCATACATGTCATGAGCCCGTTTCACCCAAGGAACTGATCAGAAAGCTTACTGTAAGCAAGCACCAGCAGGAAGTTTTAGCTAATGAAACGCTTAAACAGGCTTCTTCATCATTATGGGCAGCACATCGAAAAGGTCGAATCACAGCAAGCATGGCAGGGAACTGCATCGGATGTGTAAGAGAAGGGTCACTGTCTGGACATTCCCAAGTAGCACAGGTGATGGGCTACTATGGCAGTCCCCAGTCAGCAGCACTTACCTGGGGGAGAAAAAATGAGGACATTGCACGAAAACAATACCTAGCTCGCCACCGTCTTCATCACAAACACACAGGAATTTCGTGTACAGCAACTGGACTTTGGATTAGTCTGGAATGCCCCTATGTAGCTGCTTCTCCGGATGGCATTTTTTCATGCAATCAATGCGGCAGTGGTCTCCTGGAAATTAAAAACCCCTACAGTAACAGACATTTGTCAATAAACGATTTATCTTGCCAAAAAGGAAGTTTTTTGACAAATGAAAACGTGTTATCCAGCTCAAGCGTACGCATAGTTATTATGTCCAGGTGCAAATCCAGATGTGGACAAGTAATTATAAATGGTGTGATTTTGTTGTTAGGACAATCAGCCAAACAGACAATCTTTTTGTGGAACGAATTGTCTTTGATTCTGATTTCATTGCCGTAGTCCGCCCCAAGCTTAAACTGTTCTTTGTGAATGGTATTGTTCCAGAATTTGACACAGGGGCTGCTGCAGAAGCCGTCAGACAGCGAGCAGTGAAGAGGGTAGTAGAATCCATGTTAGACAAGCTTCAACAAAGTAATAACTGTGTTTCAATTACAGACACAGCTTACCCTTGTGGTATTTGTGGAGACGTCTGCCAGGACCAGCCAACTAATAACGGGGACAATAGTATTTGTTGTGACAATTGTGACCGCTGGTTTCACTTTGAATGTGCTGGAATTAATGGCAGTGAGCAGTTCCTGAAGAAGAGAAAGATGCTATGGAAATGTGATGGGTGCCATCCAAGCAAGAGGAAGCTGAACATGCGAGAACAGTAATGAACAGATGCTGATGTTTGGAGGGAAATATCGACTGATGTCTGAGACACATAGAGCTACTATTCAAAAGAAGAAAGTAGTGCTCTTACAAAACAAAACAAAGTCTCACATTAAGCAAAAATAAGCAAGATACCAGTCACAGATTATGGATTTGACATGCTATTCTGGCTGGTTACCTTAGTCTGGTAAGCATAATTTGTTTATGCTTAGTTACTTGAGCCCAAAACCCTCCAGTTTTTGTTTTAAATTGGATGGTTTTAAATGTTGACTTTAATTTTATGAGGAGTTGAAAATAAATACAACGTTTAATCAATATACACAAAAAGAAATGTCCAGATTTGAAATTTATTCATATCAAACACTTTATTTCCGAGTTTATTCAGTTCAATCTCATGATAAATTTGCCAATTTACATGTACATGTATCTTGTGTGATAAAGAGGGGCTACGGAGCAATTCAGCTTTATGACGCACCAATTTTTTCAACAGATTGAGTCCTTGAGCAAGTGGAAGAAAAATATATATTCAAATGTAATTTGTTTCATTCACACAATGTTGAATTTGAACTTTTGAATGTTTGACAGAGCAAAAATTCCTGTGTGGAAAAGACGTTACATTTAATATTGACCTTCAAAGACTTCATGTTTCAAATTTCACTCCGAGGCTAGAGCTTTGTAATTGTCTTTCCACTTTCCTCTATCTGTTGGGAAATGAGTGCATCATAACATTAGTGCATCACGATATTTATTTGACATTGGGCCCCTCTTTAAAGGTGTTTCACTCTACATGAATACAAATTTCTTATGTCAAAGGCACAAGCACTGGCTGCAGATTAACCAAAGCAGCACATACCACAAGGGTCGATTCCATCAGGTCAATCATGGTCAATGGAATTGGCCCTTGCAGTATTGCATATTCCTTTAACCGGCCTATAGCCCGCTCTACATGAATTCTGACATTTGCTACAGTTTTAGTTTGAATGTCCTCCGACTCTGTGAACTGACATGTGCTGTTTGTTGTGCGCTTAAATGGGGGGATGACAAGTCGCACTTGCTTATGAAGAAATAGTTCTTGTATGATAAAACCTCTGTCAGCCATACAAATATCCCCAGGTTCAAACTTATCTACAATTTTGGTCATCTTTACAATGTGTTTGTCAGACGTGCAACCACCAGCAGGTTTAGATATGTATGATATTGCCCCACTTGGTGAAATGCCTACAAGACGTTTAAGAGTTGGTCGCGACTTATATTGACTATAAACTTGGGAGTTTGATGCTGCAAGAGAAGGACGATCAATTTGGATCTCAGTGCAGTCAATTATACATCTCACAGTACCCTTGTACTTATGAAAGCACGCTGGATAGTACTTAAGAGTCTCATCTCTGCTGGGCCAATAAATAAAAGCACTTAATTCCTTATGAAGAAAAGGTATCCAAGTCGACAGAACTTGAGAAACCGTACTCTCCCCTCGGGAAAAAATGCTTCCCCTTTCTTCTTAATCTTATTACTTAAACTTGACATTACAACAATTAAGTTATCGACGTCACAAACAAGTGCCTAACCTCAAGTCAAGGTTTTCTACTGACAATCAATTATTGAAGAATAATAAATTAAATGTACCCAAATTACCAATGTCAAAATCTGACACTGTGACAGTGACACTACGACTACGAGTACACTGTAACTTGACCGATTTAAGGGCTTGCAAAACCGTAAAAATAAGAAACGAACCAACTATGAAAAAAGTGAAATTGTTTATAACCTACCTTTCAGGATATCGTCTATCATTGCTGCAACCAACCACAGCACAATGATCACCACCTGGCATATTAAAAACAAACTCTGAAGACAAATCTTAGACTAGAGGAAAATTGTTGCGACTTGACAGCTAGTTTCAAAGGACACACAGCGCGCAGGAAAGGCCGTGCAGATCCGGATCCACGGTCGACCACACACACACACACACACGCACACTTGCCCCCTTTGCCTTCCCATGACGCATTGCGGTTCTGAATCGCGATAAACCTTATTACTCCGTCGGCGATAAGTAGACTTTATTCAAGGCGGTATTCATCGCTCACAGCGCCACCACCGTGGAACACGAATCAGCATCATGCAGAGCAGAGTAAAATAGCTTACTGCAGCTACACAAAAAAAGACTAAATAGCTAATGTGGTCGTTTCAAAGAACAGAATCAACGCTCGTGTGCACATGCACATCAGTAAACATCATGGCGCTGACGGAATTTAATCGGGTGATTGACAGCTCTGAGATTTTTCATAACTTAACACCAAATCGAGCGTGCTCATTTTCATGTTGATGTGCTCTTTACAAATGAGCTACGGTAAGTGATAACTGGGGAAAAAATCTTAGCACAAAAATTTGGATTTCTATTCGAAAAAAGATTTCACCTCTTTGAGGTTCTTGGGCGTAGGGGGCCAAGTGGCGGAGGGAGTCCAACGTAATGGCACTATTTATGGGTATACTGTTTGGGGTGGCCCCACCCCCTACCTCATCCCAACTTACCAACAAATGGCATGTCGATGCCGAATGGAAAGACAAAGCTCTTTCATTCTGTAGTGTTTTTGATCAGCAGAGTGTGTTCCGGTCGTGGCACAAAATTTATGTCTTGGTTGAGCAAGACACTTTATCAATCGCTTTGTCTGTTATTATGCAGTAGGTCCCCTATAAATCATTATTTTATAACAAAAGTGGTTTAATTGTCATTTTTACAACACTTTGGGATCAATAGTGTACACGTATGCGTATGCAATGTGTACATGATGTACATGCATATCCTTATGCATTGCTGTGGCAACCGAAAATGGGCAAAATACCCCAATTTTAAAATGTTGCCTAACCATGAAGGAGATGAGTCTCCAAAACGAAATTTAGTCCAGATATAGATTGGACTTGTATCTACAATTGGTCTAAGTTTAATACTGGTGGGTAACTGTTGCCAAGGTCAAAGGTCACCAAGAATGTCAGTGGTTTCTTGATATTTTCGGTCAAGAACCAACTTTGGAGCCTTGCAAGCATTTTATTAAATGAATAAGGGCTCTATCCTTGTTTGGGGATAACCACATGTGCCTAGATATAATACAAATAGCAATATCAAGCTTTTCAAACTATCAATTGTGAGTATGAGGGGGGTCTGAATATGGAAATTAATTTTTTCCGGCAGATTAAATTAGTGTTTTCAGCAGCCTGTAGAGAGAAAAGGGGATGCGATACTCTTGTTTTGAGGCCAGATTTGAGCTATTTGGGTGACAGTCACCCTAGGTACCAATTTATAGCTTTGTAGCTTTTTTCTAAGGCGCGTTTAAGCGCATTACAAAACGCAAAATATTCATTGTCGCAAATCGCGTTCACTGAAAGGGGGGTTGCCACGCCCACTTTAAGGGGCCTTTATTTTGAAACGACTTGGAGTTAGAATTTTCTTCTTTGCATATGCTCATTATACACATAGATGAACATTAGAAATGAACTTCAGCCAAATCTGAGAGGTGACCTGCAACCCCATTGGTTGATTTGACACGGAATGACCCACCTGGCATGCAGGATGTCCAGGCTCTGTGACTCTCATTGTAAACCTGTAAACATGGTCTATTGGACTCTGGAGGATAGATCTTCGATTTGGTCTTCTTCGTCCTCTTCAGCTTGGCTCAGGTACAGGTTAAATGGGTAGACTATAGGGGCCTTTTTCAAACCTCGGCTTGGGCTCCGGCTCTGGTGTGGGCTCCATCATCGGGAGCATCGGAGCAGTGTACATTGTATGCGATGTTTCCAACTTCAAACGGAGTCCGGAGACGGAGCCGAGGTTTGGAAACGGCCCTATAAGTTACTCTGCTAATTGTAGTACCAATAACGGGGGTACTGAACATGTCTGGGAGTAGCCATTCATGATGCCTTGCACTCTGCTGAACATTTTCCAGTCATCATTTTCTAGTAAGTTTCTACAGGTTAACTCGCCTCTGACAAGGAAGTGATGAAGGTCATCAAGAGCTCACCCACAAAGACAAGCACCCTTGACCCGATCCCAACATCCATGGTGAAGGAACACATCAACGTGTTGATTGGACCAGTCACCGTAATTTAATTAACAAATCCCTCACTTCTTGCCATTTCCCAGATTGCTTCAAGAGGGCTCTCATCACACCTGTTATAAAGAAACAATCACTCGACCACAGCGATCTAAACAACTTTTGCCCAATTTCCAACTTATCATATGTCGAAAGCTGCTGAGAAGGTAGAAGCTGCCAGGCTGAATGCCCATCACACTGAGCACCACTTGCGTAACGACTTCCAATCAGCATAGATACATGTTAGTACCATTTTCCACAGTATAGAAACAGCCTTGTTAAAAGTCCACAATGACATCATGCTGGCCCTCCACAACAAAAAGGCTGTCCTTCTGGTTCTGCGTTCAACACGATAGACCGTGATATCCTCTTGCATAGATTGCATCATCAATTTGGGGTTCACAGAATTGCTCTTGATTGGTTCAAATCATACTTGCATAATCGCTCTCAGTCTGTAAATCTGTCAGTGGGCCGCATTGCCCGACACCATGGCCTCCATGCCCATTTTTACACAGGCGACACACAGCTTTTTCGCCACCTTTTCTCCCAGTATACAGGACGATGATACCAACACACAACACATTCTTGAAACACACTTAGATAAGATACGCAGGTGGATGGCGGCCAATCTACTTAAACTCAACACCCACAAAACTCAGTTTCTTGTCATTCGCTCTGCTCATCTCAGACAGGAGGTTAATATTCCATGCATTCGCATCGGTGATGCTTTGATTGCTTCTTGCTCCAACGCACATAACCTTGGCTTCGTTTTCAACAGGTTTATGAACCTTTACCAACATACCACGACAGTTTGTCAGTCTTCGTACGCTCATCTTTGTTGTCAGCAATCATAGCTTCATTTTCACTTCATACAGCTGAACAGCTCATCCGTGCTTTTATCTCATCAAGGCTAGACTTCTGCAACAAGTTTACTTACAGGACTACCTCAGCAATCATAATGCGCCTTCAGAAAGTCCAAAAGGCATCTGCCCGCCTACTCACCAGAACAAGATCATCTGATCACATATCATCTGAGCACAATCTTCATCGGCTTCCTGTTAAATACAGAATACAATTCAAAATTCTGCTCCTTACATTCCAAACCCTCCATGGATTAGCTCCATCCTACATGCAAGACCTGCTACAACTTCGCAACCTGCGACCAGGCCTCAGATCTTCATCGTCACAGATATTATCTGTTCCCAAAACTCGCCGGGGACCGGGCCTTTTCCAGCTGTGCACCGCTTCTCTGGAATTCCTTGCCAGACGAAGTGAGAGACACACACAACTGACCTGTCATCATTCAAACACCTCACCTTTTCAATCTTTCGTTTGAACCACAGTGATTTGCTAGCGACTGGCAGGCGCCTTTGATTGGTCCTCCAGATACTGTGTGCCTTATAAATTTTCTGTCACTATTATTATTACTATTAAGGCACCTTATCAAAACTATTCTCGGGTAATTTCCGGGAAATCTGTCCCAGTCTTGGTTTTTTTGTCGGTATGAATTGTTAGTTAGTTTCTTTCTTCGTCCCGGTGCTTGACCACACTGTCCCACTGTCCCCTGCTGTGCTGTCTGGGGTTTGGCCAGTGATAAGATCTCACAACCCTTGCAGGCTTTCTGTGAGGTCGTTCAGACACACTTACTAAAGTCGGTTTAAAGGCAGTTTTAACTCATTCGAGATTAACTTTGTCTGAACGCTCTTAAAACTTAACCGAATCGGGTTGAACCCGAATGAGTTGAATCGGTCGGCGAGGGTGGTTTAACGCTAAACCACTTCGGGTTTATCTTTTAGCACAGTGTGTGGACAGAATAAAAATGACAACATCCGGCTTAACTCACAACAGATGACCGCTGACCTGTGTAAGGTCGCTAAGTAAATATGCCTACGTACCCGGCCTTCAACGTGAGCCTTAACAGGGCCGTGCGCATGCTTTTGTGAATTAACCGGATGTTGTTATGTTGGGTCACGGTGCTGTTTTGTCCTCTTAAAACCGAAGATAAACCGTATCAGGTTTAACTTCAAGCTGTCTGAACGCATGGTAGTTTTATTTTTTACGACCACCCCCCCCCCCCCCCCCCCCCGCTGCTCGTAAAGTTAAACCGGTTCGGGTCTATCTTTAGTACGCTGTGTGAACATGGCCTATAACACAGTGCTTGAAATCTATTCAACCGTGATTTATTTGACTTTTGTGGGGAGGTCTTTAAGCCCATTAACCTTTGCCAAAACAGTATCAAAATGTTTCAAACAATTGTCCTGTTAACTTTGGAATGGAAAGATGATGTTTACAAAAACTTGTATACAATTATTGATCCCTTATTGTGAACATCAATCCCATCTTGATTACAGTTGTTTGAGAAGGCACGTTAATGCAATTCTACATCGTGGCACAAATATTACCCCTCGTGAAAGTTTTTTTTGTTACACTTCTTGGAAAACATATATGAAAGAAGACTGCAACCTAGTTAAGTTTTCCACTCAAAATCAGTCTCACAAAAATACTTAACAAAAAAGTATGCAAAAGAAAAAAGAGTTTGCATCATGTATAGTCATTTTACATTGTGAGATAGGGCCCTAATAGTTTTTTTAGGCACAGGTTTTCATAATGTTGAACAGAATTTACGAACTGCTAAATGATAACTGCTACTAACATGTCTAAATAAAAAAAAAATTGCAGTCCCCAGTCCATACTCCAGTGTTGGCTTTTAAATCTCATTGTCGAGATAACCACAAACAGGTGACCTTGCTCAGTGGTAACCACAAACCTGGCTTTCAGTAGAGAGTGATATAAATCTGCTTGTGGTCTAGAATGTAAACATACAACACACATGTACAGCTCAGCTGTCCTGGAACAATCTTGTAGGGATTTTGGAAAGCAAAACACAGGTTGAAGCGGGATGAAAAACGACCCTGGGTGAAGCTGTCCTGGCATCTACCCAGGAATAGTTTTGATAAGGTGCCCAACTCACAGACAGTAAGACTGGTCCCCTGTCTTTATCTGCAAAGATAAAGACTGGTTAATACAGACCCAATGATTTCATTGGGGTAGATTGATTTCATGGGATAAACGTGCAGCTTTCCATATCTGTGTTATGATTGGTCTGCTCCGAAGTGACATGTTTGTCAGCAACACCATATATGTAATATTTGCTTGTAATGTTGTTTTATTCACAATGCAATGTGTGTGTAGACTACGAATCTCCGTGGTGTGAATGGATGTGAAGGCTCAAGGCTGGTATCTGGCTTATTCACAAGCCTCAAACTTTGAGGGGGGGGGGGGGTACCAGACAAGTCTGGCAGGCACCCCCCACCACTGAGAATGTCTGGCAGTGGCCATTCATGATGCATGGCACTCTGCCAAACATTTTCCAGTAGGTTTCATCAGGTAAACTCACGAGCTGATCTAAGCTCATTTTGGGGGCCCTCCGCAATGCCCCCCAAGACCACACCCACCAGAGTGTGCTTGGCAGACATCCATTTACTTGACATGGACCGGGTCAGATCCAAAACCTGTCAACCAAAACTGGGAAAAATCAACTTTCTGTTGTACATTGAATTGATAATTTTTGTCTGTGTGTGAGCCATATAGATATTGGAGTTTGTAGGGGGAGTTTTTTTTTTGCTGAATCTCGTCACATTTCCAAGATATACGCAGTGAAAGACAAAATGTCGCAATCTGAGTACGACGGGACGGAATTTTAACCTAATTGATTCTTATATAAACAAAGCTAGTCAAATCAAACTTTTTGTGATCAGTCTGTTTGGCTTGTTCCTAAGAAGTGATAAAAGTATATGTTTTTTTTTCAAGTCCTCGGTGCATTGCCTGGGGTTCATTTTAAACAAGTCCGCATTCCGTCCCGTCGCGTTTTGAAATAATTTTTTTAAATTTTTACTATAATAAAGCAAATGGATATGAATGAAACCTTGCAAAGTATCATTTGTTGAAGAAGTGTTGAAGATCATCAACTTATGTGTTGTCATATTTTTGGTCCCCAAGTTTATACAGAACAATTCAAAATTTTCATGACGGGACGGAATTTTAGTGCGACGGGACGGAAAATGGTGAAACGGGACAACAATTAATTGTAATTTCCCATCTTCTTGAGTATATATTCTGACTCTAATATGAAATTATTCTTGTAATGGGTCCTTTGAGCAGTTTTAACAGAATTATACCCCCATCCATCATTTTTGGTTCCTCAGGTATTTTCCGACATGCATTGTCAATGGCAAAACAAAAAGTCTCCTAAATTTTTGTACCTCTCTATGGCAAACACCATTGAAGTAAAAAAAAATGTTTTGGGTGCTAGTATTTTGCAAATATAACATACATTGATCAAACTTTTTAAAGATTTCAGATCAAAACCCAACATTTACATATACTGACAAATTTCCGTCCCGTCACTTTTCCGTCCCGTCGCACCACCATTTTGTTTTTAATTAAGTATTTTTTATCTACAGAAAGGATCTAAGTGAAGTAAGAAGGGCAATAGTTTTACTTTGTATTGGCATGAAAATTGTTGTTTACCTCTTATTAAATTTGATGAAAATTAATATTGTACAGAGTACAAAAGTTTCATAATTTCTTCATTCCGTCCCGTCGCTTTTTTATATTTTGTCGCTACCATGGCAACGTCTTTATGTTGGGGGTAAAACATTTTTCCAATAATAGAGCACAACTGACATGTGAATTTAAGCAGCTAATTTTGTTTTTTTAACACTCCTTAAAAAATATATGCAACCAAATGTACTTCATTTTCCGTCCCGTCACGTAGGGGTAGTTTTGGATCCTGACCCGACCATTGCCATAAAAATACATGAAAATTGGTTAACTTACCAGCTAGGATGACCACCTTGGGATCCTGGTCTATGTTACAAAATACTATCACGTTAACGAACAGTGCATTTTTTATTTTAATTGTTTTTGATTAGGCAGGGTGAGGGTTTACCCTCAGTTTTAGGACTACCTCACGGAATACTTCAACTTAGGAATCGTGTTTGATTCACTTAGGGCATAAAAACATTGAGCAAATGCGTTTCCAGCCTCAGCCAGTCAAACTATTTTCAATCCCGAAACACAAGGAGAATCAAATGGTACCTTGACACGGACACTCTTCATCGTGTTGTCATAGCTTTAGGCCTAGCCCTCTCTCGTATTGACCATCGTTCTTTCTTAAACAGTGGTCCGCTGTCAAATGCTAGCTTAAAATATCTCAGGACCAGTTGAGGTTCTCTCCAAGTGGTCCAGCTGGCTAGAGATAATGTGTTGAAAAGTATCTCTATAATGGACTCTAGTAAAAAAGCTGGGGGACTATAAGTTGTGATGACAAAATAACTGGTCCTGCTGGCTAGTCACTAAGGTAAGGGCAATCTTGTTTTAATTGCTGACTACGTCATAGGATTTGGAAAAGCTCAAATAAAAGCATTCAGCATTCTAGCTGGACCAATGATTTGGTCAATCTTGACAATCTTGTCATTAGGGAATTTGTTACACCCGGTTCAGACAGGCACTCTAGAGGCGCACCGAATCAAATTATTGAATTAAGGACATAAAAGGTTTGATGCCTAAAACAGTTGGGAGCAACTGAATGCGCTGCAAGTCGAAAGATCGACTGTTGTGGTCGTTCAGACTGGAGCGTCCAAGTGGTTTCAGAAGACGATCTTGTCATGAGCCAAACCTAATGTAAATGTTAAGTTTAGTTCGCCTGTCTGCAAACAAAAATTTATTTGGATCGACCTAGAGTCACTTCTAATCTACATGTATTTGGTTCGGCGCTACTCTGGAGTGCTTGTCTGTACCGGGTGTTAATTAGCTGTTTCGTAGCGCAGCGCTGCGAAACAGCTCTTGTTTTTGTTAAAGTTTTTTTTATTATTTTTATTTTTTTTTTATTTTTTTTTTTTAGCTGTTTCGTAGCGCAGCGCTGCGAAACAGCTCTTGTTTTCGTTAAAGTTTTTTTTATTATTTTTTTATTTTTTTTATTTTTTTTTATTTGTCTGTTTCAGTAATAAAAGCCATTAAGATAACGCACGTTCGGTCTATGCGGCCTTTTGCCTAGTTCCTAAAGAGCAATTGCAATGAAACTTTCAGTGATGAAAGACATTAGTGCAATACACTGCATATTACAATGACGTAATGATGACGTCATCACCTGTCACGTGACGTCATCTTAAAGGTTTCTATTTTAAATATTTGAAAATCTGTAACAATTCAGCCACAAGAGACCGTAGGTTTCTGTTTGCGGGATTGTATAGGGATAAATTAGGTCTTCATTTTATTCAGTGTGCAAGACCTCACATGACCTCTACTTCCGGTCGAAACCGGAAGTGCCTCGTAATTCAAAAGTGCTAAAAGTTATGAAAATACTTTCAACGATGTTAGTGTCTGGCAAGAGTGTGCATTTAAAAAAAAATACCGATGACGTCACAATACACAAAAGCGCCCTCTAGCGGCAGGTTAAATACTGTTCAAAATGGACTTTTTGAAGATGTGTGTGGAGAAATGTTGTGTAATCACTTCAAAATTTACACATATGTTGATCGTCAGGCAGCCATCATATGTGTGAAATTTCAAATCGATGACGTCATCGGGGGTCACGTGACGCGGCATTAAAGGTGCCTTTTTTGAAGTCGTATAACTCCCGAAGTATTAGTGCGATAATGTTGAAACTTGGTAGGATGTTAGATATTGGCAAGTTCTTGTAAATTCTGAAATGACGTCATGATGACGTCATCATGTGATTTGTTATGATTTTTTCAATTTTTGCACCTTTTAATCATAAATTGCTTATAAAACGTGGTATAATCTAAATTCTTTTTTAAACAGGCTTGATACGTCGTAACTGCTTTGAGTACAAAAAAAAACTTTCAAATTCAGTTGAGTAATTTGAAAAAGTTATGACGAAACAGCTCGGCATTTGTGCACAAATGCAATCATGTCTAGTTTTTTTTTTTATTTGTCTGTTTCAGTAATAAAAGCCATTGAGATAACGCACGTTCGTTCTATGCGGGATTTTGCCTAGTTCCTAAAGAGCAATTGCAATGAAACTTTCAGTGATGAAAGACATTAGTGCAATACACTGCATATTACAATGACGTAATGATGACGTCATCACCTGTCACGTGACGTCATCTTAAAGGTTTCTGTTTTAAATATTTGAAAATCTGTAACAAATCAGCCACAAGAGACCGTAGATTTCTGTTTGCGGGATTGTATAGGGATAAATTAGGTCTTCATTTTATTCAGTGTGCGTGACCTCACATGACCTCTACTTCCGGTCGAAACCGGAAGTGCCTCGTAATTCAAAAGTGCTAAAAGTTATGAAAATGCTTTCAACGATGTTAGTGTCTGGCAAGGGTGTGCATTTAAAAAAAAATACCGATGACGTCACGATACACACGAGCGCCCTCTAGCGGCAGGTTGAAAACTGTTCAAAATGAACTTTTTGAAGATGTGTGTGGAAAAGTTTTGTGTAATCACTTCAAAATTTACACACATGTTGATCGTCAAACAGCCATTTCATGTGTGAAGTTTCAGATCAATGACGTCATCGGGGGTCACGTGACGCGGCATTAAAGGTGCGTTTTTTGAAGTCGTATATCCCCCGAAGTATTAGTGTGATCATGTTGAAACTTTGTAGGTTGTTAGATAATGGCAAGTTCTTGTGAATTGTGAAATGACGTCATGATGACGTCATCACATGATTTTTAATGATTTTTTTTTCATTTTTTGCACCTTTTTGTCATAAATTGCTAATAAAACGTGGTATAATCCAAATTCTTTTTTAAACAGGCTTGATACATCATAACTGCTTTGAATACAAAAAACTTTCAAATTCAGTTGAGTAATTTGAAAAAGTTATGACGAAACAGCTCGGCATTTGTGCACAAATGCAATCATGTCTAGTTTTATTTTTATTTTTCAGACACAGGAAGTCATTGACATAATGCACGAATCGTTCTAAGCGGCCTTTTGCATAGTTCCTTAAGAGCAATTGCAATGAAACTTTCAGTGATGAAAGGCATTGGTGCAATAATGATTTTAAAACAATGATGTCATGATGACGTCATCACCTGTCACGTGACGTCATCTTAAAGGTTTATATTTTAAATATTTGAAAATCCGTAACAAATCAGCCACAAGAGGCTGTAGGTTTCTGTTTGCGGGATTGTATAGGGATAAATAAGGTCTTCATTTTATTCAGTGTGCGTGACCTCACATGACCTCTACTTCCGGTCGAAACAGGAAGTGCCTCGTTATTCAAAAGTGGAAATAGTTATGAAGTTGCTTTCAACGATGTTATTGTCTGGCATGGGTGGGTAATTAAAAAAAATTACCGATGACGTCACAATACACAAGAACGCCCTCTAGCGGCAGGTTGAAAACTGATCAAAATGGTCTTTTTGAAGATGTGTGTGGTGAAGTTTTGTGTAATCACTTCAAAATTTACACACATGTTGATCGTCAGGCAGCCATCATATGTGTGAAATTTCAGATCGATGACGTCATCGGGGGTCACATGACGCGGCATTAAAGGTGCCTTTTTTAATGTTGTATATATCTCCCTAAGTGTTAGTGCGATCATGTTGAAACTTGGTAGGTTGTTTGATATTGGCAAGTTCTTGTAAATTCTGAAATGACGTCATGATGACGTCATCACATGATTTTTTTATGATTTTTTGAAAAAGTTATGACGAAACAGCTCGGCATTTGTGCACAAATGCAATATGTCTAGTTTATCTATATTTTGTACAATGTGTGTAGGCTAAGACTCAACTCCATCCACGTTAATTTCTATTTGGGTAAGTGTGCTATGATCTTGATAAAATAGCTCCTTATCAATTTTAATTTTAATACATTTATTAGCCCATGTGATGTTAGTTTACTCATGGCTTTGGTTTTCTCATGTGGTTGTATTATAGTGTTTAGGATAGCGCTGGTGCAGATGGCCGTTTCAGCCAATAAGGTGGAGAACATCACCAAGGCTGTTAATCTCGTCAAGGAAGCTGCTGCATCGGGAGCAAAGCTTGTTGCATTACCGGTAAATGAAAACGTTTCATTCTGTTAGAGTATGACAGTGCGGGAAGAAATCGATCTTCACTGGCCGAGCAGAGAAGAACACCAAACTCAAGCTCTGGGCCCAATTTCATAGAGCTGCTTAAGCACACAAATTTGCTAAGCACAAAAAAATGTTGCTTACCAGAATAAGGTTACCAGCCAAACTACTATGTCACGTGTACAATTTGTGACTGGTATCCTGCTCATTTCCGCTTAGCAGGAAATTGTTAAGCATTATTTTCTGCTTAAGCAGCTCTATGAAATTGGGCCCAGGTGTGTCTGATCACGTGATCAGCAGAGTCTGGGTTCGACTCCAGGTCGTGACACTTGTGTCCTTAAGCAAGACACTTAACCATTATTGCACTACGCCCTTAATTAGTATTGGATGAAAGCCATAGGTCCTGTGTGTTGTGTAATGCCATAAAATTACATAGTGCCCTTATCGTAAAGAGAAGGGGTTCCCCTCGGTGTTCCTGGTTTGATTGGCTGCAAAATTGCGCCACAGCACCTTTTAAACTATTAGGAGGCCTACATGGTGCTATAGAGGATAGGTCTCATACTTCAAAACGTAGCTCCACATGCCTTGCAGGAAAAAACACAGCGCTTTGAGATGCCCATCGGGTGTGACAAAGCGCTCCATAAGAACTCAGTATTATTAAAGCAGAAAGTATTGCTTACAAAATTTCTGCTAAGCAAAAAATTAAGCAGGATACCAGTCACGGATGGTACATTTGACACGGTGTTTTTGGTTGGTAACCATATCCTGGTTTAGTTCTGCTAAGCTAGTTTGTGTGATTAAGCAGAGCCTATGAATTTAGACCCAAGATTGGGTTCGCTGCTGTTGAACCATTGAGTTTCCAATCCGGCAAAATGCAAACTGCAAAATGTACCCCCTCTCAAAATCGCCAAAATAACCCCAGATCAAAAACACTCTGTTTACAGTTTGCCGTTACACCACTGTCCAGTGCAAATTGAAATTGAAATTGGCGGTCAGGTTGGCGTAGTGGTATCTTGCCTTGCCTTTCACCTCTGAGGCCCCGGTTCAAGTCCCACCGGGGGCACTATGTGGATTGGGTTTTCAGTCCCTGCCTGATTGCGTGGGTTTTCCCTGGAATAATTCTCTGGGGTTTTCCTGCCACATCTAAAACTGCAACTTCCTTCATTGTCTTCTCTCCATTGGGTTCTTGGCTAGTGCAGTGATTTAGTTCGCTTTTCTAAGAGTCCTTGGCTTCACAACCAAAAATCAATGGCTGGTAATCACGGAATTTGCTACCCTCTGAAACGGAAAATCATTGACCCTACTGCTGTTTATGGATTGAGCCCAGCAGGGTTGTGGTCCATTAACAGCGACCAGCCCCTAAGCCAGTCATTAACCCTCCTGCTGCCTGACTTGCTCTATGGTCAATACAGTTACATATCATCCACATGGTTTTCAGTGTGATATCATGTGTTACACAGTACACAAAAACTCATGTGAACAGTTGCTCTACACAGCTCGGACAGTTGGATGGTTAGTCACATCACCGACAAATGTTACTGAAGCCAGGTAGGCAGGTTTGAATACAGTCTCAGGATTTTTCTTGAATTCAAAATTTTCTCAAAATCTCCTTGAGCCTTCAAATTTTCTGACACCAGTAAAGCAATCACTGTTGAAACTGTCCACCAAATTGTGGCCAAACCTGTAGTTTTTTATTTCTGTGTTTTATATTTGTGTCCTTGAGCAAGGAACTTGCTTCGTAAATAGTTGGGAAGGTAGTGCACTCTGCTCTACCAACCAGGCTCCTACTGGATGATACCCATGCCTACACCCTTACGGACTGTGAATGGGGGTAACCCTGTTTCAGCCCCAGGAGTAGGTGGCAACGTGCTCCTGGTGACAGTTGATCTGGGTCGACAGGCCAAATCAGTTATTAAAGGTGTAGCCCTCACCTTGAAGTGGCCGTCCCGCCTTGTGAGTTGGGCGATATCTCATAAAAAAAAGATTAAAAAAACATTTCTGGTGATGCACAAAGTATGTAAAAGTCCTGAATTGTTACATCTGGGAGGTTCCTAGAGTAAGGATCACCCAGACTCACAAGCCATTTTTTCAGGAATTTTCACGTTTGGCATATCTCATCCCTGGTAGGAAAGGTCCTCGCTGTATTGAACCTTCTCAGATCTTTACGTATGTCGGTCTCAAATCCTTTCCCATGTTCTTTGGTATTTGGTCTTTCCGGTTACCATCTCTGTCACAAATCCCTTTGTCTTTGGAGGTCGATCTATTGTATTCATTCTGGTTCTTGGACACTTTGAATGTTTTCTTGAGATTTTGGGCCAAGTACTAGTCTTTCGTCAAGGCTTTTGTGGATTAAGCGTAGACACTGTGTAGCCATGAAGCGACTGGAACCGGAGACCATACACTGTATGCCTTTATTTTTTGTTTTTTGCTACCCTGGGGGGGGGGGGGGTCAGCAACATTCCAAACCAATCATAACCAATGATGTCGGCATACATGAATCCATTATGCATTGTGATTGGTTAACCCTTCAGCTTTAATTTATGTTTGAAACTTTATGAATATTTAAAACAAAAACCCCAAGTTGGAAAAGACCTTGTGGCTCGCGCACACGCAACGTTGTCACTTTGTGGCTACACAGCCTTTATGATGAAAGTGAGCTGAATACAGGCCTAATATTTCATTAAGGATCAAGGCATTTTTTTTTCTTAAAACTTTTGCTGTCCCAAATCCATCTATTATATCCAATCGTCAAAGAGTTGAAGGATTTCGAAGGGCTGGGGGCCTGTAGGGCCAGATAAAAATTGCTGTCTACAGGGGCAGGCATTCCAATCTTATCCAAGTCCAAAATAATCCGCCTGGAGTGCCATAAGAGAAGAGGATATGGAAGGATTGAGGTAACATGTTAGCCAAACTGCCTAGTCTGACAGGGTTTGAAATAATACCAGATACATCCTTGAGCAGCCACTTCCCAGGTTGTATCATATACTTGGTTGTGACGCCTGGCTTTTTTCTGCAGTTAAAGGTTCAATGGCTTTTGACTGGCACCCCGAAACAAAAATATTGCCCCCAAAAAGAGGAGACTACCAACATAGGGCTAGATCGCTCAGTTGGTAGAGCACAGGCACATTAATCTTGAGGTCGCAAGCTCAAGTCCTGCACTAGTCAATTTTTTTGTTGTTCAACCCAAAATAAATTGAAGTCTTTGAAGTATTTCATGCAAGGCATACGCCAGGCTTTGAACTTCGCTCTTGAAGGGGCGCGGCAATTTTCCTCTGGTAAGGGGCCGCACTCTATGAGGAAGATTTGAATTTGTTTTGGAACTTTGCACAGGGCACCACGGCAATTGCTGTAGATGCCGTGGGTTACTTCATGGCCTGATACACTCTTCATATTTTTTTTTTTAAATAATAATAATAATAATAATAATAATAATAATAATGGTGGCTTTTTATATAGCGCTCATATCAGCACTCTGTGACACTCAAGGCGCTTCAACATTCAGCTTACAAGTTATGTGGAGCTATGTTTTGAAGTATGTGACCTTTTTCCTTTACATAACACCATGCTTTGGTTTACTGGGTACTGTGGCGCAATGCAGCCAATCAAACCAGGAACATTTACTCTTTACGAAAAGTGCACTGGGTTATTTTACGTGCATTACACACCACACGGGACCAATGGCTTTCATCCAATACTAAGGGTGTAGTGCAATAATGGTTAAGTGTCTTGCTTAAGGAAACAAGTGTCACGACCGGGACTCGAACCCACACTCTGCTGATCAGAAACACCAGGGCTTGAAATCAGTGCTCTTAGCCGCTCGACCTCTGTCATAAATGTACCTAGTTTTTATGTTCCTTATCTTTTTAATGGATTGACGTATAACTCTCCAACCAACGTTTTGCAGGAATGTTTCAACTGCCCCTATGGGACCTCCTACTTTGCCGACTACTCAGAGAAGGTTCCCGGAGCTTCGACAGATGCTCTTGCTAAAGCTGCTGCAGAAAACAACGTTTTCCTGATCGGAGGTAAGGCTCAGACATGTGACTTCTTAGGATTTTTCTTCATTTGAGGATTTTCTCAAAATCTCCTTGAGCCTTCAAATTTTCTTGAAAGAAGCAAAGCGGTCACCAAAGGGAGAAAGAAATAGTCCACATTGTGTCCAAACCTGTAGTTTTGTGTTTCTGCAGAATAAAAAAGAACGGTCATTACGCAAACCTTTCACTCGTGTGTTTGCGTGGGCGTCGATAATGCAAACCGCAGAAAGCACTCAATCCAAATGAACGTCACGCGACTGTCCTGTGCCCAACTTGCAAGTGTATACACATGTATGCGAACAACAGGCATGTTTGAGAAAACGTAGAATTACGTAGAATTACTTCACGAAAATGACAGACTTATGAGGAGGATCTGACGTCCAAAATCCACGGCCAAAAAAATGTATGCAGCCATGGAATGTTAATCAGGTGAGAGTAGCTTCTTACAGAGAAGATTTGAACTATGCAGCTCCAAAGTTTTTCCTCCCCGGAACTGGACCCTCATATCAAGGACATCCCTGTAGTGTTTATGCAAAAGTGAAAGGCCTCCAGGGCTAGCTAATCTCTGGCGTGGGATACTTAATTTCATTCAGCCTCAGGCCTCGAAATAACCCACAGCAATTGCCGGGGTGCCCTGTGCTTTTTCTGTGGTGCCCTTTGCAAAACACATTTACATTTTCCTCATAGAGTGCCCCTTACCAGACCGAGGAAAGCAGGCCTGCAGCCTGTACTGTACGTAACTTGCCAAAGAGCATCAAGAGCTTGAACTGTATTGATCAAGGGCCTAATAGCTGGGATGTGTTTTCTCAGGGTTTTTTTCTGGAAATCCGTTTTTTATTTTACTTAAAGACCAAACAAAATACCTCCAACCAACCCTCTCCATTTCAAACATTATGTATTTATTAGTACATTACCTTAATGTCAGATTTTTACACTTTTCTTGTATTAAAAAAAGGGGGAAATTTGCGGCCAAAAAACACTCCGCAGCAGCAAGCCGTTCAGAAACATGAGCGCCTGTAACCGATGGTGGCAGCAAACATTTTGCATGAAATAGTGACGTAGCTGGACGTGTGATATTCTCGTGCCCGCGACGTTACACTGCACCGGTCTGGTTGCAGTCTCCCTGTGCGTTGCATCAGAGTCATCATCTTCATTAAATAAAGATGATGAACAATATAACTGTTTACTAGTTGCATTTGATACTTCCTCACAATCAAGTTCCCTTTCGGACGACGACGACATGCTTGAACTTTACTCACGAGCTGTGTGTGTGTACGTGTGTGTATAGCATATTATGTTCACGGCGCGTCACACGACGCGGTGCAGTAAACAGTCATTTCGTTGTCTTACATGTCCAGCTACGTCATCTTGAAAGCCTCTAGAAAAGTGCCCCAGACGGCTTTTGTTTCACTTTCTGCTGCGTGAAGGCAGACGCAAAGTATTTTTTCATAAATTCTTTTGAGGTATAGTAAAATTATGATACCACTACTTTTTTGTTATTTGTACTAATAAATATATAATGTTTAAAATGGTGGAAATATTTTGGACATTTTTGGCCCTCTTTAATTTTTTTATAATTAAGACCATAAAAAACATGAAGATAAAACCAACTAGAAAGCCCCAGAGTGAAGATTATGGCCTTTAAAACAAAATATAAATGTATGTAAGTAGGCTTCGAGCGCGCAAGTTTTCAACCTCGCAAGCTTTCGCGCTTTGCGCTCACAGTTCAGGTTTTTTTTTTTCCAACAGCCTTTTGCATCCCTGAATAGGGACCTTGGTTTCCACTACCAGGAATAGATGCTCTAGTTTACTCCACCCTTTCTTATTAAACTCATTGACCCATAACTTTATTGTAATATTATAGTCTGTACTTTGCTTGTCCCCTTCAGTACATCTGATGAAGTAGTTGTTGCTACAAAAGTTCAATGCAGTTTTTTTCAGACCTTATACAATGACATCATCAAGCTGTCATCTTAGAGGTAAAACTAAAAAAAAACGAAGGAAAACGCTCAGCTTTGTACGCGTGGCACACAGGATCAGCCAATGAGCTACCATTTATGACCTCTAGCCGAGGGCGCCCTACTCAATTGATGTCATGTGCATAAGGTGTATTAGCAAGTCTAGCAGAAAGTGTTAAAGTGCTAACACAACCTTCTTGTTTACTAGCCTAACAGCTTGAATTTTGTTTTTAACCATGTTAACCGAAGGGCCCGGAGAAAAACTCTTGTGGAAAAGGCAACAACACACTCACATATGGCCTCAGACGGGAATCGAATCAGGGCTACCACTACCTTCCTTGTTTAGTAGACTAACATGGCTACCTCTTTCATTGTATGTAACTGTAAGACCTTGAATTTAAAAAAAAAAGTTTTATGCAGGCTCCATTCCTGAGGAGGATCAAGGGAACATTTATAACACCTGTACGGTCTTCAACCCGGAGGGAAATATCATTGCCAAATACAGAAAGGTAACTTCTTTCATTACATGTACTACACTGGGGGGGGGGGGGGTAGTTTTATTGGGTAAAAGGTAAGTCTACTAATAACATAATTTGGGAGGCTAATCATCCTTACTCGTAGCTGAGAAGCCGAGTTGCGAAGGACAAGGCTACAACATGTTTTAGCGTGGGCATGCAAGAAGGCCTTTGGCATGGCGCCAGCCACATTGACCAATATATGACTACGGAGCACAGCCTGAGATCCAAAGTGTTTGAGTTTTCCGGAGGGAGGAAAACTGGTGGGCCCGGAGAAAAAGTCTTTGAGGCATGAGAGAAAACCATTGCACAACACTACTCACATATGGCCTTAGCCAGGTATCGAACCAGGGACGCAAAGGGTGAGATGCGAACCCTCTACGCACTTGCCAACCATGCCGCCCAAAGCTAATATTCTATAGATATATATAAGTTTTAGCTGTGAGAACTTATGTCTTTAAAATTTATACACGAGGTGGTCAACAATTCATTCTTCTAAAGTGAGGTAAGTTTTCCTAATTTCAACATAAAAAGTCAACAAAGATGTGGAGCAGGATGATCGTACTGTACTAAAAGAGCAGCTTCTTTCAGATTGAAATGCAATGATAACTAGATAATGATAACTAGTTCTTATATAGCGCATTTTACAATAACGTATTAATGCGCTTTACATTAGTGCCCTGGTCATTGGGCCAATAACATTCCTGTAATCTTTCTCAGCTCCCTTGGGAGTATACAGCCCGGGCTGCCGTGGCGCTCCGAAGGCTTTTTCAAACACAATATCAACCTCTACCCTCGCAGGTACCCATTTATACCCCTGGGTGAAGAGAAGCAACAACTCAAAACTCAGGGAAAAAACAGAAACAGAAAGAAGTGACTCCTTTTTCTGTGGCTTTTAGTGCAGGAATGGTTCTTGCCTCATTATGCCACAGCTAGCGAGTAATGCGCCACACCATTTTATGGTTCATTGGGTTTTAGTTAGTCTGATAGTCCGATCATCTAGGTCTTGATCATCCAGGTGCCGGGGGTCGGGGAGGGGGTAGGGGGAATTGGGAATTCTGCCACTGCAGTTAGTGGACATGTTTAGTGCCTTGTTTTGTGGCCGTGTTTAGGTGGACATAAGAAGGTCAGAGTTCAGATACAAGTTTGAAATTTCTCATCCCTTGATTAGAGGTTTGACTTTTTTTTTCTTTTGATCCACCAGGCTCATCTGTTTGACATTGACGTACCCGGTCGAATCAAATTCAAGGAATCAGACGTCCTCTCTCCAGGAAATGGATTCGCTGTTGTGGATACACGTAAGTTTGCTTGATAGCTTCGGGTCTGGAGTCAACAATATTTTCCATGCCTCTGCGCTTTACTATTTTTCGGAGCTTGGTAGGCTTTGCAGCTGTGACTCACTCGTTAGCGCCTGTGTGAGCTTGCTCGCCAACACGCATATGGTTATAAATGCCGAACGCGCTTTAGCCAAGCAGTCGTAAAACAGCTCTAGCTATGTCTTTAGCAGCTGTTTAATACCTTGTTGTTGAAAAATTATTCAAAACTTTGTGTTATTTTTTGTTAAAGTAATATAAAAACAAACATAGCAGACTATAATCACAAGGTGAAGTCTGGACTGTTCCATTCCACTCAGCTTCTTCTTATCAAATGGAACAGTCCATATTTCACCTTATGATTATATCCACAGAGTGTACAGTGCTTGATTCAGGTTCGGGAGTCCCAAATCGGTGTAAGGGTAAAAAAAAAAAAATTCTTTATCCGCGATGCAAAATTAACATCTATAAAATCATTGCGGTACCCACTGCTAAAACATAGGATTCGAACTGCATCTAGTGGCCGGGCTAGCTTGGTTGTCTAGTGGTAAGACATCTGCTCTAGCGATGCAAAGGTCGTGGGGTTCGGATCCTACCCAAGTGATTTACCTGTGATTTCTTTAACAGAGCTCGGGAATAAAAACATGGCAATAAAAACATAATGGCAATAAAAACATACTTGGTTAGAAGTGCAGCAGCTTTCAGTAGTATAAAGCGTTTTGAGAATGAAGTAATGTTGTTATGGAAAAAGGTATCAGTTTTTATGCCCCAAAAATTGAATCTGAGGTAATGTTTCTCAGATTGTGTATTCCAAATACGGCTTTTTATTCCTGCGTGGACATAACCGCTCTGGATTTTTGGCGATATCTCAAAAACGCTACCACCTTTTGAAATGAAATTTTCACAGGTTAGTTTTATTGTAATAGGATTAAAACAATCAAACGGTTCTAAAAACCAAAGGTATACGTTCCCTTTATTACACATCGGTGTAAAAACAAATTAAACAACACCATGATGTTTAGCCATGTAATGGGGTGGCATGGATGGCAAGTGTTTAAAGCACTCACCTCTCACCACTGTGGCCCTGGTTCGATTCCCAGCTAGGGCTGTATGTGAGTAGAGTTGTTCATTGGTTCTCTCCTATGCCACAAGGGTTTTCCCTCTGGACCCTCCGGTATTCCTGCCTCCGGGGAAAAAACAAACACTTTTGATCTCTGGCTGTGCTCCGTGGTCATATATGGGTTGATGTAGCTGGCCGCCAGAAGTCGCCTTTACAAGCCTTCAGCTCATACAGGTTATAAGCCCTGTCCTTCGCAATTCAGCTTCTCATCTTGGATTATTATCAATTATTATATATTTCTAGTACTAAAACCGAAAGATCGCAGCACCAAGGCTTTGGAGCTCCCTACCTGAAACTGTGACACTTTCAAACTCACTTGGCATATTCAAGAACGATATAAAATATTCCCATCTGCATAAAGAAGCATTTTGTTAACTCTATTTTCTATTTAGGTGAAGCTACTTTCATTTATTTTTTATTTGTATATAATATATATATTTTATTTTGCAGAGCAGCACCATGAGCGCTCCTTGCGGCAAGATACATGTACCGGCGCTTTAAAAGTTTCTATTGTTATAACTATTATTAACCAAGGAGGTCTGATAAGTGAACTTGATCACTGTAGCTCTAAACCTGAGGAAAACCTCAAGGGTGCTTGCTATGTGAATCAGAAACACCGGGGTTTACCCCTACTCTTCCATGATAAGTGTTCTGAGTTCTTTTACCTATGGCTCAATGTCCCATCTGAAGGACAAAGCAATAATGGTAAAGTATCTTGCTCAAGGACACAAGTGCCACGACCGGGACTTGAACCCACACTCTGCCAATCAGCACCAGAGCTTGAGTTATAATGGCCTAGCAGTGTTCATTATCCCCACCAAGACTTGGTCATGTTAAGCCCTTTTCACACCAGGGAAATAAGCAGGGGGTCCATGTCCTAAGAACACAACGTTGTTAAATCCACGTCGTGTGAAAGTACCTCTGCTCTGCAGAAACACGGGTCCTTGGTTCTTTCCTGACCAAGATCGAGACCAGCGACAAAAAAACACAACGTTGTGAAAATACACCACGGTTGCCCGTATGAAAGAACACGCACGCGGAAACCATGGTCCTTGATTTAGTGAGAGCTATCACCCATGCGCACAAAATGAATTTTTGCCCAGGATTCCTTTAAATCACGATGGCGGCGGTCGAACAGTTAACATTAATGATGCTTTCATATTCCTAAGTTTTGTGAGTAAAAACCGTCAAAACAACAACGCCTGTCCATACTTTTTTTTCTTTTGGACGAAAGCTCGTCAAAGATTACAGCTTCTACGTCGTTATTAATCGCCATTTTAACAGTGAAAGAGTGATGCATAAAACAGCGCGGGAAAATGATTGGTGACCAGCACATGCAATTGTGATGTTATGCTGGATGTTCGGATACCAGTGAAACGGACGATAAACAATGTTGACTTTTGACATCCCAAAAGGTGAAGGTTCTGTGACATGGGACTTTGGTTTCTGCGCCATGTGAAAGGTCGTGTTTGAGTTTGACCAACGTCCGTGGTCAAGACATCTGGCGCCTGAGACCAAGGACCCTAGTTTGCCTTTGTTGTGTGAAAAGGGCTTTAGGGACCATGGATAAATTATGTCACGGGCACGACCGCATTCCTATGGGCGCAAGCTCAAATAAAAGAAAACCAGCCCAGTGTCACGCATTGTCACGCATCCTTCTAGAATTGGCTGGTCTTGTGGGAGACTCACTGTATAACAAAGGAACAATGGTATTGACCAGCTTAAGAGTGCTTTTACGATCGCTGATTGTTTATTTGTTGTCATCGCGCATGACTGATTTAAAAAACTAACATATCAACCATTATGCACTATTATGATTGTGCACACCTCACTGGTAGCCAGCGAATGACTGATAAATCAGTAAAATAGATAATACTACCAGCTGGGGGGCAAAACCAGGCTCCAAAATGCCTGGAAAAGTAGTTCGAGATTTTTCACAGACAAAAGTTTATTTGAGTAGTGTAACTTACCAATTGCAGTGTTGATGAAACAACGTGTTAGCTGAATTTCTACATGTAGCTTGTAACAGTTTTTCCTATTGGCTGAATTCCTATATTATGTAGGAATTCAGCCAATAGGAAAAACTGTTATGAGCTACATGGCGGCGATAAATTTTCTCATTGGCCGGCTGCTTTTGGAACCTAAATAATATGCACACCAGTTGTTTCAAAGGGGATTAACCTGTTATTTTGTTGGCACGTTTGCGCGTGTTTAATGCATGTTTTCTTTTAGGGGCACCAGCGATTGAAGGTTGTTCTTTGCGTGGCTTTATGAGTGGTTTCCGCCCACACGAACCATTATCCATATGGATCGTAGTGCAGACTATCAAGGTTACTCTCTCTACCCAACAGGCTTTATGATTTGACCCCCCAAAAAGAAGACCTTTTCCGTGTTTAAAAGGTCGCCGCGTGAAAGAAAGGTGTTGAGCAGATGCATGCTAGACCTGGTTGTCGTGAGTCTTTGCTATTTCCTCTCTGAATTCCAAGCTTAGATGTCTATGCTACGATAAACCAATGGAAATCAAACTAAACATTCAACCTTTCAAGTGAGAAATACACGTACATGTAGCAGGATTTGTTCACTTTGGCTTTTGCAATCTAAAGGACTGACCATACATCTGTCCAACCCATTGTCTGGTATACCTGAGCTAAACCACAAACTCTTATTCTTTACCCCTTTGTGGCCAACTTGCGAGCTGCGTTGTACACGTAATCCAACCAACAAAAGGCACAAACAATAGAGTTCGGTAATGAGGGTACCTAATAATCACCGGAGCGCAAATCCAAAGGTTGCACGGGGCGGTGACAATTTTTGAACAACTCCGTGCAGCCATGCGTCTGCATGCGTGTGAGTGCGTTCTTAATTTATCCATAGTCCCTTATAAACCAGTTTATCTTTTTACTGATTTGTATTGATTATTTTCTTTGTCTGTCTTTGTTTTCCGTTTTGTTGTAGCCTATTGTAAGATTGGAATTGGCATCTGCTACGACATACGCTTTGCAGAAATGGCTCAGATCTACAACCAGAAAGGTAACCCTCAATTCACTCGGTCAGATTTGCTGTAAGAAAAAATCAATCTAGATCCAAACGGTCTGTGAGGGTCGTGGCGGTCTAGTTCACCCAACTCAAGTTCTGGTTTATGTCAAGTACTCACAGTTTGGATGTTTAGATGGAATCAATGCGCATTCGTTGATTCGTCAAAGAAGCAGAATCACATCACCCCAGTTCTACAAGAACTCCACAGGATTCCTGTCAATGCAGGCATCCACTACAAAGTCCTGCTCCTCACTTTCATGGTCTCTCCCCTCCTTACATTTCCAAACTGGTTACACCATATACTCTGACAAGGTCCCTCAGAACCTCCACCCAACACCTCCTACAAGTAACCCCCCCCCCCCACAGAACTAAAACTTACAGTAAAAGAATCTTTGCCTTCGATGCACCCACTCTTTGAAACTCTTCCTGCTACCCTCCGTTCTCAGACAAACCCGGATCTCAAATGCACCTCAAATACTACCTGTTTTCACAATCTTTTTTTTGGTAATCTTTAATTGTAAGGCTAATTTGTACATTTCTCTTGTATTCTGTATGTTAGTATGTATTGTTTGTAAAGCGCATTGAAAGATCTCCCAGAACTGAATTGCACTCTATAAGAATGTCTTATTATTATTATTATTATTATTATTATTATTATTATTATTATTATTTGTGCATTCTTGTCAGTTGTGCAAGTTTGTAAGTTTTACCTCAATGGTCAGTTTGAACGTTTGCAAAAAATAGGTAATGGCCCGACATTTTGACCATAGCAGAGTCTTGCTCGAAGGCTAAATGACAACACATAAACAGGTATACTGGTGTAACAAAAGTCTTTTCTGTACCACACAAGCTGTACCAAAGGTGGTGGGGGTTAGGGGTAATGGGAAGAGGCTGGTTTGGATTTGAAATTTTATGAGCTCTCTTAGTTCATCAGGCAGGGAGAAACACTGTTCTCCAATGTATATGGTTATTGACAAACTTAACAACTGTTTCTTTGATTTGAATCCTTCAAGGTTGTAAGCTGCTGGTGTACCCCGGTGCATTCAATATGACTACAGGACCAGCACATTGGGAGTTACTGCAAAGGGGAAGGTAAATATTTATGACATCAGGCAGGCAACATATTCTTCTGACTTTTAAAAACATTCTTTACCCGCGATGCAAAGTTAGCATCTACTACTCTAGTCGGATTTTTGATAATTTGTTTGCCCTCAGAAAGGTCAGCAAAACGGTTATTGATTAGCAGGAAAAGTTGATAAAAGCCAAACAGTATGTACTTGCACTGCCAGCCTGTGTACTACTTTGTCCTACATTTTTCCAAGGGCCAAAAATCATGTCTGTTGAAGGTAAGGGTCATATTTTGGTGACGAAGGTAGGGCATTCTGCTCTACCAGCCAGGCTCTAAGTGCATCATACCCATGCCTACATCCTTATGCACTGTGACGAGGGTAAACCTGTTTCGGCCCTAGGATTAGGTGGCAACGGGCCCCTGATGGCAGTTGATTTGGATCGATAGCCCAAATCAGATAGCCCAAGTGTAGCCCTCACCTTGAAAAGTGGCTTTCTGGCCTTGTGATGTTCGGCGATCTTTCAGTAAACAGGTACTTGAGCGGATTTTGTTTTAGCGGGAATGCTTTTTAAACTTGTTTGTAATGTGTGTGTTTATCATTTAAATGTAACTTTGGCATTTGTACACTTCTGAATTTTCCGTAACTATCGATCAAAAAAGTCGGTCCCAACCTTTCAAGGTTTTGAAAAACTAGAAACATTTCTGCAGTTGACGGCATGTGTCAACATTACATTACTTTTACCTCATATGTGAAAGTTTGCTTTGTTATACCTCCAAGCTACAACAAAGCTTCTATACAAATGGAGCTCCCACATTATGACGTAACATGAGTGATGTTGTAACCGGGCTTTTCGCCAATCTTTCTGAAAAGCCCCGGAGAAGGGTATTCAAAATGATTGTTTTTTTTACATAATTAAAATCTGTTTAATCTCATGTGAACTCAGTTTCCTTATTGACTGAAAACATTTTAAAGGAATTTCAGCAAGGATCACTTGTTGCTGTTTTCGTTCAAGTGGGTCTTTAAAAAAAAAAAAAATAAACAATAGGCATTACGGCTACCAGGCCAAAACCCCTAGTGAAAAACAATTTTGTAAAATTTCCTTGCCCGTGTTTTCAGAACTTTTAAGAGCTTCTGGAGTGATTGATTTCCTTTGAAAATATCATTGCCTCAATGCAGCTGTAACTTGACAAAGGAAAGACAATAAAGGTTCTCATAATAAGCACTGGGATATGAGTAGGCAATACCATGAATCGCAAAGCCTCAGCTTTAAGCCACGGCAGATAATCTGCCCTTGTGTGCTGGGATCTCTGAACACTTGGACTTACCTCCAAATGAGGACAGGTAGTTGGATAACAATTCTCCAATGTCAAACTTTGTTTTTGGATTTCTGTTGGACTGTATTTCTAAGAGAGACCTGGTTTAGTGGTTTTACTCGCTGAAAGCATCTGAAAGGCACGGTTTTCAGATGCACTAAGTCTAAAGACATGCCCCATGTCACTGCACCCTTAACAGTCCATACTCTGCGATATGACTGGCTGATTAATTGTAATATAAACAAACTTGCAGTTTTGGAGCAATCTGGAAGGTTTTGAGGTCATTGTATACTAAGGCCATGTTCACACAGCGTACTAAAGTTTGACCCAAACTGGTTTAACTTTACGAGCAGCGGGGGGCGATCGTAAAAATAAAACTACCTTGCGTTCAGATAGCTTGAAGTTAAACCTGATACGGTTTATCTTCAGTTTTAAGAGTTCAAACAGCACTGTGACCCAACTCAACAACATCTGGTTTATTCACAAAAGCACGCGCACAGCCCTGTTTATAGTGTATACTGTAACCACTGATACCCAGTACTTCTTATGTATAACAACCACCAAGAGGTGGCACCCTTTGCATAACATGTATAGCTTGAGACATGTCAGGAGTCCTAATAAAACACACACAGAGTTGAGTCCAGAATAACACCGTTTCTCACAGAGTCTTTATGATAAATCTGCCCAGCATCTTTACATGGTGGCAGCGGTAAAGCATCGGACCTAAACCAGAGCCTATTTGATTGGAAAGTATAACATTTCATGGTTGTTTTATACCATAAAACATCAGGCCACAACAACAGGACATCCACAGACTCTCCACAAATCACGGAGATACGACATAAGCCACAGCCAAATCACAGAAGATCAGACAGAAATCTGTGAGTCTTTGCATATATAACTACTCGAACAGTTGCTTCACTGCCCTGTGCATTGCTTAGGACGACAGTGGTGCTGATAACTCT
Organism: Pisaster brevispinus; assembly: GCA_023634235.1. Lineage (NCBI taxonomy): Eukaryota > Metazoa > Echinodermata > Asteroidea > Forcipulatida > Asteriidae > Pisaster > Pisaster brevispinus. The sequence continues at coordinate 7,192,128 of JAMKCF010000016.1, read as the reverse complement.
GTTTCAACGTAGTTTATATTGCCCAACACTAAACATAATCAACGGTACACCGAGTAAAATAAACTCGGTCGCCATTTTGGGTCATGTCACGTGGTGAGTACACCGCGTATTAAGTGCATTCACCTGAATGCTAGTCTCCTTCACCAGCCGTTATTTGGTATTGCACATGAACTGACTACTAACTGTACCACTTCCAAGATAAGACAAGATGGCTGAGTCATACGTACCCAAAATGGACTGGTCACACTCCGATCAAGCAAATGCTATGAAGCTTTTCAAACAACAGTGTGACATGTATTTTGCAATAAAGAATGTGCAATCGGAAAAGCAAGTGGATTACATACTGCTGTTCATGGGACATCAAGGCCTTCGCATGTACAACTCATGGCGATTACCCCCAACCACAGCGAAAGACCCCTCCATAGTCTGGGAGAACTTTGAGACCCAAATCAATCCGAAACAGAATTTTCGCATTGCACGCCTCTCCTCGATGACTTTGTTTCAAGGCTCAAGCTTCAAACATACAAATGTGACTTCAAAGATGATGAAGAACTCAAAGACAGATTACTTGACCAACTTATCACAGGAACGCGACACCCGGGCCTACAAAAAAAGCTCCTGGGTACACCAAAGACACTCACGTTGGATCAGGCAATTGAGCTAGGACGCACACACGAAGCATCGGCAACTCATATGCAGGAATTGACATGCATGCAGAGCACAGACATCCCTGTACATGATGTTCGCAAGTCCAACAAATGTCGTAACTGTGGACGCTACCATTCATTCAAGCGACATGATAATTGTCCTGCTTACAAATCCACATGTCGTAAATGTAACAAACAAAATTACTCGGAAAGTGTGTGTCGTCTACCGATAAAGAAACATCATACAAAACAGGATCATCCCATAGTGACGGCAACAGATCTCGCCCCCGATCTCGTGACAAAAAAGGCAAGCGAGGTCAATTGAGATCAAGATCACGCACACCAAAGCCCCCACAGAAAGACGTGCACTCAGTCGACCAGTACGACGGCTACTGCTACAAACGCATGCCATTCCGACTTGTCATGAGCCAGGATGTATTTCAACACAGAATGGACCAAATCCTCAAGTGTCCCGGCACTGTGGGTATTGCCGATGACATAGCGATGTATGGGAAAACTGTTCAAGAACACGACCAACATCTGCACAATGTAATGAAAGTTACAGCTGAAAATGGACTCATGTTCAACAGCCAAAAATGCGCAAAAACACCACAAATCACATTCTACGACAAACATGGCATTCATCCTGACCCGGGCAAAGTTGCAGACATCAAGGGCCTGAAATCTCCGCAAAACAAAACAGAGCTGCAGGAATTTCTCGGAATGGTCACATACCTAAGCCCATTCATCCCAAGGCTGTCTGATCACACTGCCGATCTCCGCTTATTGCTTAAGAAGGATACACAGTTTGAATGGACTGCCTCCCATCAACAAGCATTTGACAAAATCAAGAGTCATGTCTGTGAAGACTCAATACTCACCTTCTTCGATCCGAACAAGAAAACTGTTCTCCAAGTTGATGCCTCTTCACGTGGGGTCGGAGCAGCCCTCATACAGGATGACAAACCGATAGCGTATGCATCAAAGTCGAACAACTGTATGCGGAATCGGACCACAAACCACTTGAAATGATACATCAAAAAGCACTTCGATCAGCACCACCCCGACTTCAACGCAAGCTATTACGTCTACAGCCGTACAATGCTACAATTGTATACCGTCCGGGGCAAGAAATTCTGCTCGCAGACAGTTTGTCTCGCCGCCCAAGTGCAACAAACAGGCACATCGATCTCGATCTCCATATCTACTTCGTGAGTTTTCTGCTGAGCGCCTCAGCAAGATAAAGCTTGGCACAGCAAGATAAAGCTTGGCACAGCAAAGGACAAAACTTTAGCTGAACTGAAAGAGATCATTGTAACCAGCTGGCCAGAGAAAATGAAGGACCTACCAAAACCACTACGAGCATACTGGCCATTCCGTGATGAACTCTCAGTAGAAAATGGTCTCATCCTTAAGGGAGAACGCGTAGTCATCCCCGACACAATGTATGACTATGTTTTGGCTAAACTGCATGAAGGCCATCAGGGCATGGAAAAGACCAAATTACGTGCCAAGGACTGTGTGTACTGGTTGGACATCAATAAACACATTGAGGAAACAGTCAGACAGTGCCCAACATGCCAAGAATACCAGCGAACACAGACAAAAGAAACCCTAATGCCACACGAAATACCAACAAGACCATGGCAGGTACTTGGTACTGATTTGTTTCACTTTGACGGTGCCAACTACTTGATAGTGGCAGACTACTACTCAAAATTCCCCTTCATTCGCAAAATGCCACTCTATTGCACCAGTGAAGCTGTTGTAACCGCAACCAAACTACTGTTCTCTGAGCAAGGCATACCTGAGAAAATTATCAGCGACAACGGAAGACATTTTGACTCAAGCCAATACAAAGCTTTCACCGACAGCTGGGGATTTGCACACGTGACATCATCGCCCCACTACCCCCAGTCAAACGGTTTCACAGAACGCATGATTCAGACTGTTAAAAATGCACTTAAGAAAGCCAAGGCAAGTGGTTTTGATACCGACATGGCACTTCTTTGCATCCGTACCACACCGATTGACAGTGTCATTCCCAGTCCCGCTGAGATATTCCATGGTAGGAAAGTCCAGAGTAACCTACCATTGAAGATCCACAACACTTCTGTTCGCAAGGATAGCATCTCTGACCGCCTCAAACACAAACAGAAAGAGTATTATGACAAACGCACAGATGTGACTTACCACCATTGATACCTGGGCAAACTATTCGTGTACAACGCCATGCTACTAAACTTTGGTCGCCAGCTACTGTTAAACAGAAATGCCCAGAACCACGATCCTATCTTGTCAGTACCCCCAACGGTTCAATTTTACGCAGAAACCGCAGACAACTTCAGGATGTTGAACCCACCAACAAGACAGTCACATTCTCCTTGGAAACCGCACAACCACGATTCCAGTCTACTCCACAACAACCCACACCCTTGCCCGACAAGGAACTGTCATGTAATGAACATGACAATCAAGGAACTGCCCATGCTAAACCATACGTAACGCGATCTGGAAGAATTGTGAACAAACTGAACAAACTTTCCTTATAAATGACTGTGATTTAAGCCTAACTGTTCTTTGCTGATTTTTGTACCTACCAGAGTTTACTGATTTCACCACCTCAAACAAATTCTGTTGAAAAGTTAGACAACAAGTTTTTGGAAAACCGCTACTAGAAAACAACACCACTTGTTTATTCACAAATTCCTTACAATTGTTTCCAATCAGACATTTTCTCTTTTTAGAAAAACGGTTTGTTGTTGCTAATTTTTGCACATGTTCGTATTCTTGCATTTATAAAAACTGGACCTTCTTTTTTCTTTTTCTCAACCAAGTCAAGTTCAGGAAGAAAAAATATTAAAGTAACGTTTTTCTTTTTTTTGAAAAAGGGGGATGTAACATACCCAGTACCTCTTATGTATAACAACCACCAAGAGGTGGCGCCCTTTGCATAACATGTATAGCTTGAGACATGTCAGGAGTCCTAATAAAACACACACACAGAGTTGAGTCCAGAATAACACCGTTTCTCACAGAGTCTTTATGATATAATCTGCACAGCATCTTTACACATGCTGCAAGCACTGGCAACATTTAATTTTGTAATCGGTCAGCGCTCATCTGTTGTGAGTTGAAACAGATGTGGTCATTTATAATCTGTCCACACACCATGCTAAAACATAAACCCGAAGTGGTTTAGCGTTAAACCACCCTTGCCGACCGATTTAACTCATTCCGGTTCAACCCGATTCGTTTAAGTTTGAAGAGCGTTCAGACACACACAGTTTAACCCGAATGAGTTAAAACTGCCTTAACACCGACTTAAGTACTGTGTCTGAACGACCTCTTAGATATGTGGTGTATAGAAAGCTGATTATGATGTGAGACATGTATGACACCCCTGCTTCAGTAGATAACGATCTAAGTCTCTGAGGTTTGCAAACAAATGTAACCCCAGGCACTGCAAACTTCTCCCATGGTTTCTCCAACACCCAATTTCAAAAAAGATGAATTAGCGGCGGGTATAAAACCTTGTCCTGGACGGTTTACTTATCCACTGGTTGTCCTGGACTAATTTTGGCAAGAATGCTAATGTAATCGCTAGATTTCCAACTGATTTTCCATCAGGGCAATAGACAACCAGCTTTACGTAGCCACGGTTTCGCCCGCCAGAGATGAGGCTGCTTCGTACATAGCATGGGGACATAGTTCAGCCATTAATCCATGGTAAGATAAGAATCATTTAGGGTTGCACAAAGTAAAATTGTCTAGAGCGGGACTGGAACCTGGGACCTCTGGATTAACAAGTCAGCGCTCTACCAACTGAGCTATCTAGCCCTCTGTTGGCGGTTTCCCTATTATTTGTTAATATCTTTGTTCGGGGTTATCAGTCAGAAGCCATTCAAGTTGTAACTGCCGTGTAGCCAGGGATCACAACAAAGTTTATGATACAACCTGGGAAGCGGCAGCCAGGGGATCACCCTAAGGAGATGCAATCTTTTCATTTCTAATATCAAGTAAATACCACAAGGGAAACTGACTCTGTGAATTTAAAAACAATTTTGATTGAACAAAGATATTGACAAAATAGGGAGACCACCAACATGGGGTTTGTTGGTTCAGTTGGTTGAGCGCCAGCACAGAAACTCGCACGTCGTGGGTTCAAATCCCACTCTGGTAATTTTTTTTCTCGGTTCACTATCCCAGACTTGGTTTTAATTGTATTCAGTACAAGATTAAAATTTATGATTTTTTGTTCTTCCAGGGGCGAGGTTATCGCCAAAGCAGATTCCTCGGAGAAAATTGTCTATGCCGACATTGACCCGTCATATGTAGATGAGGTCAGGACTCAAATTCCTGTTGGGTCTCAGAAAAGGTCAGATATGTATGAGGTTAAAGGTTAAAGATTAGATATATACTTTCAGGTGCAATTGATTAATTTTGCAGAAAAAATAGTGTATTTTGCTAAAACGTTATTTTGCTTATGTTATGGTAAGGGTTAACTTTATATTTAGATTTTTTTTAAAGTAAATTAATAAGGGGGTTTTCAACAAAGAAAAATTGACTGGAGCGGGACTTGAACCAACGACCTCCAGGTTTAACGGACTGGCGCTCTACCAACTGAGCTATCCAGCCCTATGTTGGCAGTCTCCCTATTGGTCAATATCTTTGTTCGGAGGTGCCAGCTTCTGACTGGCACCCCTGAACAAAGATATTGACTATTAATATGGAGACCACCAACATAGGGCTGAATAGCTCAGTTGGTAGAGCGCTGGTATGTTAATCCAGAGGTCGTTGGTTTAAGTCCCACTCCAATCAATTTGTCTTTGTTCAAAACCCAAATAATTAAAAAATTTACCCAGTCAGATTCCCTTGTGGTTTGTTACTTGATGTAAAGTATTAAGCAAGGAACATGGTTTAATAAATTACACATGACTTGCCGATTTCTATAAATGTTCGTAGATCGGCTACATGAGATAATACTGGATCCCAGCAAAAATCTTGTGGGGTAATTCTAATTTTACTTCCATTTATCAATGTCACAATTCGTCAGCTCAGGACTATAAGGTCGTTAGTGCAGTTCTTATGGAGTTCTTATGCTTTTGCATATGTTGGAAATCCTGGTATTGCTCAAGAGTGGTCTCTAAAGCAGATGTTTGGCAAAAAGAAATATTCATTTCCCAAGAAAAATATATATTTGTGGGTTTGATAATTTTTTTTAAAAATTGATATTTGTTCATGGATCAACTCTTTGATCATTACGGATATGAAATTACAATTAAGTACCTTTAAGGCGCTGAGCTAATGAAGTACATTTGAGTTAGCTTGTAATGTGCATAACACCGCATGAGGTGTCTCATGGCTGGGCATTTTTTTAAGAGCGCCGGTCTCAAGCTGTGCTGTTTCTGATCAGCAGAGTCTTGGTTCGAGTCCCGGTCATGACACTTTTATCATTGAGCAAGATACTTTGTCATAATTGCTTTGGCCCTCAGATGGGACATTAAGCCGTAGGTCCCATGTACATGTACTAGGATTGGTAGTGCATGTAAAAGAACCCAGAACACTTATCATGGAAGAGTAGGGGTTAACCCTGGTGTTTCTGGTTCACATAGCAAGCACCCTTGATTACAGGTTTCCTCGGTGATTAAGTTCACTTATGAGGCATCCTTGGTTTCATTACCAGAGATATATAAAGTAAAATAATAAAAATAATACCTCATGACAATGAATGAAAGGTGTATACAAAATATTGAGCCTCAAAGTGTGACGTCAGATGAGATGACAGATATTGACTAATTCTAAATGTTTTTCTTTTGTTTTATTCATGGCTTGAAATACATAAAATTTGCTTTTCAATATATACAGCAATCTACAAAATCTATGCTATGCAATAAACTAACTGAGCAAAATGAAAAGTTGCAACAGTCAAGAGACAAAGATGTTTATACTTTCACAATTCACCCAAGAATCATCAACAAAAAGATGGCTCTATCTCAAGACAATCTGCTAGATACGAATCACTATCACTTCAAGTCAGGAATCGTACACAAGTATATAGCGCCCTCTGTATTTTTAATTGATCCATTTCGCAAAGTTCTTGGAACTTAGACTAATTAAGTTTGTGCGTCATCTTAAATCTCTCAGTGTACGTGTACTATGTATATACACCTTGTGTATTTTAAGTGTTAGAGAATAAGCTGTGATATTGCTGTGATATTGATTGGGTTCAAATCTTAACCCAAAGGATCAGTTAGTTGAAAGATAGGCGGCTTTCACAATAGCATTCAATTTCATATATTATACATTAGTATTTTTTGAATAATCAGGACAGAGTTGGAGACAAGTCTTTCTGTAGGGCTAACCCCTTCTCTGTTTATTAGCAAACTTCAATAAAATCCTCTGTAAAATCAGAGCTTACAAAATGCCTACAATCAATTATTACTGTTGTTGTTTAGTTTTGACTAGTATTGCTAAAGCCCCTTTCCACTGGACAAATCACCCAGAAATACTTGGTTGACCTGTTAACACTTGAGTTGCTAACCCTGGCAAACTCCTGGGAGGTAGCCATTTCCCACATCTGTTTGGGAGTAAGGTTAAGCATATTGAGTGTTCAGTCTTCCCGGGAAATTTGTGAGGCGTACATGGGGTGGCCATGGGATTAAAACTCTCCAGGAATTTCCTGGGGTTTTATTTCCTGAGAATTGGCCTTGTAAATGTGAAAAAGGCTTACGAAGGAGAGGAAATGACCTCTACTGAGAAACGTCTGGGTTGCGAAAGTTCCAACAAAGTGTGAACAATCTAAGAAATGGTACCGGGGGGGGGGGGGGAATCAAGCATTTTAGCTTTGCCCTACAGCTAGGTCATTTTTATTGGTAAAAATGGACAACCAGGCCAAGTCGTTGTTAACAACCGTAACCAGGACTGATGTATTTGAAGTCACGGTCGGTTCATCAGAGGCCATTTTGCAGTAGCAATGATCAATATGACCAGCCACATTTGCATCGGTTGCCCAGATGTGCAGAATCTGCTTGGCCCACTTCTCCTGGCTGTTTTCGCTGGAAGTCACGACTCCTGGAAACAAAATTGAATGATTAAAAAAGAAAATCTCCAACTGAACAGAACATTTATTTCACACCACAAATAATCTACATATTCTCCAACAATGGGCACCTAATATTATTCTTGAAGGCAGGGCATACTTTTGGTAATTGCCAAAGACCAGTAGCCTCACTTGGTGTACCCCAACATATGCATAAAATAACAAACCCGTGAAAATTTGGGCTCAATTGGTCATCGAAGTGGCAAGAAAATAATTACAGAAAAAGAAACACCCTTTTTGCATAGAATTGTCTGCTTTCAGATGACTGAGAAAGATTCAAATTTTGGGGTGAAAATTACCTCTTCCTATAAAACTACATAACTTCATCAAAGGGTGTCGTTTCCAACAATGTTATATCATATCAACAGCTCTCCAGTGCTCTTTACCAAGTAAGTTTTTAAGATCCTTGTGGAATAATTAGCAATGGTACCCTGCCAACTATGGTCAAGTGACTTGCTTAGTACTTGATAAATTTGAGTTCCTTAGATGGCATAAACATGTGAAAAGAATTGCTGTTTGGGCAAGGTTTTGCGTAACTACACAGAAGATGGCAAACCCTCATACACAAATCTGAACGAGAAGGAGACAAGGTGCACTACCAGGACCTGAACCCACACTCCTCTGACAAACCCTCAACTTGAGTCCGGTGGATTACTTCACTGATGGTGGGCTTGGTTTCAAGTCTGAGATCAAGGTTATTACTCTGCATCAGCCATGCAAAGCGACAACCCCCCCCCCCCCCTCCCAACCAGGCTTTCACACGCCCCAACTCGCAATCTCATCACAGGTTAATGCCGGGGGTTAATCCACTAGAGGGCGCTATCTCAGGCAACGATGTATTGGCTATCAGGTAGACTAAAAAACTACGATCACAGACTTGGTACTAGACTGCTGGCCCACACCACTCAAAAGTGATTGGATTCTTCAAGCAATTAGAGTAGTTTATTGCTGATGATGACTTCTAAAAAAATTAGAGCTAATAATAATAATAATAGACGGTTCTTATATAGCGCATATCACCGTGAGGCCCCTATGAGCTTTGCAATTTACTTGGTATCGATCAGGTTGGCACCGTGCCCTGCCTTTTCACCTCTGCGGTTCCCAGTTTGATTTCCACCGTGTACAGTTTCTACCCAATTATTTGGTTTCCCCATAGTAGGGTTTTTCTCCCACACCTATAACAGGGCATTTCCCCTATCATCTTCTCTAGCTGTTATTTTCAGGCCTTTGTTAGCACAGTGCTTGTCGCCTTTGTTTATAAACAAAGAAAATACTGCAAAATCCATCAAAAAAGCAAACCCACACTACAGTACTAAACATTAAGTTGTTGTTTTTTTTTTATTAAAGGGGCACATTGTCGGATTAGGCGCTTTGGGCTATAAAAGGCGTTTGTTTGAAATGATTATGGTTGGAAAGATGTATTAATGATTCCAATAAATACCCCTCGAAATTGTGTGGTTTGTGTGTAATTTCATGACAAAACAAGGTCCACTATTTTGTATTTGACGCCACAAAATGACGGACTGTATGTTCCACCGGTTGTATTTCCAAGGGCAAATTTATGTTTTTTATTAAAATCACTACTCACTATTGATGACATACAAGTACTGTAGGTGTTTTGTGCATGAATAACTCTTGAAAAGGACATGAGCAAGTCCAAACAGCAGCATTTTAAGAGATTCGAAGGCAATGTGCCCCTTGAAATGTTTTGTTTGTTGTAAGAGGCTTACTATGTATATTGATTTCACCTTTGTTATTAGAAAAAGAACTTCAGGTTGGATGAGTTTTAAGAAATTGAGCCACCTGTGTTGAAGAGGGTTAAGAAGAGGAACAAAAGGGCGAAAGCCTACCCTGCAATTTTTTCCGCAGAAGTTTATCTTTGGGCTTAAAGTCCCCTTTAAACTTCATGGCTCTTGTTACTGAGACACCAAGTACAGTCCCATCAAACATCTTACACGTGTAATCTGTCTTGGAACCATTCTTGTCGGTGGACTGCACCTTCGTCTCGGTCTCCACTAGTTTGGCATCAAAGCATTTGTTAATTAGCTCAAAGCTAGAAAAAAGAAAGAAAATTAAATCAAAATATGCACGTTCTAGGGTTATTCTATGTTTCCTGTAGCAAAATTGTGTCACATAAGTAGTTGTTGGGGCGGTACTTAATAACCCTGCTCAGCACCCTAGATCCTCCCCCCCCCCCCCCACCTCCCAGATGAGATCAAAGAAACCAACTACAAAAAGTGACTATATTATTGATTTTTTTAAATATAGTCTTTAAACAATTTTACCAGTCTGTGACCACGTCATCAATGCATCCCTGTAGAGTTTTGTTTTTGTTGTTTCCTTCAATTCTGTACTTTAACGGCAGGGTATACTTTTGGTAATTGTCAGAGACCAGTATCCTCACTTGGTGTATCCCAACATAATATGCATAAAATAATTTTTGCTCAATTGGTCATCAAAGTTGCAAGAAAATTATGAAGGAAAAAATACTCTTGTTGCACAAAGACTTGTGTGCTTTCAGATGCCTGAGAAAGGCTTCATGCATGAAGCCTTTCAAATTTTGGGGTGAAAAATCACCTCTTTCTCTTAAGCCATGTTCCTTCAAAGGGGGTCGTTTCTAACAATGTTATCAACAGCTCTCCAGTGCTCTTTACCAAGTAAGTTTTTATGGTCAATAACTTGTGAAGTAATTACCAAAAGTACACCCTGCCTTAAAACATCCTTCAACATTCTTTGTAGGTCTTCTTTTCCTATTTCCTTTTTCCTATTTCCATAAAAAGGTAGAGAATGCAGTGTGAGCAAGTGCGTGTGTGCATTTGCTGTTATTGGCACGTGTGGGGTACAAATCATGGACCCCACAAGAAATAACCGCAGATCACCTTGTATGGCCTCCCTCGGATCCCCGGCCCTAGGAATAAAAAAACGAAGACCCCAGAAGCTTATTGTGTAGGTGTGTGCCAATCTAGGCACACATTGATTGTGTGATTACACCTGAATGTGCGAGTGAATTGACTGTTTTGAGGAACATGTGCTTATGGTTGTTCCACACTATGTGAGACTCCGCAGAAAAGGAGCTTGTGGGGTCCTGGACCCCATAGCAAAGGAGCTTGTGGGGTTCTGTAGTGCTGAACCCATATTATAACATGCGCCCATGATGTCAAAGTAGCTGTCATTTCCCCGCGGTATGCTGAATAGTGCACAGCCTCCTTTACGACAGAGTTCGAGATTTTATGCATCATTCGCATCATGACCGGTAAGTTCTCATGGATTATACGAAGGGAGAACAAACTACCAATTATAGCTGGTGTCCAGAAACTGGGCACAAAATTGGACTTCTTTCCTAAATTTTAAGACAAGTGAAGTAGGTCGTAACTACAGTCATAGCCCACCTTGTTGGGCTGTTATGGCTCTCTTAACATCGGTCTTATATAGTCGCCATATGGCCACTATAGTAAGACCGATATTAAAAGAGAGCCATAACAGCCCAACAAGGTGGGCTACTATAGTCATAGATCTAGGCACAATATTGAATATACTGAGACAGAGTTGGTGAAGAGCTAGCCCACCTTGCGATACCCCCCCCCCCCCCCATCACTGCCGGGCTGTAATGGCTCTCTTTTAAAATGAATCTCATTGTCGATATTCTCCTTTTAAAGAGAGCCAATACAGCCTTACAAGGCGGGCGAGTGAAGAGCCCTATGTTCATGTGATAAATATGCACAAAATAGGCTTATACTTAGCCTATATTATAATAATAAAAGTATTTGTAATTCTGTATTTCTCAAAACAGAGGAAGATTGTGTGATAGGCTAGGCCTACTGAAACCATTATTCAGTCACATTTTTTGACAGCTAAATTCAAATTTTCTACAACGGAAGTTGTACCAAATGTAGGCCTAATATCAATATATAGCCGAATATTGGTCCAAGTTAATACCTGAGTCACTGTCAGGAGTGGACCATACTTATTTGAGTCGTTTATGTTATTTAAGCGCAATCAACAAATTGTGTGCATTATTGACCAAAAGCCGGGATATTGTTCAAATCCCCAAAATGCGCACCACCAACAATAGGCCCAACGTTTTACCACGTGCAGTTCATTTCGGACAAGATTGCAGATTTAATTTAGCCTACAATTTATGATCTTGAAAAGATATTGGGTATACCTGCCGGGTATTTTTTATAGTATATAGTTTCCTTTTTGTCGCGAATACAAGTAGCCAAAATTTTATAAGGTTTACAATAGGCCTACCTCTCAATTTCAAGGTTGGGTAGCGTGCCATGATACGTTTAGCCAAGGTCTTCAATGCTGAAGCTTCAAGTATCGATTCCCACAAGTTTTTAGGCCTACTCTCTTTTTTTCATCCCCCGAATTGTTTTTAAGGGAAATAAAGGCAAAATTTCATAAATGGTTTGAGTCCCACCACAAGACTACAAAGGCACAAGAACACTGCCATTTTAAAAGAAACCCTGATCATTGCAGGAGCTTCACATTTTGATGGGAAAAAACAGACAAAGTTCGCAGATAAAATCGCTCAATGTGGAAGAAATAGTGTTTGGTACTCTGACAATCACTCAAAATTAGACCTGAAAGTAACAAGGACAGGCATGACTGCAAAGGCTAGTGATTGGATACATTTTGCAAAAACCCTCAAACTAAAAGTGTCAATGTATAATATCCAAGTGTTGGGAAGTTGACTGATACCAACATTAAACTAGAAACTCTCCAGAGCTATAAGTAGGAAAAGGACTGTTCTACTACTACTGTATTGATGTTGTTTTTAAATTATGAAAACCAATCTTAATTTTTTCCTCAGTGCACTATCGATGAATTGACGAAATGCAAGCTACATATAGATCATATAATACGGCACCAACACTTGCTTCTACACCTAGGGTTACAGTGAGACGCAGCGAGCAGAATCCAAACTCTTCCCAAGAGGACAATCTTGCATTGCCTAGCATCAGGGACAGCCTTTATGTTCACACGGATGAGGGTGAATGGGAGGTGCAAGTAGCAGAACAACAAAACCAAACTACAACTGAAAGGTTGAGCTATCTCCAGGGACATTTAGCCTACCAGAAAGAAAAAAATCAATCTGCATGTCCATAGTCTTAATTGCAAGCCTACTTTGCTGTACCATTCTTTTTCACCAATTATATGGATGTCTTGATCATTGAGGTGAGTTTTATTCACATGTCAATTGCAACACCCCCACCCCCCAACCCAGGCAGTGGTGGGGATTAGCCCTTTGACCCCAGATTGTCTTCTATTCTTGTTCCTGAGATATGAGGGGGCTGTAATGCATCTGAGGACCAGGGAATGGCTTAAAACTACCTGGTAATTTACAGGGGATGTTGTAAAACAGCACTCACTACTGTGCTCGATGGTTATTCAGTGATATACCTCAGCTAGTTCCCACATCACAAGGTTGAATCAGTTGCATGGATAGCACGCAACATAAATTTATCACAAGTCAGCAACACAAAAAAAAGATAGTTATTCAAAAATCCGCTCAGCCAATAGACAAGGCTTGAAACTGGTACATGACATCTGCTTGCATATCAGGTAATGAGTTGGGAAAGCCTGTGGTTTGGGCAATATCTTTGGTTTGATAGGGTTATTATTGTGGAAACCAGTCATCTCGCCCCCCCCGGCAAAGTCGCCCCCCAGCAAGCTGCCCCCTCAAGGTACAAAGTCGCCCCCCTCACAATGTCGCCCCCGACAAAGTCGCCCCCGACACAGTCGCCCCCGACACAGTCGCCCCCCTTGGTTGATACAAGGATTGTATGTGGTGGGTGTGAAGACCATCGGAGTTTTGTTTTCCTTTATGTTTTGCCGTTTGTGAATCAGATTGCTGCGTTCTTTAAAAGATACTTTGTTTGTGATTTTGATTATCTCTGATGTACTATAGCCTCTTGCTGTTAGTTTTTCAGAGAAATTATTCACTTTGACCAGAAAATCATCTTCATTGTTGGTGTTTCTAGCAATAACGGAGGGTTTTTCCGTATATGAATGCCCTGAAAACATGTAGGGGGTGTGATGATGTTTTGTGTAGGTATTGATAGGTTTCCGTGGGTTTGGTATAGACTTTTGTGTCCAGAATACCAGTTTCTTGGAAGCTTTTAGGAGAGACACCAGCAACCAGGGCAGGCTATTCAAGCTATGGGATTCGTTTGTTGCTGGCTCGGTCGACAGCAAGAAGCTTTTGCGAGGCTGAGCTGCCATCTTCGGCAATGCCCCGGATGGACACTAACTTTTATCTTACAAATAACCAAAAAACTATCTTGGTATGGGCTTTCCCATTTAGTTTTTTGTATTCATCATTTTATCATTTGGTTGACAGTTACAGTGCAAGATTAATTTATTTATTAAGTCTCCTGTATATTTTTCTATTTGTCTTTTTATAGTTTTTAAAGTACATACATAACTTATGAAATATATTTTTTTAATAAATGTCTTTATATTATTTATTAATGGACATTAATCGGTGAATTTTTTTCGTTTAGTTTTTTTTTTATTCATCGTTTTATCATTTGGTTGACAGTTACAGTGCAAGGTTAATTTATTTATTAAGTCTAATGTATATTTTTCTATTCGTCTTTTGATAGTTTTTAAAGTATATACATAACTTATGAAATATATTCTGTAAGATATGTTTTTACATGTATTTATTGATGGAAATTAATCGGTGATTTTTTCTCCTCTAGTTTTTTTTTTATACTATACAGTATACTTTTGTGAAAAATCTTTATGTTTATTAAGTAACTGTTAAGCTTGGTTGATTTTGTACGTTATGGCTTTTATTACATTTTAATTGATGTACATTAAGTACTGATTCCCAAGGCAGAATTTTTGTCACACATCAATTTAGTGCTGAGTAGTGTAAAGTTTGTTTAAATTAATGTTTCTTGAATTTCTTTTTAAAATTAAAGACCGAGTTACAACGGGAGAATTTTTGTCAAAATTTGTTGTTTTTCAATTAGTTATAGTTATTAAGTTGTTTATCCTCAACAAAAATGTATAAAGTCTTTAAGGATTAAATTAAAGTTTCTTGAATTTCTTTTTAAAATTAAAGACCGAGTTACAACGGGAGAATTTTTGTCAAAATTTGTTGTTTTTCAATTAGTTATAGTTATTAAGTTGTTTATTCTCAAAAAAAATGTATAAAGTCTTTAAGGATTAAATTAATGTTTCTTGAATTTGTTTTTTAAATTAAATACTGAGTTACAACGGGAGAACTTTTGTCAAAACATGTTGTTTTTCAATTAGTTATAGTTATTAAGTTATTTATCCTCAACGAAAAAGTATAAAATCGTTAAGGATTCCCTTTCTTGAATCAAGTTAATAACAACAAAATTTCCCCTTAGAAAATCATTGCAACAATAGCAAAAGAATGCATAGGGGGCGACTGTGTCGGGGGGGGGGGGGCGACTTTGTTAGGGGGCAACTTTGTCGATGGGCGACTCTGGCGAGGGGCGACTTTGTAGGGGGCGACATTGTGAGGGGGCGAGTTTGTACCTGGAAGGGGCGAGCTTGCTGGGGGCGACTTTGCAGGGGGCGACTTTGTGGGGGGCGACTTTGCCGGGGGGCGAGATGACTGGCAATTATTGTATGTGGATAGAAATTTAGTATAGAAAATGTACATCAAAGATTTCTTCAAAACAGTTTCTTTTCTGGTTAATTTAACAGTCATTATATTCAATTTCTTTTCCACACGTTTAACACTTAAATTCTCATTCCATACAGATTGTGCGACTCTAAAATTGTATTCGTTCTTTATACAAAACATAATTGAAAAGGTCTTTCCAGTTTCAGTCATGTCAGAGTTGCATTTAACTGATATTGTACAAACATTGATATCTGTGTTGATAAAATCAAATTGTTGGCAGCTGGATTTCATACCTATTTTTGGATGTAGGTCCTACATATGTCAAGTAATGTGTAAAACATTACCTTTTTTTTGATTATCAGTTTTATTATTAGAGAATGAGAACGAACAGATGGTATGATTACAAGATCATCAAAAAGAAAAGAAAAGCAGAGCCCAGAGGATGTGGATGCCACATCAAAAAGAATGGAAAGGGACTTTTTGGAGAAGTTCCTTGTGAGAACAACATCCTCAAAAGTACATGTATGTTCATAAATTTACCCCTATTTAGAACACAACAGTGTTTTAAAGTAAGAGAGTGTCTCCAATTAACTCTCCTAGGCCTCTAAACTGAGTGTCTTATGTGAGAGTGTTATAATCCCACAGCATACCTCACATCTCCATATGGTAGTGGTATCCCCTAAAGGACTTGGTACTGATGGCACTGTGCAGAGATGATGCTTGTTTGGGCACTAACAATGTCAAGGGTGTATCATGCTGTCATTGAAGACAGCTGAAAGAATTGCCTAGACAGTTTCAGTTTTAGGAGGACACCATGGGTAAAGCAAAAAACAATAAAATGTGCTTTTGGTTTCCTCCTCAATTTGTACATATGGGTCTTACACTACAAAGTATTAGTTTCTGTTCTCTTTTCTTCTACAGGAAGAGGTGTACTTGCTAATGCAAACTTCTGTGACGGGGACTTTTTAATGATCTATTACTGTGACCTAATCACAGCACAAGAAGGGGAGATTCGAGAAAAAAGGGATGCCTCATGCTACAGATATTTTTTTGATGCTAATCAGAACTATCCAAAGAGCAAAGTTTCCAGAATGTGGTGAGGTTATTTTCATGCGTATATTTTTCTTAAGCCTATTATTAGTGTGATGGATATGACAAAATCCACCACATTGCAACATTTTAACAGAAAAATCCACAAGAATTAGAGGAACTTAAATGAAAGCTATTGTACTCATGAATTATGATACATAGGAATAGGTTACACACTGCACCAACATTTCCTTGGTGTGGTGCACTCCCTTCTCTTCCCCTGTAAATAATTATGCATCGTAAAGATGATATGAAACACAACAGTCAACAAATGGTCAAAGCATAATTATTAGGCAATATTGTTCTTGGTGAATTTTGTTTTAATGAAACTTGAATAATTAAAGAAAGGGTTGCATTTAAGGAAAATACATAAAGGTCAATGTTACTGTTGTGAAAAAATATATATAACTTAGAACAAGTTATCGAGAAACAATTGAACATTTTCTGGATGACAACTTGTTCAAAGTAATGTTTATAAATGAAGCTTCAGCTTTTGCCTCTTAAGAGAGAAAGGTTTTGTATCTGCAGTTTTGAGGTCAAAGAGCAAAGGTTGAGGTCGCCCTTGTGAAAATGGAACAAAGTGGTTTCTGGATGAGCAATTGTGTTTCAGAAGACATCTCAACATGTAAACTTCGTTTGCCAAAAAAAAAGGGCTATGGGGTTTTATATAAGCTGTGCTGTTACTTTTTAATTTTTTGCTTGATGAATATTACATCTGTTTATATTTTGATGACAACGAAATGAAGCAGATAGTTGTGCATTCATGTAAGATGTATTTCAGACTTGGAAATCAAGGTTATTATTATTTTGTTCAAATCTAAAGCCTTGATGCTACAGAAGAAACAGAAGGAGGATCAACCCTGGGGAGGCTGGTTAACCACGGAAACAAGAATGCACGCATGAAGGTTCTTCATATTGATGAATCCCCTACCCTCTGCCTGTTTGCTTTGAGAAACATCATAATAGGCGAAGCAATTGTGTATGATTTCGGGTTGCCAGAAAAGGATTTACCATGGAACAAACAGGTGTGTTAAGTTAACAATCATTGAGATTTATTGTATGTGCTAATCTCAAACTCCAAACCCTTCAGTTTTTGATCTCTATGTGTGAGCAAAATCATGATTTCATTTAAAGTTGTAAATTTGCTAATTCTGAGCAAAATTTAGCTCAAATACAATGGTTTTTGGTCTGTTTTGTCTCAAAGCTGTTGGTTTTCAAGAATATGCTTTCATAATTTTGTGTGTAATTGAGGGTTGGAACATTTTAGGTACATTTGCTTAAGTGCTGAAAACTAAAAAAGAAACAAGCACAGACTAATTTACATGTACATGTAGATGATCAGCATCTGATATAACTTTTGTTTTAATGAATTAAGAAACAGAATGCACCATGACTGTGAAATACTGGTTTTTGTCTGTCTGTCATGTATGTTGCACGAAAACCATTTGTGGGGTGAACTAGTAATTGAACAATTTAGGTACATTTGCTTTAATTGGATTGCTTAATTGCCCGCCCCCCCCCCAAAAAAAAAGTACATACTGAGTAAATTACATTAGCACTTGATGTCAACATGTTTTCTGTTTTTTATTTAAAAAACAACCTTTTTACATGTTTTTAAAGGAGCTGTAGGCAGAATGTGTGGCTATGAAAAACTACTACTCATCTGTCCATCTCACGAAAACCACTTGTGGGGTACTGAAGGTTGTGAAGCAGTACACAGATCACTAGTGGTAGCAAAGCAGTACACAGATCGTACTACATGTAGATTAGCAGATGCACTATATGAGCATACATACATTTCGCACACATTTGAAACTGCATTAACACCTGATGTCACATGATTGCTATTTTTTTTTTTTTTTTTTTTTTATGTTTTATTTTACTTTTTGCATTTTTTTTAAAGGAGCTATAGGCAGAATGTGGGGCTATGTAAAACAAGTTTTCATCCGTCTGTCGCACGAAAACCACTTGTGGGGTACTGAAGGTTATGAAGCAGTACACGTACAGACCACTATAGTGGGGTACCGAAACAGTACACAAATCATACTTGTGGGGTACCAAAGCAGTACACAGATCTTACTAGTCGGCTAGTGGGGTACTGAAGCACTACACTGATCACTAGCAGGATATGAAGCAGTACATATGTAGATCACTGATGCAGTACACAGATCACTTGCGGGGTACCAAAGCAGTACACAGATCATACTAGATTAGCAGATGCACTTTATGAGCATTCTTATTTTTAAATTTTATATTTCACACAAATTTAAATGAACAAAATCACGATTACTATTTAAAAGTAAGGGAATTGTGAAATATATGTAAAAGGTCATGTCTTGTATTGATGCAAACAAATTTTGATTTAGGTGGCGCTTGTTACAACTCTGGTAAAATAGCTGGGTTGAACCTGTATTTCATAAAGAAACTGATCTCCCATGTATTTCCAGGATTCTTCTGTGCACAAGGTTTTCCTCTGAGTGTGCAGGTACTGGCATACTGAATGCTGAACAGCATCAGATTCCACTTGTATAATTGCCAGGAAAAGACAATGGAATGTGACTAATGTGAAAAAAGGTAATTCTTCAAATGTTTTTGTTTTTGTTTTGCAGCAGCAAGCATCCATTGGCTCTCCTGCTGGTGTTGGTGAAAATGTAGACTATGCTGGTGCTGGTTGTGCTAAAGGAGACTTTCCTGTTGGTGTCCTCTAGTTGCTGGTGCTGGTGGTATAATAAGAACTCTCCTGTTGGTAATGTTGATGGTGAGGACTCTTCTGCTGGTGCTGGTAGTGAGGACTCTCCTGCTGGTGCTGTTGGTGATGTAGACTCTCCTGCTGCATGGTGCTGTTGGTGATGTAGACTTTCCTGCTGGTGCTGTTGGTGATGTAGACTTTCCTGCTGGTGCTGTTGGTGATGTAGACTCTCCTGCTGGTGCTGTTGGTGATGTAGACTTTCCTGCTGGTGCTGTTGGTGATGTAGACTTTCCTGCTGGTGCTGTTGGTGATGTAGACTCTCCTGCTGGTGCTGTTGGTGATGTAGACTCTCCTGCTGGTGTTGTTGGTGATGTAGACTTTCTTGCTGGTGCTGTTGGTGATGTAGACTCTCCTGCTGGTGCTGTTGGTGATGTAGACTTTCCTGCTGGTGTTGTTGGTGATAAAGACTCCCCTGGTGCTGTTGGTGATGTAGACTCTCCTGCTGGGGGTGCTGTTGGTGATAAAGACTCCCCTACTGGTGGTGATGAGGACTCTCATGTTGGTGCTGGTGATGGTCTGGACTCTCCTGCTGGTGGTGATGAGTACATTCCCGCTCATGGTGCTAGTGATGATACTCGAGAAATGCTTTCAGATTTTGAGGTTGGTTCGCCTGGATCATACATGGAGGAATCGGATACGGATTCAAACTTTTCAGTCGTGATCCCATTTTCAGTTGGAAGGCATACAGTGTTTAACGTTACAAATGATGCTGTTACTTCAGTTACTAAGACCAAAACAGCCGATCCAGCTGATAATAATGCTTTGCAGGTCAGTCATGAAATCTTGTCTTTGTTTTCGACTATGCACGATAATGATGACACATGTTGTGTTCCTGATATTAGTGGTAATGAAGACTCAATTCCCTGTTGGTGTTATTGGTGAAAAGGACACTCCTGTTGGTGCTGGTAATGGAGACGTCCATGTTTGCGCTTGTGTTGGTAGGGACACTTCTGCTGGTGCTTGTGTTGGTAGGGACTCTCCTGCTGGTGCTTTTGTTGGTAGGGACTCTCCTGCTGGTGCTTGTAATGGTAGGGACTCTCCTGCTGGTGCTTGTGTTGGTAGGGACTCTCCTGCTGGTGCTTTTGTTGGTAGGGACTCTCCTGCTGGTGCTTGTAATGGTAGGGACTCTCCTGCTGGTGCTTTTGTTGGTAGGGACTCTCCTGCTGGTGCTTTTGTTGGTAGGGACTCTCCTGCTGGTGCTTGTAATGGTAGGGACTCTCCTGCTGGTGCTTGTGTTGGTAGGGACTCTCCTGCTGGTGCTTGTGTTGGTAGGGACTCTCCTGCTGGTGCTTGTGTTGGTAGGGACTCTCCTGCTGGTGCTTGTGTTGGTAGGGACTCTCCTGCTGGTGCTTGTGTTGGTAGGGACTCTCCTGCTGGTGCTTTTGTTGGTAGGGACTCTCCTGCTGGTGCTTGTGTTGGTAGGGACTCTCCTGCTGGTGCTTTTGTTGGTAGGGACTCTCCTGCTGGTGCTTGTAATGGTAGGGACTCTCCTGCTGGTGCTTTTGTTGGTAGGGACTCTCCTGCTGGTGCTTGTGTTTGGTCGGGACTCTCCTGCTGGTGCTTGTAATGGTAGGGACTCTCCTGCTGGTGCTTGTGTTTGGTAGGGACTCTCCTGCTGGTGCTTGTAATGGTAGGGACTCTCCTGCTGGTGCTTTTGTTGGTAGGGACTCTCCTGCTGGTGCTTGTGTTGGTAGGGACTCTCCTGCTGGTGCTTTTGTTGGTAGGGACTCTCCTGCTGGTGCTTGTAATGGTAGGGACTCTCCTGCTGGTGCTTGTGTTTGGTAGGGATTCTCCTGCTGGTGCTTGTAATGGTAGGGACTCTCCTGCTGGTGCTTTTGTTGGTAGGGACTCTCCTGCTGGTGCTTTTGTTGGTAGGGACTCTCCTGCTGGTGCTTTTGTTGGTAGGGACTCTCCTGCTGGTGCTTGTGTTGGTAGGGACTCTCCTGCTGGTGCTTTTGTTGGTAGGGACTCTCCTGCTGGTGCTTGTGTTGGTAGGGACTCTCCTGCTGGTGCTTGTGTTGGTAGGGACTCTCCTGCTGGTGCTTTTGTTGGTAGGGACTCTCCTGCTGGTGCTTTTGTTGGTAGGGACTCTCCTGCTGGTGCTTTTGTTGGTAGGGACTCTCCTGCTGGTGCTTGTAATGGTAGGGACTCTCCTGCTGGTGCTTTTGTTGGTAGGGACTCTCCTGCTGGTGCTTTTGTTGGTAGGGACTCTCCTGCTGGTGCTTGTAATGGTAGGGACTCTCCTGCTGGTGCTTGTGTTGGTAGGGACTCTCCTGCTGGTGCTTGTGTTGGTAGGGACTCTCCTGCTGGTGCTTGTGTTGGTAGGGACTCTCCTGCTGGTGCTTGTGTTGGTAGGGACTCTCCTGCTGGTGCTTGTGTTGGTAGGGACTCTCCTGCTGGTGCTTTTGTTGGTAGGGACTCTCCTGCTGGTGCTTGTGTTGGTAGGGACTCTCCTGCTGGTGCTTTTGTTGGTAGGGACTCTCCTGCTGGTGCTTGTAATGGTAGGGACTCTCCTGCTGGTGCTTTTGTTGGTAGGGACTCTCCTGCTGGTGCTTGTGTTTGGTAGGGACTCTCCTGCTGGTGCTTTTGTTGGTAGGGACTCTCCTGCTGGTGCTTGTGTTTGGTAGGGACTCTCCTGCTGGTGCTTGTAATGGTAGGGACTCTCCTGCTGGTGCTTTTGTTGGTAGGGACTCTCCTGCTGGTGCTTGTGTTGGTAGGGACTCTCCTGCTGGTGCTTTTGTTGGTAGGGACTCTCCTGCTGGTGCTTGTAATGGTAGGGACTCTCCTGCTGGTGCTTGTGTTTGGTAGGGACTCTCCTGCTGGTGCTTTTGTTGGTAGGGACTCTCCTGCTGGTGCTTTTGTTGGTAGGGACTCTCCTGCTGGTGCTTTTGTTGGTAGGGACTCTCCTGCTGGTGCTTTTGTTGGTAGGGACTCTCCTGCTGGTGCTTGTGTTGGTAGGGACTCTCCTGCTGGTGCTTTTGTTGGTAGGGACTCTCCTGCTGGTGCTTGTGTTGGTAGGGACTCTCCTGCTGGTGCTTGTGTTGGTAGGGACTCTCCTGCTGGTGCTTTTGTTGGTAGGGACTCTCCTGCTGGTGCTTTTGTTGGTAGGGACTCTCCTGCTGGTGCTTTTGTTGGTAGGGACTCTCCTGCTGGTGCTTGTGTTGGTAGGGACTCTCCTGCTGGTGCTTGTGTTGGTAGGGACTCTCCTGCTGGTGCTTTTGTTGGTAGGGACTCTCCTGCTGGTGCTTTTGTTGGTAGGGACTCTCCTGCTGGTGCTTTTGTTGGTAGGGACTCTCCTGCTGGTGCTTGTAATGGTAGGGACTCTCCTGCTGGTGCTTGTGTTGGTAGGGACTCTCCTGCTGGTGCTTGTGTTGGTAGGGACTCTCCTGCTGGTGCTTGTGTTGGTAGGGACTCTCCTGCTGGTGCTTGTGTTGGTAGGGACTCTCCTGCTGGTGCTGTTGTTGGTAGGGACTCTCCTGCTGGTGCTTGTGTTGGTAGGGACTCTCCTGCTGGTGCTTTTGTTGGTAGGGACTCTCCTGCTGGTGCTTGTGTTGGTAGGGACTCTCCTGCTGGTGCTTGTGTTGGTAGGGACTCTCCTGCTGGTGCTTTTGTTGGTAGGGACTCTCCTGCTGGTGCTTGTGTTGGTAGGGACTCTCCTGCTGGTGCTTTTGTTGGTAGGGACTCTCCTGCTGGTGCTTTTGTTGGTAGGGACTCTCCTGCTGGTGCTTTTGTTGGTAGGGACTCTCCTGCTGGTGCTTTTGTTGGTAGGGACTCTCCTGCTGGTGCTTGTGTTGGTAGGGACTCTCCTGCTGGTGCTTGTGTTGGTAGGGACTCTCCTGCTGGTGCTTGTGTTGGTAGGGACTCTCCTGCTGGTGCTTTTGTTGGTAGGGACTCTCCTGCTGGTGCTTGTGTTGGTAGGGACTCTCCTGCTGGTGCTTGTGTTGGTAGGGACTCTCCTGCTGGTGCTTGTGTTGGTAGGGACTCTCCTGCTGGTGCTTGTGTTTGGTAGGGACTCTCCTGCTGGTGCTTTTGTTGGTAAGGACTCTCCTGCTGGTGCTTGTGTTGGTAGGGACTCTCCTGCTGGTGCTGTTGTTGGTAGGGACTCTCCTGCTGGTGCTTGTGTTGGTAGGGACTCTCCTGCTGGTGCTTGTGTTGGTAGGGACTCTCCTGCTGGTGCTGTTGTTGGTAGGGACTCTCCTGCTGGCGCTTGTGGTGGTAAGAACTCTCCTGCTGGTGCTGTTGGTGAGAAGAACCCTCTAATTGCTGGTGCTGATGGTAATGAGAACTCTCCTCCTGTTGGTGATGAATATTCTCGTGCTGGTGCCAGTGGTCATAATGGAGAATTCCCTGTTGATACTGGTAGTGAGAGATATCCTTCTGCTGGTGCATTTTGTAATGAAAACACTCCTGTTGGTGCTGATGATGATGGAGACTCTCCTGCTGTTACTGGTAGTGACAGGGATACTGATAAGGATTCTGTTGCAAGTGTTGGTGGTAGCGACATGATACATTCTCCTGTTAGTGCTTGTCTAAATGGGGGTTCTCCTGTTGGTACTTGTGATGATAACGTGGACGCTGTTGGTGACTCTCTTACTGGTGACGATGATGAGGATATTGACTGTGCAGTGTATCCACCAGTAGAGAGACAGAAATGTACAAACCAGAGAGTTTATAACAAGCACCATTCATGCTATTTCTGTAACAAACTAGTAACCAAAATCAGCAACATCTGTTTCAGAAGATAAGGACAGAGAAGAAGTGGCTAAAGTTGCAGCTATGGAAGTCGGATCTAATAATAGTGGCTTCTTATATAGCGCTCAAATCCGTCACTCAGTGACGCTCATGGCGCTTCAACATTATTTCCCCTGGTCACTGGGCCATTTATTTCATTCCTTAAACCATCTCAGCTCCCTTGGGAGTATACAGCCTGTGCTGCCAAGTATGTAGCGCACTAAGCTAAAATCAATCACAAGAACCATCTCTGCCCTCACAGGTACCCATTTACCTTGGGTGATGAGAAGAAATTATAGTTAAGTGTCTTGCTCAAGGACACAAGTGTCATGACCGGGATTCGAACCCACACCCTGTTGACTCAGCCACCAGAACTTGAGTCCAATGCTCTAACCGCTCGGCCACGACACGCTAGAGAGAGTTCCAAAGATTTTGAGTTCCTTTGAAACAGAGGTAACTACTTCCACAACAAGATGGTCCTTGAATTGAATCAAGGAGAGCTTATACTAGTCAGAAGGCCTTCCAGTAGAGATACGTGGACTGAGACGTCAGACTATGGACCCTGCCCAGACTGCCTTGGGTTTTATTGCAAGACTGAACTGCGGAAACACATTACTCATAACTGTATTGCAAGAGGTGATGGGGACGAAGTGATGACAAAAGAAGTTTCAGAGATTTGAAGCTTGAGAGTTCCCTTTTGATGAATGAGTTCACGGGAGCTTCCCCACTGGTAAAAACTGTGTTGGCGAGAATGAAGCCAGACCTTGTAACTAAAACTGTGCAGAATGATCCAATGAATCAACGGGAAATGCTCATGCACGTAAATCAACTGGCATGGATCCACAAAGAAGACGACACTATGTATCACAAGAAATGCGTAATGTTGCAAGATTGTCGCTGAATTTCCAAAGCACAAATGGGTCCAAAATGTCTCTGGAAGGATTTCTCTCGCCCAAATATTTTGACAGAATTGTAGGTGTACGTCAAACCGCAGGCCAACTTGAGTCCAATGAGATTGATCACAAGAGCAATGAAACTGACCATCCTTCACTTGCTTTGAAGTTGGGCCATAGTCTATCCAAGCTGGGAGCAATAAAAAGATGTGTTGCATTGAGGCGAGATGACATCATTTCTGAACATGAGGCAAAAAATTTCCTGCAACTCAAGGAAGCTGAGTGGGCAGAACAAGTGTCCTCATAAGGGTCCTGACAACTATTTCACAGCGTCATTACAATAAGGTGAACGAGCTTCCAGACACTGAAGACTTGAAGAAATTGTCATCCTTCTTGGAGGCTAACATAAGACAGTCGGCGTGCACCCTGCAAAAAGAACCTTCTACCAAGAACTTCAGAAGATGCTGTGAGTTAGTGTTGACCCACCTTACAATATTTAACAAGCAAAGGTCGGGAGAGATGGAGCAGCTTAAGTAAGTAGTTGTATTTACTAATACACCTTAATAAAAATGAAATTGGCGTGTTGTATTTATGCATTGATGTAATGATGCAATTGAAGTCACCACCTGGCATTTGCATAGAAACTGGATCACACACACTTAGATTGTAAGCGACAGAGGTTGTAAGCGATTCTGCCTTATTTGCCCAGAAATATGCAGAAATGTCACTAGCATGAATTTGTCATTTGTAATGAAATAAAATTATTGAATGCATTTCATTCGTGCATTGTCTCAGAAAATAGTGATTCAATGAAATCTGGCCTTCCCATTTCACTCGTCTTGAACACCTTGTTAAATTGAATAGTCCAGATTTCACCTCGTTATGAAATTCAGAGAAAATTTGCTCACATACATTTGTTGAAAAATCAACTGGTAATATATGGGAATTCATAAGATAACAATGCTGTGATTGTTTAGCAAGTTGTGATGATGTACCTGAAAGCTTCAGGTTGGTTACTAACTGTTCAGTGACATGGGATGTTGAGGCACTAACCCAAAGTAATTTACTTTTGTATATCAGACTAAAGTAGAAGCTGAAAGTTTCCCTCTTCTATCTGAATTGAGTTTTATGTTTCTTCCGATTTTGTGTGTGATTTCAATTAACGGAACTTATCACACAGTGACACCCAAAGTGGCAAGCACTAGCCACTACAATACATTAAATAAACTTAATGTGCACAATCTCAAAGAGTGGACTGCGAAATGCCTCTTTTAAATGCTCTGTTGGATTCATAGGTAAATCATCATTTCTTGTGTTTATTATGTAGAGTGACATCTTACACCGAGTGCCCAAACTGGGGGGAGTCCAGTATCAAGGATATGCAGACGTATCTCAGCCCACTGGAAAGTCATTTGATGAGAGAGTTAGACATGGTGTACACCCGTGGCAAACGTGGTCGGAAGGTACCAATACTTATACCATCTGAGAGCAGAGTAGCTATGGACCTGTTGATATCTCACCGTGCTGCTTGTGACATAAGTCGGAGCAATATGTACTTCTTTGCAAGACCAGGTTGCGAGAGCAATCTGAGAGCCTGCGATTGTCTGGAAGAAATAGCTAAAGAGGCCAAACTACAGAAGCCCCATCTACTTTGCTCGACAAAGATGCGCAAGTATACTGCAACAGTTAGCCAGATCCTGAACCTCAAAGAAAGCCAACTGGACTGGCTCGCTGATCACCTTGGCCATAGCATTCAAGTGCACCAGGATTTCTACAGGCTTTTCTTCCCCAACGGTAGAACTCACCAGATTGCAAAACTGATGTTGGCAGTTGGTGGAGGCAACATCAGGAAATTTGTTGGAAAGTCTCATGATGAAATTCAACTTCAAGGTATGGAGTTCTATTAGCATGAGAAAACCCCTTCATAATTTGTTAACTCGTTTAAAATTAACATTTTTGTGTTTGTATTTTGTTTTTTAGTTAATTTTGCAGACATTCATTTACCAGACTTGGATTCAGATGCTGACGAAGGTTTTGAAGTAAAGATCAGAGGTGCACTTCAAAAAACAGCTAGAAAACTTTTCAGACCTTGGGCCACAGCCTAAGGGAATGGCACCTGTCACAATGAAACAACGATTATTTATGTTGAGAAGTTTGCTTTGCGTTTTCATTTGCATCAAGTCTACCAGCCCAAAATAACAGAATACTATGTTGCAAAATCATCCTGTTGTGTAATGTACATGAATGTTTGTTTAGTGTTCTTTATTACAATGTATTCATATATTATTGTTATTGTTATGTTAAATATTCTTTTCTTAGGTCCTCTCCAGAAAGAGCGGGGTAGAAAGCCTTGGAGCAAACAAGAAACTCAGTGTGTATGGCAGCGGCTTCACTCTTTCATTAAAAATGAATCAGTTCCGGGAAAGTCTGCATGTGAAGCCTGCATACAAGAATCTCAGTCAAATCTAAAATGGTAGACCGTGGCGTGACATAAAATACAATGTCAAGACAATCATTGTTGCAGTTAAGAGAGATCAAAGTAAGAAGTAGTTAATGTGCAATATATGTTGACATAAAAAGTTGTTTCGACCTACCTACAACTGGAGTCTTTTTCATATTATAAAATAAGTTTTCTATTTTTCTTTCTTTCTTTTCTTTGTTTTAATGTTTTGTATGTGATAAAAGCAAGTGAAGCAAAAGAAGCAATACTTTGCTTACTTGTAAATGGTTTTATTTGATTGTTTCAATTTTGTATGTGATACAAACAAGTTAAGCAAAAGAAGCAATACTTTGCTTACTTGTAAATGGTTTTATTTGATTGTTTCAATTTTGTATGTGATAAAAGCAAGTGAAGCAAAAGAAGCAATACTTTGCTTACTTGTAAATGGTTTTATTTGATTGTTTCAATTTTGTATGTGATACAAACAAGTTAAGCAAAAGAAGCAATACTTTGCTTACTTGTATATGGTTTTATTTGATTGTTTCAATTTTGTATGTGATACAAACAAGTTAAGCAAAAAGAACCATTACTTTGCTTACTTGTAAATAGTTGATTGTGTGGTTTTAATTTCTTGCAGGATCAAAGTAATTTAAGCAAAAGAATCAATACTTTGCTTACCTGTAAATGATTTGTTGCATGTTTTTGGGGGGTTTCATTTACAAGATAAAAACTAGTTAGCAAAAGAAGCCATGTTTTGCTTTCTAATTCGTTGAGTACACATTTTTCAACTGGATAAAAACAAGTTGATGATGGCATTCCATGAAAAGTCTGGGGTGGGCTTGGGGGTGGTACCTAGGTCTGGCCTACAAATGATTATGATTATTGTTCAGAAAGCACTGCCATATTCTAACGTAAACAAGAGATGTAATTTGTGTATAGCAGAGAAGTACATAATCATTTGTAGGCCAGACCTAGGTACACTGAATAAGAAAAGCGAAATCGTCTCAAAGTGCCGGCATCGAGACAGATGTGTTCTTACTTCAGTGACGTAAATGCGTACTAACTTCAATGACGTAGCACGCGTCACGCTTGCGCGCGCTTTATAATTCGAAATAAGGTAAGATGCTACTTGTATTCTATTTTCGTCATTCTGCTGATGAGTGCCTTATGGTACGAAACAGTCTGTCCAGAAGAGAGATATGCCAGAGTTTGTTTAACTCATATTCTGAATTTATTACATGTTATAGCTCTACAGAGATGTATCGAGCACTGTGAATTGTGATAGAAGACGATTTCATTGGATATATATATATATATATTTTTTTTTTTGGGGGGGGTGTGAAACTTGACTAAAGAGTCTCACAATAGTCTTCATTGAATCACAGTTTCACTTTACATTGAAGGGACATTATAGTTTACTTATAATTAGGTGGTTTTTTCATTTGTGGACTGGATAGCAAATGCATTTTCGCAAAAGAAGCAACAAAATACCTGTAAGAGTTTGTTTTAAGTTAAATAGTCATCACTTAATGAAAAGAAAGGAATAGGAGGTATGCTGACCTTTGAAAGTTTGATAACACTCACCTATAAGTGTTTTTTCCCCAAATATATATATATTTATATATATAAAACATACATTTAAAAAAAATATTATTTATTCATTTCATTAACTTTAGTTTCGTTTCATTTCATTTCATTTCGTTTCATTTTATGGTCTCACATGTATAAAAGTAACTTTGTTAAAGCATAATTGGTTTATTTACTATTGAATTGGAAAGGAAAGAGTTCAGCAAATAAAAATAAAATAAAAAAAGGCTAAGAATAAAATCCTGTTTTGACTGCAATATTTACTGATACTAATATATTTATTAAAATGTATGATAGAAGTTAAGAAAACAAATCAGAATCATGCTGACTTTTCAAGGTTTTGTTGAGTTTCTGGATAATCCAGAAGGCAACTCAACAAAACTTTGGATAAAACAATTAGGAAAAAAAATAATGAGAAAGGAAAGAAACTGTATAACACAAATTTTTGGAAAAAAACTGACTTGTAAAAGGGGGGTTGTTTTATTTTTGAATACTTGTTAATAGTTTATTGCATTTTCTTTTCTTTTTTCACAGTATAAAAACAAGTTTATCAAAAGAAGCAATGTTATGCTTAATAATGGTTGATATGATGGTTTTATTTATTTATTTATTGACTGGAGAGGAACAAGATAAGCAAAACAAGCAATATTATGATTACTTGTAAAGGGTTGGTTGCATGGGTTTTCGTTGTACAGGATAAAAACAAGTTAATCAAATAAACAACAATATGCTTTCTTGAAAAAAATGTATTGCGTGGTTATATTGTTTTACAGGATACAACCAAGTTCAGCAAAGAAACAATATTATGCTTAGACTACTTGTAAATGGTTAATTGCATGTTTGTTTGTTTGTTTTTATATGGGATAAAACAATTTAAGCAAAATAAGCAATATCTTGCTTACTTGTAAATGATTGATATACATGGTTTTTTGGTTTATGGGATAAAAACAAGTAAGCAAAAGAAGCAATACTTTGCTTACTTGTATATGGTTTTATTTGATTGTTTCAATTTTGTATGTGATAAAAGCAAGTGAAGCAAAAGAAGCAATACTTTGCTTACTTGTAAATGGTTTTATTTGATTGTTTCAATTTTGTATGTGATAAAAGCAAGTGAAGCAAAAGAAGCAATACTTTGCTTACTTGTAAATGGTTTTATTTGATTGTTTCAATTTTGTATGTGATAAAAGCAAGTGAAGCAAAAGAAGCATTACTTTTTTTAATTTCTTGCAGGATCAAAGTAATTTAAGCAAAAGAATCAATACTTTGCTTACCTGTAAATGAATTGTTGCATGTATTTGGGGGTTTTATTTACAAGATAACAAATAGTTAAGCAAAAGAAGCCATATTTTGTTTCTAATTCGATGAGTACACATTTTTTAACTGGATAAAAACAAGTTGATGATGGCATTCCATAAAAAGTCTGGGGTGGGCTTGGGGGTGGAGGCTGAAATATTATTTTGTTGTGATTAATGAATGAGAAAAACTGTTTAAAATGGGTTTGTGGGGCAAGTTATTTTTCACAACTGTTGACAATATTTATGTTTGTTTCATTGTCCATTTTTTAGAATCACTGTGGTAATTCAGATGTGGCAAACAATCAGCTATTAAACTCAACTACAGTTGTAATCTTTTTAAGGGAAGAGGGGAACACAATTTTTGAGTGGTCTTTCAAGAATGAAGGAATTCAGTTTCATTTAACGTATTTGTTTAAATATCTAGTGGCTCTATTGGTTTGTTGTATTTTTTGAGGATTTATTTCAATCTTGGAAATTTTTTGTGAAGTTTTTGAAAAAATTGGCACTGGACAAATAATGTAATGATGAGACTGGACACAGACTTCCTTTCACTGGACTGTTGCTGGTTGTTTTAATGCATGTCTTCTTCATATTTACCATGTTAATGAGGGGGAAGTCAACCTGATAGATGGTGTATCTGTCAGCCTTATGGTTTCACCTTGTTTCAGGTCAGCAGTGTACTAATCAGCACACTGTGGATATAGACCAATGTTTACATTTGGAGTAGAGTGTGATAATCTTGCTAATAACCCCTAGGACCATGGAGTGGGGGGAAGTGGGAAATTACATCCCAGAGAATTATTTACAACTTAAGAGGTCTGGGCTTGGATGAAGAGCATTCCCTGAAATCAGGGTGAAATTCATGGAGGCCAGTCAATGGTCTGGAGATGCTTATTTTCAAGGTGGTTTAAGGGAATTGCAATTCCCTTAAAGCTTGGTGAAAGAGAAATCATTCCTTGAATTTCAGACAAAACCTGCACTCTTCACTGAGATTTCTGAGGTTTTACAGCAGAGATTTTCATAGTGTCACTTCGAGGTTATGACCGGGTTGGTAGCTAGACACTACTTATGGACTGAGCCAAAGGCGAGGTCCATTTACAGTGCCCACACTTTTGTTCCCAATCCCATTAATAATACCTTTAACGAAGAAAAATGGTAATAAACATTAGAATTTGTGTTTTTTTCTTTCACCGCTAATTTCAGAAATGTTCCATTATGTTTAAGGGCCATTACTTAGGCTGTTCAACTTTTGTTTGGCAACTATATAGTCTCTTACACAGAATTTACTTTTTGTGCATATTTTGAAGGACCAGACTATGCGCTTTGAAAGTGCCAGCATTATAAATAGAAACACTTTGGATGGAGTTTGGCTTTATGCTTTGCACTTGGTTTAATGCGCGTACCAGCTACCTTAAATTGATACACTGTTTGCGAGTTTTATATGCTCTATGATTGGTTGAAGACTGGTCATGTGGGGGTGCATTAACATGTGATATAAAGTCCGGCTCTGTGAACTAGCGAAAAAATGAACCAGAAGGGGGGGGGGGGGGGGCCTGCGCCCCCCTCTTGCCCCCCCCCCCCATCTGACCCATCTGAAACTGTTTTCTTTGTGCATATTGCCGTTTTTCAATTTTGGCAAGTAAATTAGTTAACATGTGAATGCGTGAAAGCAGAAAAAATGTAAGGTAGCTGGTACGCACATGAAACCAACATGAACTTGCTTGGTGGCTGGCCACTGTTAATGGACCTTGCCTTCAGCTCAGTCCATTAACAGCGACCAGCCATCAACCAGGTCATTACCAGGGCATGACACAGTGTTTTAGCTAGTCTTGGTCCAAGACGTCACTATCTCATATACTCGTAACGTAACGTGATAACCCTACAGAGGGCGCGCTTTTCTTCTTGAATTAATTTCGGTTGACGACTGTCTGTAGTAACGTCTTGGATATCTTGTTTAAGAAGGCGTGGCCAAGTTATTTCCATGAAGCATCAAGTCATGTTTTATTCATATTAGTGACTAAAATGACAAGCTTGCAAGAAAAGCAAGATAAGACAGGTCACGAGGTCGTCGACACGATCGAGCATGATTGTATGCAGTATGCACGCGCACTCACGTTTTGATTGACCATGGCTTCTTCATCGCTATCAACGCACTAAGCAAGTGATTCTGAAATTACTCAAGCTAAATTATATGCTTGCAGTTGGTTAGGTTTATCGGTTGGTCATTGTTTAATGGACGTTTGAATCTTGTACATTGCCGATGTCAGCCATGTAATTTTAGAAAAGGTTATCTTTGCATCTGAACTACAGTACTTATCATTCTACCATTCGACATGCCCTGAAAATAAACTATTGGCAATAACAATTCTACTTTGTTTACTTTTACCTTTCTTTGTTTC
Organism: Pisaster brevispinus; assembly: GCA_023634235.1. Taxonomy (NCBI): domain Eukaryota; kingdom Metazoa; phylum Echinodermata; class Asteroidea; order Forcipulatida; family Asteriidae; genus Pisaster; species Pisaster brevispinus. The sequence goes on along the minus strand of JAMKCF010000016.1, from coordinate 7,159,584 downwards.
CAACTACACGAATGTAATGAGGATTTTTGGAATTTTCTGAAGCGGGATAATTTACTGCATCTTTTATTATGTAGGCCTAATTCACAAAGAAAGGGGGGTGAACTCAAGACTGTTTTGATCAAGTTCGTATGGCCATTACTCCAACATGCTACTTTCAACAGTATTTTATACGTTGCTGCATATATAATGAGCGTTTCAAATACCGGGCGCCAGTGTCGTTGTCTGAGTGTGTTGCTCTTTGCGGTTTTGACTGGCTTTTTAAATACCGCGCGCCCTGTGCAATAGGCCTATATGCAGTTTCTCTATTGCAAGGTCAAAGTGTAATGTACATGTACGTGTACATGTACATGTGTGTGGAAATCTATGTTCAACAATGCGTTATCGTTTATAGGGCCATTCCTTCATTCCTTCTCTGTTCCTGTAAACCTTCAACAAACAAAGACTAAGTTACAGGCACTAGACACGTTTGGTAATTGTCAAAGACCAGTATTCTCACTTGGCGTATCTCAACATTATGCATAAAATAACAAATCTGTGAAAATTTGGACTCAATGATGGTCATCGAAGTTGCTAGAAAATAATGAAAGAAAAAACACCCTTGTTGCACAATGTGTGTGCTTTCAGATGCCTGAAAAAGGCTTCAGGCCTGAAGTCTTTCTCAGATTCAAATATTTTAGTGAGAAATTACCCCTTTCTCAAAAACTACATTACTCCAGAGGGAGTCGTTTCTCACAATGCTTTATACTATCAACAGCTCTCCTTTGCTCGTTACCAAGTAAGTTTTTATGCTAATATATATTTTGAGTAGTGTCCAGTGCCTTTAAGTATTATTATAAACAAAAGGTAAGCAATATCAGAATAAATTAGAGAATTTTTAAGTCCAAACCCTAACCCATTGTCAAGCTCTTTTCAGAATGCATTTTATTCACTTTATAATAATTCCTTGCGAGAAGGTACTTTCCGCCACAATACCATTCACAACAACGTCCCATAGCAAGCTAGCTGTTAGAAACACATGGCGAATCATGAATAATTCACGAAAAGGTGCAAACACGATCATTGATTGGCTTCCCCGGAAAGTCGGGGGAAAAACAATGAAACACTTAAGCACCCTCATACAAGATATCCAAGACCTTCGCGCAAGCTGGAAATCGAACCGAGGATAGTGACGCCCTCTGTTGTTTGAATTGATCCATTTCGGTGCGAACTACCAACGATGGATAGTGGACTCATTCTGTTTTTCGAATTGATCCATGCGAAGGTCTTGGAACCAATGACACTTATTTTTGGTTTGAAAAAATGGACCTGTCCAATTCATTTGTCACCACTGTGACCAGGACAAACGTATTGGATGTGAGATCCCGGGGCATTGTGGAGTAGCAGAGAGTAATCTGATCAGCCACATTGGCATCTGTTGCCCAGATGTGAAGAATCTGCTTGCTCCACTGCTCCAGGCTGTTCCTGCTGGAGGTCACAACTCCTGGAAACAAAATTGAATGATTCAAAAAGAAAATATCCAACTGAACAGAACATTTATTTCACACCACAAATAATCTACATATTCTCCAACAATGGGCACCTCATATTATTCTTGAAGGCAGGGTATACTTTTGGTATTTGTCAAAGACCAGTGTCCTCACTTGGTGTATCCCAGCATATGCATAAAATAACAAACCCGTGAAAATTTTGGCTCAACTGGTCATCGAAGTGGCAAGAAAATAATTACAGAAAAAGAAACACCCTTTTTGCATAGAATTGTCTGCTTTCAGATGAATGAGAAAGATTCAAATTTTGGGGTGAAAATTACCTCTTCCTATAAAACTACATAACTTCATCAAAGGGTGTCGTTTCCAACAATGTTATATCAAATCAACAGCTCTCCAGTGCTCTTTACCAAGTAAGTTTTTATGATCCTTGTGGAATAATTAGCAATGGTACCCTGCCAACTATGGTCAAGTGATTTGCTTAGTACTTGATGAATTTGAATTTCTAAGATGGCATAAACATGTGAAGACAATTGCTATGTCACATGGTTTGGGCAAGGTTTTGCGTAACTACACAGAAGATGGCAAACCCTCATGCACAATTCTGAACGAGAAGGAGACAAGGTGCACTACCAGGACCTGAACCCACACTCCTCTGACAACCCCTCAACTTGAGTCCGGTGGATTACTACACTGATGGTGGGCTTGGTTTCAAGTCTGAGATCAAGGTTATTTCTCTGCATCAGCCATGCAAAGCGTCCCCTCCCCCCAGGCTTTCACACGTCCCAACTCGCAATGTCATCAGAGGTTAATGCCGAGGGTTAATCCACTAGAGGGCGCTATTTCAGGCAACGATGTATCGGCTATTAGATAGACTAAATAATCACGATCACAGACTTGGAACTAGACTGCTGGGCCACACCACTGAAAAGTGATTCTTCAAGCAATTATTGCTGATGCTGACTTAAAAAAAAAAAAAAAAAAGCTTTGCAATTTACTTGGGACCAGGTTGGCATCATGCCTTGCCTTTTACCTCTGCGGTTCCCAGTTCGATTTCCACCTTGTAACAGTTCTCAGTTCTGATTATTTGGTTTCCCCTTTGTAGGGTTTTCCTCCCACACCTAAAACAGGGCATTTCCCCCATCATCTTCTCTAGCTGTTGTTTTCAGGCCTATGTCACACAGTGCTTGTCACCTTTGAGGGCCTTTTGTAAACAAAGAAAATACTTCAAATCCATCAGTTAGGATTAGGAGCCTTCGGATTAGGCGCTTTGGGCAATAAAAAGTGTTTTTTATAAAATTATTATGATTGGAAGGATATTTGAAAAGTATAATTTAATGATTCACATAAATACCTCTTGAAATTGTGTAATTGTTGTTAATTCCTGACAAAAAAAAGTTCCGCTATTTTCTATTTTGACTCAAAAAAATGAAAGATTGTATGTTCCTGTAGTCGCATTTACAGACTCAAATTTATGTTGTTTTTTAAAAATCACTACTCACTAATTAGAACATGCTGTAGGTGTCTTTGTGCATGAACAACTCTTAAAAAGGACATGAGCAAGTCAAAACAGCAAAGTTTTGATAGATTTGAAGGCAATGTGCCTTTTCAAGTGTCCTTTTTGTAAGGAGATTATGCGATTTCAATTTTATATTAAATGAATATTTTTAGGTTGGATGAATTTTATAATAGGCCTCCTGTGTTGAAGGAGTAAAAGAGGGGGAAAAGGGGCATACCTTTCAACTTCCTACTCAGTAGTCTCTCAGTATCTTTAAAACTCATGGCCCTGGTAACAGACACACCAAGATGAGTCTGAAACATCTCGCATGTGTAATCAGTCATGGAACCGCCCTCCGGGAAGTACGCCACCTCCATCTCGGTCTTCAGGAGGCGGGCACCAAAACATCGGTGAAGAAGCTCAAAGCTAGAAAAATTAAATAATAATAATAATTTATTAAAAAAAACGAGTGCTGAAAGAATTAGTTTCCTTCACAGAAAAGAGAAAGGTTATTCTAGGTTACCCATGGCATTATTTTATCTCACAAGTAGTGGTTGGGTTGGGGGCTTCATCCCCCTGCACAGCACAGCTTTCCCCCCCCCTCCTCCAAATGAGATCAAAGAAACTTAGGCCGTGTCCGAAACGGCAACTTCAGCTACAGCTAGAGCTAGATCAGCGCGTCTACCCGTGTTGAAGAATAGGCAGACGAGCGCGATCTAGCCCTAGCTGTAGCCGAAGTCACCGTTTCGGACACGGCCTAAAGCTACGAAAAGCGATTGGTACTTTATCGCTCAGTGAACACGACTACAAATTTATATGCATCCCTGTAGAGATTCGTTTTGTTCTTTCCTTCAATCCTGTAGTTTAAAACTAGTATCCACACTTGGTGTATCCCAACGTGTGTAAAATAACAAACCTGTGAAAATTTGGGCTCATCCAATTGGTCATTGAAGTTACAAGAAAATAATGTAAAAATGCTTATGATACCGGTACCAACAAAGATCTTCACAAACAAACAAAACAGATGAAGTTACTTATTGATTGTTTAGATATTCTTCTACCAGTTATCACCAGAATGGTAAATTCATCTCTTTGTTCTGGTCTTTTCCCCGATGTCTGGAAATCAGCTGTCGTGTTACCCTTGCTAAAAAAACCTGGACTTGATTTGAAAATTGAAAATTTCAGACCAATCAGCAACTTACATTTCGTTTCCAAACTAGTTGAACAAGTTGTTGCGAATCAATTGCAGTGTCACTTATCCAATAACAATCTGTTGCCGAGTGTTCAATCAGCTTATCGTAAGCATCATAGTACTGAGACAGCGCTTCTCAAGGTTAGGAATGATCTTTTAATGGCTATGAATAAGCAGCACGTGTCTTTGTTCGTTTTACTTGATTTGAGCTCTGCTTTTGATACTTTAGATCATCAGATTTTACTGCGAACATTGGAGTATGATTTTGGTATTAAAAGTGTTGCTCTCCTCTGGTTTAAATCATATTTGTCCAACAGATCTCAGCGTGTTTTGGTGAACGGTAACCTCTCTCAGAAATTTGACCTTGAGTGGGGAGTTCCCCAGGGCTCTTGTTTGGGACCTTTGTTGTTTAATATGTATACCAGCAGACTTTTTAATATTTTTGAGAAGCATCTCCCTAATGTACATTGTTACGCTGATGATACTCAACTTTATCTTTCCTTTTGTCCAGACAATGCAGTTAACCAGGCGTCTGCTCTTTTCGCTATGGAAGCCTGCATACGAAAAGCGCGTGAATGGATGCTCAGTAATGGTTTGATGTTAAACGATACCAAAACTGAATTTATGGTTATTGGCACTCGTCAACAGTTGGCCAAAGTTAATATTCACAGCATCATGGTGGGGAGTTTCAGAGTAACCTCTGTTCCCATTGTGAAAAACCTGGGCGCCTGGTTCGATAATCATATGAATATGAACACACATATTACAAAAGCTTGCAGTACTTCTTTTTATTTACTACACAATATTAGACGTATCAGAAAATATCTGTCAAAGATTTGCACCGAAAAATTAATTCATGCCTTTATATCAAGTCGTTTGGACTATTGCAACAGCCTCCTCTATGGTTTGCCAGACAATCTCATCAATCAACTTCAACGGGTCCAAAACTCATGTGCTAGGCTTGTTTGTAATGAAAATAAATATTGCCATATCACGCCTTTGTTAGTTGATTTACATTGGCTACCTGTCAGTTTTAGGATCAATTTTAAAATTTTGCTGATTGTGTATAAAGCCCTAAATGGGCAAGCGCCTTCATATTTGTGTAATCTTTTAACTAGAAGGTCTTTGTCTAAATATTGTCTTCGTAGTTTTAACGACACTTCCATTCTCGTTTACCCACTTTGTAAAACTAAAAGTACTCTGGGAGATCGCGCTTTTGAGTGTGTTGCCCCTAAACTTTGGAATTCTCTCCCACATGCCATCAGGATCGCCAATAATACAGCTACCTTCAAAACATTGCTCAATACCCATTTATTTCGACAGGCTTTTTATTAGTTTTTTATGTGGTCTTTGGCTGGCTGGTGTATTTTCTGTTGATAGTTTATAACTATTTTTTGTACTTTACAGTGTATTCCATTTAAAAAAAACTATTTTTAAATAACTGTTAACATAATAAATGTAGTTTTTTACTATTGTAATGCGCATCTGAACATTTTTTTAATGAAACTTGCGCATAATAAATGAATAAATTATAAATTATTAATTATTTGTAGCTCGGTTGTGATTACTTCTAGTTGGCACACAGTACATGCTGTGAGTGAATTGCCTCCATTACATGGAGGAGCAAGCAGGAATGACAAGATCAAACAATGTAATAACACAAAGAGATAGAGAGTAGCCATTCTATAATCCACTTGATCCACTTGTACCTTTAAGAGATGTTGAGGCATTCCCAGGCCTAACTGAGAAAGTACAATAGTCCTCTGGGTACAACAATAGATAAGCTGGCTATTGAAGTGATGGTGGCACTACACTTGACTGGTCACAGGAGTGACCGGTATACTGATGTACACTAACATGTCTCCCAATGCTAATGTATAAGGCTTCACTGAGTGATTTTTAGAAAATCAAACTTTATCAATAATATCACAAATGTTACAAAATCTGGTCCAAAATGTGTCCAGTGAAGTCCAGATCACTAAACAAACATAATTATAGCAATTTGACAGTTCCTTGCTAAATAACCAGCCAAATAATTGAATGTCCTGGATAGGGTACAGCCAGCTGCCTTGCAGGTGCTTTTTTAGACACCACTATTCCAAAAGCCAATTCCATTGCATGTTTTTTTTCCCCCAAAATATGTTAGTGGTGTGACGTTTAGACCCTACACTGTAAAACCGGGGAACACTTGAAAGGTTTATAAGAAAAACACAAGGGTTTATGAATGAATCAATAATGTTTATAAAGTGTTTAAAATTTAAATGTTGGTGTTTATAATGTGTTTAAATAAAAACACCGGCGTTTATAATGTGTTTCAATAAAAACACAAGACTTTATGCTGCGAAGAACTCATTCAAGTCTTAAAATTAAGAATACAGCATTTTATTTAAATTTCAGTTTTAAAATTTCTTCTTACGATAACTGAGGGGGTGATATATACTGATTAGATCAGTCTGGTAAACCATACTGACCATATCTCATATATTTGTACTTATATACTTCTCATATTTAAACATTCTCAATGTTGTCAAATTACCTGTTTGGTGTAAGAATGTTTGTTCCCAACTTAAAATGGGCCTAGGCTGGGCTGTACTCCAGGGAAACAAGCAAGACCACGGTTATCAAGCATAAACACCTGTGCGTCACAAACTAAGCACATCGTTAACCATGCATAAAACATCTGCGCTTACACTGTTCGCAAGGTTTACTGGATCGCATGTGCAATGCCTTTGCCATGTGATGAGACTCTCGTGCCATCGATGTATGGTTTTCTGCTGTTGGCTGACGTGTTTGATGCAGTCATGGTCGCGGAGAAGGTTATTTTTCCAAAACTTTCCAGACACACGTTTGTGCTTCTTGTCTTGTTATACAGTGTTTCGTGATTGTAATAGTACTAAATTTGGTATTGCTGGAAATTTTAGACAGGCTTATCAATCATGTAGGCCGTTTTTTATATGTCATTTTTATACGACATTACCTTAGAGCCCCCGACACTTCAGAGCTGCCTCCAGCATTAGGTTTGCCTGATTTTCTTTTGGCACCTGTTGACAGCTTCATGTTGGCGGCATCTTCTTGCTGGAATCTATGAAATGTTCATGGGGGGGGGGATAAAACGCAATTAGCAGGTATTATGCCTTTTTGCAACTGTCATATAATGAACGATGAAAAGTAAAAAGTTCTGGAAGTACCAGGCACGGATCCAAGGGGGGCCCATAGGGCACATGCCCCCGGTAATTTTTATTATTTTTTTATAACTATTTTGTTTCACTTCTCTGCCTATTAAAACAATTGGCCACAAGTCTAGTGAAGTTCCCGAGCCGCAGGATGGATTACTTTATTATTTATATGCCATTCACATTTTTAAAATTTCTGATATGTCACTTGTAAATTTTTTAGATTCGCTTGATTTTTCACCCCTCAAAACGCCAAACGCTCAGCTCATGAACTTAGGCCTTTAATAAACAGTAACAGTCACAGTAAAAAATGATCAGTGTTATTATGCCTTGCAATGCAGCTAGAATGAAAGAACACATTGATTGTAGTTAATTGGAGGTAGTTTGAAGAAAATCGGCCAAATGGTTCCCGAGTTATGACAAATTTAGTTCAAGTTCAAGTTCAGGGGCGTTGCCCTGGCAACAACATAAACCATAGAGCAAGCAACACGATTAACTAGTAATATAAAGTCCTAATTAACAAACTAAGCTTTTAAGTCACACAGAGGATAAGGATACCCACTTTCTGGATGTCAAGGTTCTAAAGACAGATGATGGTTTTATCACATATCTCTTTGTTAAGCCCAAAGATAAACACCAATATCTCCACTCAACCAGCTGTCATCCCCAACCCTGCAAAACAAGCATAGCCTACAGTCAGGCCCTCAGACTCCGTCGTACCTGTTCTAATGAATCCGATTTTATCCACCACTCACAATAAATTAAGAAACACCTTGTCTCCCGGGGTCATAGCTCCCTGGCAGTCCAATGAGCAATCCAGAAAGTCAAGGCTCGTTCCAGGGAGTCAGTAGGCCCTACTTTCCAAAAGACCTGTGCAACAACAGAGTTCCAAGGAGAAAGTTCCCTTTGTTGTCACTTTCAACCCCTGACTTCCCCCCATTCGTACAAAAACCAGTTCTAACCATCGTATTCTTCACACATATCAGATCGACTTCAACGTGCTGTACAAGAAGAACCAATATAGTTGCCTACAGACGGCCACCCAGTCTCAGGGATCTCATTGTCCGGGCAGAAGTCTCCCCCTTTAATGATAATGTTAACAGGCCCCCCCTTTGCAGGGAACTTTCAGGTGTTCCAACACCTCCAAATGCATCGTCTGTAAACAACACATCAGAGAATCGGACTCCTTCACCAGCCATACCGGTGGTACCACCCATAGGACAAGGGTCCTGTCACCTGCACCACCACTAATCTAATTTATTTAATATCTTTCAAAGTTTGTGGTGTTTAATATAAAGGTGAAACGAGAACTACACTCAAGAGACGTTTCTACGGCCACAGATCCACAGTCAACACCCTCAAGCTGAATACACCTGTAGGACATCATTTCAATCTTCCTAACCACTCCATTTCTGACATGATTTTACAGGGCATTGAGGCACTAGGAAACCACAGAGAGATTGTTCGTCTGAGTAGAGAGAAATTATGGAGAAGAAGTCTCCAGACCATTCAACCCCATGGTCTGAACATCCAAGAAGGAAATGACTAATAACTTTTTGCCTTTGCCTTCTCCTTTTTACCACAGATAAGCCCCCCCCAAGTCTGCCTCATTCGCTAATAACATACTTTTCTCTCCCTTTCCCCATCGTTGACTTTGTCCTTTGTGTTCCCTACCTCTTGTGGTCAACCAGCCCCTTCCCCTCAATCCCCCTCCCTTTTGTTACCCTCCTTTCTGTTCAGCCTCCTGCTTTCTCTGTGTGTTTTCATCTCCATCATCTATTTCCACTTGAATGCTTTTGTTACATCATTATACCTGTTTATGTTTGTAGTCTTGTCATTTAGCCTTCGAGAAAGACTCTGCTAGAGTCGAAACGTCAGGCCACTAACTATTTTTTTGGCATCCTTGTCATTGATAATGAAAGTGCTAGGAAGATTCTTTCTTTTTTTTTCTTTTTTTTTTTTTTTTTGGGGGGGGGAGAATCCCTCTTAATCCTGACCAAAACTTCTTGCTGTTATTTTGGTTATTGACAACATGATTTTGATAGTAGTCACTTCTAGCAGTTATACAATGCCTAGTGATATCATTTCTCAAACTCTTAGCCCTATCCCAGTCTTCTTTCAGTTTAGTTCTTCAAGCTTTTTGGGGGGCTACATCCCGTTCATGATCTAAATGAAAAATTTCAGTTCTATTTTCTAGCCATTTAGGTAAATTAGCTTTAAAAAGCTTTGTTACAAAAGGAGCATTTTTTAAAGCAAATTGTGCAGAATGTTCCAGGCAATGTCAGGATCATACACGTCTCTCAAAATTAACCAAGGGAGCCCATTAAGGTAATTCAAAAACGCATCAGGATCAAAGTTTTTAAAACTTCTAAATGATTTTTCGACGTGTGACTGGCTAGGGATTTTAAACTTGATATTAGTGAAAATAAGATCATGATCACTAACAGCACAAGGAATGACTTTGCAATCAGAGTGAATAGTCAACTTATTGGTGAGAATCACATCGATTGGAGAAGACGAGTTAGATGTAGTTCTTGTAGCCTCTTGGACTATCTGCTTTAAATTGAAAAGACTCATTGTTTCCTCCACTCGTGTCAGATGAGGAGAAGTTGAATTGAAGCCACAAATCAAGTCACCAATAATGATTATATTGATTGATATGGAGCTAAAAAATCCCAGTGTAGATTCAAGATGGTCAAAAAATGAAACAGGTGAAGAAGGCGGTCAATAAACAGTTGAGATGAGTAGAGATTTTGCAATTGGCGTAGAAACAAGGAGTACAAAGTTTTAAAGTTTCTCCAAACAGGGGTCTTGAATTAAAGTAAAGCTGATATTTGTGCTGGTGTATGGATTCTTAATCCATTTGTTGCTCACTGATGGTCCACAGTCGGCAGCAAACAGAGGGCCGAGGATGAGCCAAAGGAGGGCTGTCACTAGCGTACCACCGGCACAATCCTCCGCCCGCTCCCTAATGGTCCATAGTTGGCAGCCCAAAGAGGGCCGATGATGAGACAACGATGGACCAACAGGGCTGTCACTAGCGGACCACCGACACAAACATCCGCCCCTTCCCCGATGGTCCACCCTTGGTAGCAAACAGAGGACAATGGTGGGCAAACGGCAGACCATCAGAGGGTTGCCACTAGCAGACTGTGGCACAAACACCAGCTGCTCACCGGTGCTCCACCGTAGGCAGCAAACAGAGGGCCGATGACGGGCCAACGATGGACCATCAGAGGGTTGCCACTAGCGGAACAAAGTCAATTTTAGGTGGATTTTATATTCAAGTTTTGCAGAACATTCCATTGCATGTTTTTTTTCCCCAAAATATGTTAGTGGCGTGACGTTTCGACCCTACACTGTAAAACCGGGGAACACTTGAAATGTTTATAAGAAAAACACAAGTGTTTATGAATAAAACAATAATGTTTATAAAGTGTTTAAAATTTAAATGTTGGTGTTTATAATGTGTTTTTAAATAAAAACACCAGCGTTTATAATGTGTTTCAATAAAAACACAAGAGTTTATGCTGAAAAGAACTCATTTAAGTCTTAAATTTAAGAATATAGCATTTTATTTAAACTTTAGTTTTAAAATTTCTTCTTACGACAACTGAGGGGGTGATATATACTGATTAGATCAGTCTGGTAAACCATACTGACCATATCTCATATATTTGTACTTATATACTTCTCATATTTAAACATTCTCAATGCTGTCAAATTACTTTGTTGGTGTAAGAATGTTTGTTCCCAACTTAAAATGGGCCTAGGCTGGGCTGTACTCCATGGAAACAAGCAAGACCACGGTTTTATATGTCCTGATATTTTCTGGGAAACTAAAGTCTGCTGTAGGCTTCCACCATGGCTGCCATAATGGCACCTTCAAGTTTGGCGTCGTATGCTTCAGCTTTGAACACTGTATTACTTATTGAAACCACGGTTGCTAAACAGCATGAAACTGTACAACAAGTTCTAATGTTATACGACATTACCTTAGAGCCTCCGACACTTCAGGGCTGCCTCCAGCATTGGGCTTGCCAAATAATATTTTAGAAGCACCTTCTGACAGCTCCATGTCACTGACCTTTTTGAAAGACTCAAACTGAGTCGAGGTCAACTCACTCTCCTTGCAGTTGGTCACATGTTCCTCGAACCTATGAAATGTTCATGGGGGTGGGGGGTGGGGATAAAATGCATTTAGCAGGTATTATGCCTTTTTTGCAACAGCAATAATGAATGATGAAAAGTAACGTGTTCTGGAAGTACCAGGCGCGAATCCAAGGGGGGCCCAGGGGGCACATTGCCCCCCCCCGGTAATTTTTAAATTTTTTGTATAACTATTTCTTTTTTTTACTTCTGCCCGTTAAACAAATTGGACACAAGTCTAGTGAAGTTCCCCCCCCCCGCCGCAGGATGGATTACTTTATCATCCTATGCCATTTACATTTTTTTATTTCTGATATGTCACTTGTAATTTTTTAGATTTGCTCGATTTTTCACCCCTCAAAACGCCAAACGCTCAGCTCATGAACTTAGGCCTTTTAGGGGAGTCACGGTAAAAAATTATCAGTGTTATTATGCCTTGCAATGTGGCTAGTATGAAAGAACACATTGATTGTAGTTAATTGGAGGTAGTTTGAAGAAAATCGGCCATGAATTGTTCCCGAGTTATGACAAATTTAGTTCAAGTTCAAGTTCAGGGGCGTTGCCCTGGCAACAACACTTCCCCCCCTTGACCCCCACTGGGGTGTCACCCCTGGACCCCACCATAGTTACAGACATTTTTCCAGTAAATTTAGAAGATTGATATGGATCTGAAGTGGTTAAAAAGTGTGTCTATTTCTCTGTTTTAGGCACATGGAAGCTTGATTGTCCACCCCTCAAAACGACAAAGGCTCAGAGCTTCAGGGGGCTTTGCCCCCTGGACCCCACCGATCAAATTCTTGATCTGCCCCCGAGTACCTTCAAAGTTGCTGAGATACTGATAAAATTCATCTCTGAAGAATAACAATTTCGTGGCCCACAGGATAGAATGAATTTTTAAATGTTTAATGAAGATCAACAGACACAAACTTTGTTGGAGCCTGAACAGTACCAAGCGGGGAATTGTCAATCTATCCCACACCAAATCTACACCTGACACCCAATGAAACTGTGAGGAAATTTATGGATTAAGGGTCTGATGTGAATGTTCTTCAAAGTTCTTATCAGCAGCAGGTATTATCATCTAATCGATGACTGATCCATCAAGAACTACACTGCTTGTCCTACTAAGAGCTACAGATTGTGCTTCACAAAGAGGATCACTTTTGGTACCTACATGTAGATGAACCTGGTTCTTAGGTCAAAGGAACTCTTGCAGGTCATTTGTATGATGATTACAATAAAATGAGAAGTGTTTCACATTATACTTAAGTGAAGGCATCTGCTGCTTTTTTTTTTTTGCTGGTGATTGGTTTGGTAAGGATTTGAGACAACTCCAGGTTTCATTAGGTTATAGAGATGAATCACATTATTGATGGGCTGTGACCATTCCACAAGACATTCTTTGAAGAAACTTCAAATTGATCTTAGCCAACTCGCTTCACATTTTGCACACCTAGTGTAGTGTAGTATGCAATCTTCTTTGTGTAAGGGACCAGGAGGTCAAGGGTTAATTCCTCAAAGGGGTTGATAATTATGTCACACAAACAATTCGGAGTAGAAATGTAGCGAATGAATCCTGAACATTTGGTATTCTGCATGTCTCTTTTTGTAATTCTGTTCATCGTCGAACTAATGTGTTACTCTTGCAACATCTGGGCCCAATTTCATAAAGCTGTTAAGCAGACAATTCTGCTTGGCAAATTTCTTTACTTAGCAAGAAATGAGCGGGGTACCAGTGCTAACGATGTAAATTTTATGGAATGTTGGCTGAAAACCTAATTCTGCTAAGCAAGATTTTTCCAATTCTTTCCAATTTTCCCCCAGATTTGCTAACTTTATGGCTAATTTGGGGTTACTTTCTATCACTGTACTGTGTGTAGCCACTAATAAATTGTAACCTTCACCCTTGCAGACCCACTTAACGACATTTTAGCCTCATAGTTGCGCAGGTTTTAGAAATGCATGTAACATACAGGAAAAAATTGGCTCAAGGCGGCCATTTAAAAAAAAAATGACCACCAAAGCCATTAAGAGCAGGAATCTAAATGGCCCAATATCAACATATTGTTATCAATTTTACATACCAAAGCTCTTGTTTTTATCACAAAATGCATAAAAGTTGTGATTTTTTTAATAGCAATGCCGCATTACTTAAATACATGTAGACAGTTCGAACACCATTTTCGCAATCGCATGATTACCTTTGCGTCAGACCTGTTGTTGTAACCTTAAAATCGGCGTCATTACAGAGCACCACTGTTGGAGAAACACTCTCCTTTTCGGGCGAGGAAAGGCTGTGACTCGCCCCTGTCTCCTCCATATTGTTTGTGTTGTCCATTAGACTATTTGTCAAACTCAACGTGGTTGAAGTTGGAACAAGTTCGATCATCAAGGGACTATGAGTTGACTATTTTCGACCATTGGCCGATTTTGCCTGGTACCCAGGATGTATTTCATGCATAGGTTACCATGGAACATTGACAAGTGGTTGACAAATGGTCGCTGATCGAACTTGCCCTTTGTTATAGTAATCAGTGTTGTAGTCGAGTCCATGACCTTCGAGGCCAAGGCCGAGTCCGAGTCATGGGTCTGCGAGGCCGAGGCCAAGACCGAGTCACAGCACTCGAGGCCGAGGCCAAGGCCAAGGCCACAGTGTTCGAGGCCAAGGCCGAGGCCAAGGCCAGTTAAATTATTATAATATTATGCACACACATACGGGTAGAAAAAAAGCAAACGTTTACGCAAAGGTGATACTTTGAAACGGTTTTATTATTTCACCATGAAGGTACAATGAGATTGACAAACTGCGAGCGTTTACATGTAGGGACACGTTGCCTTAGATTTGGGCAATTTGGGCAGTTTTGTGATGTAAAAAGTGTTTTTTGTGATATGAAATATGGGCGGAAAGATATTTTAGAAGTAGAATTTAATGCTTTAAACAAAACATGCCTCAAAATTGTGTGATTTTTCCTTTTACTTCGTGGACTAACACGGCCCGCCATTTTGTACGACCAAATCTTTGACTCCACAAAATGGCAAACTGTGTTTAATAGTTCACGAAGTAAAAGGAAAACCACACAATTTTGAGGCATATTTGTTTGGATCATTATCAGTCTGATCATTATATTCTAATTTTAAAAGATCTTTCCAACCATATCCACTTCATAACAAAATTAAACATTCCAAATCATAGATTGTATTATGTATTTTACCAGTATTGTATCTCCACTCCTCAAAGTTTGTGTTCATTACACTTTAAAAACATAAGGGTTCCAAAGCATTCGTATCTAAATACATTGGGCTGGTTTCTATGCCGCGTCATTACTTTCGGTAATGCCGGTAACGAGCAGGAGCCAGTCTATTTCAAATCTGCAATCTTTGGGGTCCGGTTGCGCACGTTAGTTGTGTCTTTTGCGCTCGTAAAGTATGCGCAATTTCGTTCCGCGAAACCTCAGGAGTCCGCTTCAGTAATTGTATTTTTTCACGAGATAATTTTTTTTGAAAAGTAAATGGTGGGGAATTCGAGTAGAAACTGGCGGCCTCGAACCGGCCTCGGCTTATTCTTCGAGGCCAGAAGGTGCCGAGGCCAAGGCCAAGACCGAGTCATGACAAGGGGAGGCCGAGGCCGAGACCAAGGCCGTCCAAAGTCGGCCTCGAGACCGGCCTCGAGGCCGAGGCCGGCCTCGAGACCTCCAACACTGATAGTAATCTGTAAAGATTTAGGTTACAACACCCTCACAAGGCATATTGGGTTTAGCCTAGTCAAAGAAGCAACCAATCACCAACCTCGTCCCCATGGTTTACTTTATTTCCAACCATGTTTGTAAAATAGTAAACCCTGGGATAAAAACTCCTCACTTGGACCCTGATTGGACAACAACATTACATTAGCACATGTAGGTGTTTCGCCGGACTGAAGCTAGCCGCGTATTCGGCCAGATTTCCCATCCGCGTATTCAAGGGCCGGCCAGCCGCGTATTCAGGAAAAATTAGTATCCATGCAGTATAAAAGGCGGTGAAATTTCCGTCTCCCTTATGTTTTAATTTTAACGAATTTTTTAATAATCTTGCTTTATCAGTATAATTGTTTCATTATTTTTTACTAACATATCAATGACAAGACTCTTAGACCGAATTAGCTCATTGGGCTGCATAATTATTGAGTAATTAGCCGCCACAATTCGTCACCGTTTTCACGAAGGGACCGGTATGTCAAAATTGCTGTTTTTTAAGTTGTGTTTTTTTTATACTACTTTGGATTAAAATATCATAATCTGCATTTCTATTCTAATTGTTTAATTTCGTAATTATACGCAGGGAGGCCATCCAAGTTTCTGTTCTTTGCGTTTTCACGAAGGGACGGGCATGTGCCCGTCCCTTCGTGAAAACGCAAAACCACATAACACAGTCAGTTGGAGTGGCACTCAACCATTAACGAGTTTATAAACAACAAACAAACAAACCCACGTCAACCTTGTTTTCAGAAGTACGCGTTGCATTACCCGCTAAAACAAGTATTACATTCGCTCGTCCCCAGCGCCTTGACTTAAAACCAAAGGAGCTGGGATGGGCAAACGTATCAAGCACGCTCATTGGTTAATGCTCAGTTCCATCATGCATCACACTCACACTGCAAGCACTGCACGCATGACGTACTTCCTGAACAAGAATCTGTGCAAGCTGATTAGCCCATCCCAGCGGCCCTGGATAGGCCGCTGGGGCCGAGCGAAAGTATTACATTGTAAAAAGAACGAAGTTGTTGCACTAGCAACCAGCCGCGACCGCCATTGTTTTTTGTTTAAGGATGGAAGAGCACGCCCAAGAGTTCCTGATGCATACTGGTAAGTGATAATGGATTAATTACTCTATATTCAACCATATTATTTTAGTAACCTTTTGTAGCACGATACTGTACTATGTAGATAGTCAGTATCGCCTATTATCAATAATTTGATCACACTCACTGGCAAAGTGGCAGGATTCGGTAAATTCTAACGTGGCTATCTAATCTATATTTATGTTGTCTGTACGTTAGTGTGTAGGTAGGCATGCCAAGCCACAGACGAATGTAATTACTGCAACTAATAATAGAGTGTACTTGTAGCTCCTGTTCGTACACTAACCATAACCAACTAACGTCACCGGGGCAGAGCGTACATGTAAAAAAAAGGCTTAATTATCCTAAAATGTTATTGTTAGGCCCTGTTTTTTTTTTTTTTTTTTTTTTTTTTTTTTTTTTTGGGGGGGGGGGGGGGTTTGGTTGTTTTTTTAGTTTTTTTTGCTTTAATGTTTGATCTATCTGCATATAGGCTAGGCTAATATTACAGTGGCCAAACCAGACATTTCAATTTTCATTGGGGAGGGGGGGGGGGCAGGTTTGGGGCAAATAAAAATAAGTGAAGGGGCATTAAATTTTACCAGAAAAACACATTACATGTATTTTGAAGAAGTTCAAGATGTACTTTTTTTAGGTGAAATTTAATCTGTTAACTCTATTTTGCCCTACACTGTGATGAGCACTATATACTCGGTGCTTCCGAGTCCTGCTGGGATAAAATCAACAGGCAACTGGCATTTGTGTGCACAAGATAACAAACCCATTTGATCAAACAGTGTCAAGGATTTACATGTGCTGTATAGGTCAAAGTTTGATGAAAAAGCTTCCGTGTTTGTAGGTTAACCATGCAAAAAAAAATGTTTTTGTTTCAGTTTAGTGATGTGATGTAATCTGCCAGAAAGACATGAGATCAAAAGTCATCTCTCAGCGAAGGTAAACTGTACTTCTGCGCAATTTTGTTTTCATTGACAACTGTTAAAAAATTGATTTCCGGAGCAACATGCCTTTTACAGCTTGCTATCAGTCCCTAATGATTTTAGAATGCCTCTATTTTCATGCAGAATGAAAAAAAAAATAATTTGAGTAGGAAAGTTTGGCTGACCATCACCTAAGTACAATTTTACTTGACCTCAACAGAGACAAACTTAAACTACATGTAAGAAGTATTTAAACAACCGTAAGGTATATTCCAAATATCTCAGAAAAAAAATAATAATTTGTTTTTTTTCCCGCCGTTTTTATGGTAGGAAAATACTTGTTGGTGTATTTATTTCACAATTACTTAACTGGATTGTTGTTCTTAGGAAGAAATCTGATACTGATGTTCTGGTTAAGTGGGACAAAGATGGAACAACCAACGTTGTGTATTTGGACCTATTATCAATTGAAGGAAGCATCTCAAAAGGTTCCAGAGTCTCCATGCAATGGAATGGAGAACGATGGTATGGCAAAATCGTTGATTTTGAGGACCTTCTCCTAGATTCCGATTCTGATTCCGATTCTGATGAGGTGCAACTGGCTCAGCTTATTGCAACCAATGATAAAGGTGGGTAAATAGCATGTGAAATTGTTTCTTTATTATAATCATGGGTTTAAATCAGGTTTTGAATGATCCATACATGTAGGATCACTCTTGCCACTGAAAATTGTGTGCAGTAGTAGGACAAAATACTTCTGTCAGTTCATGGAAAAGAAAGAACGTCAGATGTTCCAAGTATCATACATCTGATGAACCGATAAGTACCCCCTCACTATTCATCTTCTGCAGAGAAATTACCCTACACCCAAGTGGTAGAAACTAAAATCATCATCCACCTCTTTGAAATTTTCTCTGAAGTTTTTTGTGTGTGGATGGGGTGAGAGGTGTCTAAAGGCTGTGGAGGTAAAAAAAAAAAAAACAAGATGCAGACATAAAAAAATGTTGATTTAAAATTTTACAGCCCATAAAAGCTAACAATTCGGTTTCAGGACTACACAATTTCCCTTTGCTCTTCAGTGGATCAGTTCTCATTCCCCTTTCTCAAGCTCGCTGCACTTCCTGATTTCCCTTTAAATGCATGTTTCAAAGAGCTTGATTTTGTTTTTAGATTTGTTGAAATTTTTTTAAAACTGGAAACAAGCGAAACGGCCCTCAACAAATTAAAGCTTTGGCAAAAAACTTTCCTCATGTATGCTTCAATTTTTTTTTTATAGCACAGGAAAGAAATTTGATTGAGGATGTTTTTCTCAATAATATTTTCCATAGACTTGCAGAAGAAAATAAAAAAGCTTATTCTTCTATTTGGAAAGGAGTATACAGCTCTGTATATATATTTGGTTCAATCTTATAAATTTCTTTTTGATTAATTTTTTTCTTCAGAAACAAGCTGTGAGCAAGGAATTGGAACAATCAATGACAACACATCATCTCTTCACTCCATATCGACATGTGAGCATTATGAATGCAAAGAGGAAGTTTGGGCCGCATGTACAAAATGTTTGTTTCCTTTGTTATGAACATTGTCACATAAATGACCCCTGTTACTTTCACAACAGCTTCGCCCATTTGTACAACTCAGAAATAAACAGTAATCCTGTAACATCTCCTCTATCCTCATCTGCAATATTTATGTCCTCACAAACCACCTTATATGGAAATGAGTTTCAAAAAACATATTCCACCATTGAGACTGTTAGCTTACCTGGGTCAGTTGATACTATTTCTGATCTAAGTTTTCCAGTTGTGCCAAACCAAAGTTCCTCTCTGCCTGGTCCAGGAAATTCTACTCATACAAGTCCATCTACAGGTATGGGTGGCACTGTTGATGATAACTTGAGCTTGACTGCTTCAGTCGGTTTATGCAGCTGGTCCCAATGTTCCAGTTGACAGAGTTCTTGTTCCAAACCAAAGTTCCTCTCTGCCTGGTCCAGGAAATTCTCCACCTACAAGTCCATCTACAGGTATGGGTGGCACGGTTGATGATAACTTGAGCTTGTCTGCTTCAGTCGGTTTTGCAGCCGGTCCCAATGGTCCAGTTGACAGAGTTCTTGTTCCAAACCAAAGTTCCTCTCTGCCTGGTCCAGGAAATTCTCCACCTAAAAGTCCATCTACAGGTATGGGTGGCACTGTTGATGATAACTTGAGCTTGTGTGCTTCGGTTGGTTATGCAGCTGGTCCCAATGTCTCAGTTGACAGAGTTCTTGTTCCAAACCAAAGTTCCTCTCTGCCTGGTCCATCCAGGAAATTCTCCACCTAAAAGTCCATCTACAGGTATGGGTGGCACTGTTGATG
Organism: Pisaster brevispinus; assembly: GCA_023634235.1. Classification (NCBI taxonomy): domain Eukaryota; kingdom Metazoa; phylum Echinodermata; class Asteroidea; order Forcipulatida; family Asteriidae; genus Pisaster; species Pisaster brevispinus. Next base: position 7,139,980 of record JAMKCF010000016.1, on the reverse strand, counting down.
ATAACTTGAGCTTGTGTGCTTCGGTTGGTTATGCAGCTGGTCCCAATGTCTCAGTTGACAGAGTTCTTGTTCCAAACCAAAGTTCCTCTCTGCCTGGTCCAGGAAATTCTCCACCTAAAAGTCCATCTACAGGTATGGGTGGCACTGTTGATGATAACTTGAGCTTGTGTGCTTCGGTTGGTTTTGCAGCTGGTCCCAATGTCTCAGTTGACAGAGTTCTTGTTCCAAACCAAAGTTCCTCTCTGCCTGGTCCAGGAAATTCTCCACCTACAAGTCCATCTACAGGTATGGGTGGCACTGTTGATGATAACTTTAGCTTGTCTGCTTCAATTGGAAATAAATGTAATCTTGAAGATTTCCATGTTGATTGAGTGGCCAGGGAGTTTTCTCCTAAGCAAAAGTAATCTGTGAGAAGTAAGAACGCTCTGGTGAAAGAGAAAAGAAACCGAGGAGAAGCCTATCGCTCAGAGAAAACTGATAGAGAAATGGCAGCCAAACGAGGGGTCTTGGGTAGCAGCAAGTGTAGTTACTGTAAACAGCGGGGTTTGGATTGTCATAAGGTTTCTGTAGATGATCAAAAGATAATTCAGAGTGCATACTTTGACATGGGTAAATTGCAAAGACAACGAGAATGAATTCAAACTCATGTTTTTTGTAAGTAATTCGCAGGCTGTCCAAACTGTCACACTTCATTTCTTTGAAACCAATCACGGGCAATCCGAGGGAGATTCCATTCATAGTACGGTGGAACGAGCTCTTTCTCAAGTGGGTGACATCCTTGTTCCCTCTCAGCTTCTCTCCGTTGTCAAAATGTCACAAAAAAAAAAACCTAGACCTTACAATGTAATCCCAGTAAGGTCATCAGACATTCTGGATTGGAAGGCACACAGCCAGAAGCTTGGCATATTGCGGGTTAGGTCCTCAGAGGATGGAGTTAATATTGATTGGACCAAATTTAAGCAGGTTCAAGTCAACAAGAATGCACCATTGCAATTTGGTTTCAAATACTCACACAGTGACAGATCATTTTCTGTAATTAATATTGCCAACAGCCATCGTCACGCAGAAAACTATGATGTTCAACAACCAGAACCACTCTATTCAGCAGGATGTCCTAAACTTTCCGAAGGCAAGTTCCAAGATCTTCAAAGCCTGTGTACTGGACCAACTCCACTGATCTCACATCCAGATTACCAAGCTTTCTATCACAATCTCCCTCATTAGACATCACAGTTTCCAAAAGCTTCTGTAATTTTGATGACTGACCAAAAATTTCAAGTAAAGAAACCGTACAACCACTTTTCTTCATGTAAAGAACCTCTCAAAGAAGCCAAATTCATTTTTTTGCTTTATGCTCCTACACTTCTACTCCTACAGATCTACATTGATGTTTCTTCTATATTTCAGTAATTTCTTGAAGTAAAAATAGTCATGGTAAATCATAGAGCACTTCTGAGATGGATGTTTCTATTGGTTCTTGATGCAGATTAGCTAGTGATGTTGACTTATTCTACTCCTACATAACTACAACAATTATTTATTTGAACATTAATTCAAAATTTTGAAGGTATAAATTGTATTGGTGTTTTACACCCCGCTAAAAGATTGAGTCCATTAGTCATTGATACATACGTTTGTTATGCTTTGCTGTCGATTTATTAATGTAATTAATAAACTACATTCAAGCTGAGGGAACACTTGTAGACGAGGAGGCAGGCTGATGGAAATTTATATGTTATTGTTTAATACGTCGAACGCCATGCTGGGTCACTAGGTACTAGTCACTAAGAATATCATTGAGATTTTGCTGTGGGGCTCGCCACGTTGTTTCAATAATCTCTGCGAGTGTGTGTGTGTTACAAAATCGCCCACAATTCCTTACGTGAATTGAAAGGTCAAATGCTTAATATACAGAAGGTTGCAAGCAAATTATCGTGTCATATGCAAATGTGCAGGTTAATAGTATAAAAATATTGACTGCTTCGAGTGCTATGGTTAAAACTACGACTCCCGAGGTGATCCCCGGACAGCACGAGTAAAAGCAGTCAATATTTGTTTTATAACACCCCAACAGACTATAACGTTCGTACGCGCATTTCAGATACACAGATGCACAACTGATTGGGTTCGAGGTGGGTAAAAAAGACGTCTGGGTACTGCGCGCGCCATGTAATAGTCGACTATTCCATGGCAAGCATCTATCACACGGCCGCCGGGTTTCTAGTAAAACTAAGATATATCATGTGACGCGCTCTAAACCAATGAAAAGGCAGAATTTTTGTAAGGGGAGTTATAATAAAATAAAACAATTATGCAAAAATGTGCTAAAGGCAATCTAAGGCAATCTTGGAAACTACACCAACTATAGTTGGGACAATTGTCAAGTTGGGACGGAACACATAAACATAGAGATCAGTGATTGGTTAACCTCTTCCCCAGGGTGTGTCGAGCAGTACAAGGTTGGGTACGAGGTTGACTGCAAATTAGAATAGTCTGGCTGCATATCGAAATTCACATCTTCGCCATAGTCTCGTGGTCCGGTACCAGATTTAGTAGCTTGTATGTATTGGAAACATGACCGGACTGAAGCTAGCCGCGTATTCGGCCAGATTTCCCATCCGCGTATTCAAGGGCCGGCCAGCCGCGTATTCAGGAAAATAGAATCCATGCAGTAAAAGGCGATGAAATTTACGTCTCCCTTATTTTTTAATTTTAACGAATTTTTTAATAATCTTGCTTTATCAGTATAATTGTTTTATTATTTTTTACTAACATATCAATGACATGACTCGTAGACCGAATTAGCTCATTGGGCTGCACAAATATTGAGTAATTAGCCGCCACAATTAAGACCTCATCATCAAGACCATATTACGCAACTGCTAAAAAACTTGCACTCACCCCAAAGTAAATGTACCCTTCATAATGCAAAAAATAATAAATTTTATTCCATAACCTTAAAGACCATACTACTGGGCACACTTAATTTTGGAGAGGGCTAATTCAGATCACTAATTAATACCTAATTAGCCGCTCCATTACACGCCATTTTCGACCCTACGTTAGTGTATGGTACATTTACAAAATATACTTACTATTTTGACTGTACTCGCCGTGAAGTAATTGTACCCTTCATGTTGCAAAGAAGATGGCATTTTAATCCATAATCCGACAGACCATACTACTGGGCACACTTAATTTTGGAGAGGGCTAATTCAGATCACTAATTAATACCTAATTAGCCACTCCAAATACACGCCATTTTCGACAATACGTTAATGTATGGCACTTATCACAAAAACGTACTATTTTGACTGCACTCGCCGTAAAGTAAAAGTACCCTTCATGTTGCAAAAAAGATGGAATTTTATTACATAATCCGATAGACCATACTACTGGGCACACTTAATTTTGGAGAGGGCTAATTCAAATCACTAATTAATACCTAATTAGCTGCTACAATACACGCCATTTTCGACCATACGTTAGTGTATGTCACTTGTCACAAAAACATACTATTTAGACTGCACTCGCCGTAAAGTAAATGTACCCTTCATGTTGCAAAAAAGATGGAATTTTATTCCATAATCCAATAGACCATACTACTGGGCACACTTAATTTTGGAGAGGGCTAATTCAGATTATTAATTAATACCCAATTAGCCGCTACAATACACGCCAATTTCGACAATACGTTAATATGTGGCACATTTACACAAAAACTTACTATTTTGACTGCACTCGTCGTAAAGTAAATGTACTCTTCATGTTGCAAAAAAGATGGAATTTTATTCCATAATCCGATAGACCATACTACTGGGCACACTTAATTTTTGAGAAGGCTAATTCAAATCACTAATTAATACCTAATTAGCCACTCCAATACACGCCATTTTCGACCCTACGTTAGTGTATGGTACATTTACACAATATACTTACTATTTTGACTGTACTCGCCGTGAAGTAAATGTACCCTTCGTGTTGCAAAAAAGATGGAATTTTATCACATAATCCGATAGACCATACTACTGGGCACACTGGGCACACTTAAGTTTGTTTAAACAGGGTAAAGTTTATATTAACACCTTCACATTTAATTGCAAAATTTCACATTTGCTTGTTATTCGATAAATTGATGCTCTATTTTTCATCTTTTCAGCAAACTTAAAAAAAAAAAATAATTAAAGCAACAAAAACAAACTTGTTGTTTTCGTGTAAATAATCTTCAAAAAGTTTGCACGTAAATTAGGTTTTATCGTTACTTTGCAATTTTAAGGGTATAATTTTTTACTATTTACCATATCATAGGATTACGTTTGAAAACGTATTGTCGAAAATGGCGTGTATTTGGAGTGGCTAATTAGGTATTAATTAGTGATTTGAATTAACCCTCTCCAAAATTAAGTGTGCCCAGTAGTATGGTCTGTCGGATTATGGATTAAAATGCCATCTTCTTTGCAACATGAAGGGTACTTTTACTTTACGGCGAGTGCAGTCAAAATAGTACGTTTTTGTGATAAGTGCCATACATTAACGTATTGTCGAAAATGGCGTGTATTTGGAGTGGCTAATTAGGTATTAATTAGTGATCTGAATTAGCCCTCTCCAAAATTAAGTGTGCCCAGTAGTATGGTCTTTAAGATTATGGAATAAAATTTCTTATTTTTTGCATTATGAAGGGTACATTTACTTTGGGGTGAGTGCAAGTTTTTTAGCAGTTGCGTAATATAGTCTTGATGATGAGGTCTTAATTGTGGCGGCTAATTACTCAATATTTGTGCAGCCCAATGAGCTAATTCGGTCTACGAGTCATGTCATTGATATGTTAGTAAAAAATAATAAAACAATTATACTGATAAAGCAAGATTATTAAAAAATTCGTTAAAATTAAAAAATAAGGGAGACGTAAATTTCATCGCCTTTTACTGCATGGATTCTATTTTCCTGAATACGCGGCTGGCCGGCCCTTGAATACGCGGATGGGAAATCTGGCCGAATACGCGGCTAGCTTCAGTCCGGTCATGTTTCCAATACATACAAGCTACTAAATCTGGTACCGGACCACGAGACTATGGCGAAGATGTGAATTTCGATATGCAGCCAGACTATTCTAATTTGCAGTCAACCTCGTACCCAACCTTGTACTGCTCGACACACCCTGGGGAAGAGGTTAACCAATCACTGATCTCTATGTTTATTTGTTCCGTCCCAACTTGACAATTGTCCCAACTATAGTTGGTGTAGTTTCCAAGATTGCCTTAGATTGCCTTTAGCACATTTTTGCATAATTGTTTTATTTTATTATAACTCCCCTTACAAAAATTCTGCCTTTTCATTGGTTTAGAGCGCGTCACATGATATATCTTAGTTTTACTAGAAACCCGGCGGCCGTGTGATAGATGTTTGCCATGGAATAGTCGACTATTACATGGCGCGCGCAGTACCCAGACGTCTTTTTTACCCACCTCGAACCCAATCAGTTGTGCATCTGTGTATCTGAAATGCGCGTACGAACGTTATAGTCTGTTGGGGTGTTATAAAACAAATATTGACTGCTTTTACTCGTGCTGTCCGGGGATCACCTCGGGAGTCGTAGTTTTAACCATAGCACTCGAAGCAGTCAATATTTGTATACTATTAACCTGCACATTTGCATATGACACGATAATTTGCTTGCGACCTTCTGTATACTAAGCATTTGACCTTTCAATTCACGTAAGGAATTGTGGGGCGATTTTGTAACACACACACACTCGCAGAGATTATTGAAACAACGTGGCGAGCCCCACAGATCTATACCGTTTTTTACCGACATCACGACATAATAAGATCACGAAATGGATCACAAAACAGATAAACGATCCACTCTGTTTCTTTTGTATTAAATACCAAGTGTCATGTGAGGAGTAGAAAAGTTTAAAGTTCTTCATTAAAGCTTTAGAAGAGCAACTGTATTGAACTGTAATGCTTGCTAGTGAGTTCTTGCCTGTGAGACTTAAAGTAAAGGCAAATTAGGAAAGAATCCCGTCCACGGTGATCTCGGACCACAAAAGTGAGTGACAAACATTGAAATCTATAGCTTTAATTGAACTACATGAACTAGAGATTGTCGAGTATGAAAACTGGATTCTAAATGGATTGAGGCTAGTCACATTGTAAAAAACGCAGATACAGTGAAGAGAAAGAAAACTGTTATTGACAAATGAACATTGCTTAAGTTGAAACATCGCCATCATTTAATTTTGTCCGGAAACTAGGCAACCGTGAAAGAAGAACTATAGAATCTTGTCCGGAAATTGGGCATCCTCGTGAGTGATTAAATGATCGAGTGATTATTGAGATTTCAACATGGCAACTTCCGAACCATCATCAGACAAGACAGATATGAGTCATTCTATGCCACATCTAAAACCCCAAATTGGGGCCGGAGAAAACAAACAGGAAAAGGATTGTGAAATTCCTCCAGAGGAATATGATGTTTAACCAGAAGATAGTGTTTCAGTTACACTATTTGACATCGACACGAACCGAAAACATAGCCAGCCGAGTACTACTGGTCGTTCTAACATCAGCAATGCCTCTGCAAAGACCACAACATCAATATTGATGCAAAAAAACAAGTAACGTGAAGTACAGCTAGCTACAAAATCAGCTGCTCTAAAACAGAAAAGCAAGCTAGAAGAGCGCAAACGTGCCCTTCAAAGAGAGCTTGAATTAGAAGAGGCTCATTCATTCATTCATATTTATTTTAAAGGGAAAAGGTTAGACAATAATTTAGATAAACGGATAAGATTAAGCGGTGGGCTTCTCCAAAAAGCAAGCTTGTCAAGTGGAGAAGTCCATTATGTGTAGAAATAATATATATTAAATACATTAGTTCCTTTAACTTAACTACATACACAATGAAATATACTTTAAGTTGCAACATACAGAGACAAGGGACCAACACAAACAGGACAAGACAAGACAAATCAAGTACAATCAGAACCTACATGGGAAATCATAAGAAGAATATGTTCACATAAAACAGCAACTAAGTAAAACTAAAATTAAGCATTATTGTAACTTTCCATAATCAGAGACTTTAGCTTTTTCTTACTTAAAGGCTTACTGCTGACAATTCTAAGAGTTTGATTTAATGAGTTTCAGAATTTAGGGCCCTGATAATGAATGAACTTTTTAGCTTTAGCAGTACGTATGTGTGGGATATGGAAGTCCCTAGACTGTCTGGTATGATGACGATGAATAACGGTATTAGTCTTAAACATTCGCTCAAAAGAATTAGGTAAATCGTGGGCAACGAGCTGATGCATAAACATTCCAAGCTGGAGAAAATAAATGTCAATGACTTTAAGGGTATTAAGATTAAAGAATAAAGGATCAGAATGAGCCCTGAAGTCTACACGGTCTATAATTCGCAAGGCTTTTTTCTGTAGAACAAGAATTCTGTTTAAAAGACAACTACTTGTGTTGCCCCAAGCAAGAATACCATAGGATACATACGGCAAAATAAAAGCGTTGTAGATATTATAAAGAATTTGGGAAGGAAAAAAGTATTTCAATTTGCTAATAACACCTACATTTCTGGAAATTAATTTACATATATGATTAACATGATAATTCCAAGACAATTTGTCATCAATAAATAGACCAAGACATTTGATACAATTGGTTTGTTTGATTGTTAAATTATCAAATAATATGTCAGTAGGAATTGAATTAACTGTGTTACTAAATAACATAAACCAAGTCTTATCAATGTTGAGAGATAATTTGTTGGCTTTGATCCATTTAGAAACAGAAATGAGCTCTAGATTAACCGTGTTAACAAGTGTGGTCAGATTACTATGAGTATAAAATAAGTTGGAATCATCTGCGAATAAAATAAATGACAGGATCCTAGAGGATTTATCAAAATCATTAATGTCAATAGAAAAAAGCAAAGGTCCTAATAGAGATCCTTGTGGAACTCCACATAGTAGATCTTTAGTAGAAGACTGACTGTCATTACAATAAACAAATTGTTTACGGTAAGAGAGGTAATTCCTGAACCACTCCAAGGCAGTTCCTCTAATACCATAAAAAGACAGTTTAGCCAAGAGAATGTCATGATTAATTGTGTCGAATGCCTTGGAAAATCCAGAAAGATTCCCAAAGTATGTGAAGACTGTTCCTGACCAGCGATAATTGTATCTAACAATTGTAAGATAAATAAATGGTGTTTGAAGCTTTGCATGGTGTGGAGGATAAGAGTAACTATAAATATAAATATAAATAGTAAACTTGCGGGTACAACCAACATTCTCCTGAAGACGAGCAGAGTATACTGTTCGAAACGTCGAGACCAAACCGGCTCTTTTCAGAGCCAACACTCCCTCAAAGAGTTTTTACACATGGTTGTACCCGCAAGTTTACTATTTATATTTATATTTATAGTTACTCTTAATTGTAAGATAGCATGAGTGGTTGAGTGGTTCTCCCTAAACCCATATTGAGAATCGGAAAGAACATTGTGTTCCAACAAAAACTGAGATGTACGAACATAAATTATACGTTCAAGAATTTTAGAAAAGGAAGTAAGGATAGAAATGGGTCTATAATTATTAACTAAACTAGAATCACCTTTCTTGAAAACGGGAATACCTTTTGCAATTTTCAATTTTCATGGAATCAGGAACTATACCAGAACTTAATGATTGGTTCATAATAAAAACGTAGGGCTTACAAATGGCAGGAAAAATAGCTTTAATAACAGTACTGTTAATCGAGTCATGGCCAGAGCTTTTCTTGTTAGTCAAATTAGAAACAATAGTGTACATTTCATGTTCAGTTACTGGTTCAAAAAAAATAGAATAGGAGTTGGAATTATGAAGATAGTCATTATAATTCGAATCACAGTAAGGGATTTGATTTGCAAGTTTAGGACCAATGTTTACAAAATAATCGTTATAATGCTCTGCAATTAAAAGGGGGTCATTAATACACTGGTTGTTGACCTTAATACTAGGGGCTTTAGATGCTGGATTATTTTTCAACACCGTATTAATGATGTGCCATGTATTTTTAATGTTGTTCTTCTCTTTTTCAAACTGCTTAGTAAAATAATTTTGTTTTGCAGAACGCAATATACTAGTGATTGAATTCCTGTAACGGATGTACTTTTGACGATTAAGCTGATTGGGAGAACGAAGATACTTATGATAGAGTCTATGTTTATAATTAATAGATTTCAGAAGGGCAGATGTTATCCATTTAGACCGAGGCTGGGATTTTCTATTGGAAGAATTGGACCTTTGGAGGGGAATATTTTTATTATACAAATTATTGAAAATATTCATAAAATTATCAAAGGAAACATTAGGATTATCAGCATTGAGAACCACAGACCAGTCACAAGAATCCAGATCAGATTTAAGGCTAAAACGATTAGCATCGGAACATTTTCGAAAATAATCTGACGAATGGGGATGAGTTTTTAACTTAAAAGAAAATAATGTGAAAATCGGAAAATGATCAGAGATATCAGAAACTAAAATGCCGGAATTCGGAGGAGGAAGAATTTTACAAAAAATGTTGTCAATGAGAGTGGCTGAAGTCGGGTGGGTTTATTTATGAGAGGAAGAAATGAATGGGCAAACATAGAATCCATGAATTCCTGGGTCTGGCTGTGGTCATCAACATTAAGCAAATTAATATTGAAGTCTCCAGATATAAGACACTTCTTGTTCTCAGAGACAATACGCTCTTGAACATCCTGAAAGCTCAAAATAAAATCATTAAAAGAGGATGATGGTGGCCTGTAAATTACCCCTGCATTAATGTTCTTGTTACAATTCTCAACTTCAATAAAAATTGATTCAAATGAGTCAAAGGAATAACATAAATCGAGCCTAAATGTATAACGAAGGTCAGAGGAAATGTACAAAGCAACACCAGCTCCCACTCTGGCGGCTCTGTTGTTGGTCTCAAGCTGATATCCGGGAATGGAATAAATATTAAACGGCATGTCGGAGTTTTTAAGCCACGTTTCTGAGAGACCCATCACAGAGAAGTCAGAATGAAGACATTTTAAATATTTTAACATATGATCGTAGTTTTTAGGGAGGCTTCTAATATTCATATGGAGAAAAGAAAAGTTTGAGAGATTATTTAGATTAAAAAGCAGTATTGAAGTTAGATTCATTAAAATAATCACAGGAAAGTTGATTATGGTTTGGATTGTTAGGGTCAATCATAGGATTAAGCCCTTCGAACTCGAAACTAGAATCACAAGCTGAAGATCGTTCAGGTGGTTGATTTCGAACAGAGTTCCTATCGAAAATAAGGTTTGGTAAAACTCACAATAGATAGACGGCAAATATAAGTTATATCAACAAAAGAGGATACGTAAACTTCCGATGCATCCGAGACTGAGGAAGAAATACAGCGTATTCAAGCACAGGCGGCTCGCTTAAGAAGACGACAAAAAATAGAAGAAGAGGAAGCAAAGATAGAGAATGAACAGCAGATGATTGAAATTAATGCAGAGCTGCAAGCAGTGAAGGCAATATCTGAGATGCTGCATGAACAAGAGTGCTCAGATGTCTGCTCTCAAACTTCTCGTAACTTTGTGAAAGAAGTCACCCAAGCTGTTGCAGACGATGCTCCAAAATAAACACCTGTTGTCACGGTGTCTGCAAAAACGAGCAATCTGAATCCTTATGCTTGCAATTTCTCCTTCAAACAAGAACATAGCCAGGTCAGCTCTGTGAAAATACTGAGTGAGAATGTCCAGTCCAGTGACATGAAGCCTATGCTTGCCAATGACAGTAGTCACAATGCCGAGTCGCTAAAAGACCCAAAGAAGAGTGCTATCAATTCTGACATAAAATTGGCCAGCATGGAAAGCACTTCGCAGAAATTAGCTGGTAATGAAGAGAGCACTACAGTAACCATGGCAACAATTCTCAGCAGAATAGTTGAAAACCAAAAGGAAGCAGCTCTTCCAGCATCCGAAATGGACTACTTCAGTGGCGCTAATGTCTTGTCCTTATACTTGTCATTCATCAAGAACTTTGGTTACGTTGTTGAGGATAAGACTAGCGACCCAGCTAGACGACTGGAACTTCTCCTAAAGTACACCAAGGGAGAGGCCCATGAGTTGATAAAGGAGTGTCCGATGATCGAACCACCATTCAAGGCGTACGAAAAGGCTAGATGGCTGCTCAAACGAGACTACGGGCAACCACCCATAATTGCAGCCGCCTACAAAAACAAAGCTGAAAACTGGGAGAGGATTGCCTCATGAGACAAGACGGCACTGAGAAAATTCTCCATCTTTCTCATCAACGGCTGTAATGGGAAGCAAGGCAATCCTGACATGACCAGTATGGATGGCTTTGAATTCTTGAAAATGTTGGCTGGAAAACTTCCACTTGCCCTTCAGCAGAAATGGATCAAGCAGATGGGAAAGCTTACCCTGACTGACTTTGAAAAGTTTGTGGGACAGATTTCCCGCAACGAGAATGATCCCCGCATAGCTGGACTTAGGTATCAGCGCAACAATAACGGAAAAGGACAGTCCCCTCTGCAGAGAGGCCAATGGGGAACACAGCGTGGGTCAAAACCGGTATTTGCAACTACTGTGCAAAGCCAAGAAGGCAGAAAACCAAGTCAACCAGAGAACAGAGCTGCAAAGAAACCATGTCTGTACTGTGGTGACGGATCTAATCACAGCATACTTGAATGCAGAAAATTCTCTGCATTAGAGGCAAAGACGAAATCTGAATTCTATCACAAAAGGGGAATGGGCTTTGGATGTCTCAACCCGGGGCATATGAAGACGAAATGTCCTAATCATAAGTGGGCAAAGTGTGACAAATGCCAAAGGCGTCATGTAACTGCCATGCATGACCCAGAAGGGCAGCTAAAAACATAAAATGCCAAAGAGAACACAGAAAACAAAGCAACCCCTCAAACCACTGCATGTGTAGGTGTCATAAGTGAAACAAGTGGCACGACTAATACAGACAAGTCAAGTCCATCAATGGCCATTGTTCCAGTGATTATCAAGACAAGATCAAGCAATGAAAGTATCACCACCTATGCATTCATCGACAATGGATGTGGAGCTGTATTCACAGCAGCAGAGATCAACCGACAACTCAAAACCAAATCTCGCAAAACAAAATTAGTGATTAAAACGCTAAACTCAGAAGAGATGATTGACACCGACATGATTCTCGATGACTTGCAGTTGGGTGACATAGAGGGTAACTGCTTCATTGACCTCCCCTCTGTGTATGTGAAAGAAAAACACCCAGTCACTCTGGAAGAAGCTCCCGCTCAAAAAGACCTGGACCAATGGAAACACCTCAGACACATCAGACTGCCTGAGCTACAAGGAGTGCAAATTCCCAGAGTGACAATCATGATTGGTGTAAATGTGCCAGCCGCATCTACGCCACTGGAGACGTTGACTGACAAATTAGGTGATCCATATGCCATTAGAACTCCACTTGGGTGGTTGATCTATGGATTGCCTGGAAAGCTGAAATCTCAAACAGAAGTCAATGTCAATGTATGCAGAATTGAAAACGGCATAATCCAAAATGGCAAAGATTATCTTGAGGAACAATTGAAAGGATACATCAACATGGATTTCAATGAACGCTTGAGTGACCACAAACAATCACTCTCAGCTGAAGACAAGAAATTTCTAAAGTTGATGGATGAATCTGTCGTAAAGGTCAATTATCATTACCAGATGATGTTACCATTCCACGATATAAATGTCAACATGCCGAACAATCGAGCCCAAGCCTTGATGTTCGCAAATCGACTTCATACAAAGTTGATGAGGAATGAAAAGCTGAAAGAGCAGTACACAGAGTTCATGACAAAGCTTGAACACAAAGAGTATGCAGAAAAGGTGGTACTCACAGAGAAAAACAGAAATGATGGTAGAGTGTGGTACATATCACATCATGGAGTTTACCATCCCAAAAAGCCAGAGAAGTTGAGGGTGGTTTTCAATTGCCCCGTTAGTTTCCATGGGACTTCACTGAACAGTCAACTCCTACAAGGGCCAGACATGACAAACCATATGTATGGTGTTCTCCTAAGATGGAGACAAGATAATGTTGCGATGATGGCAGATATTAAGGCCATGTTCTTTCAAGTAAGAGTGAAACGTGATGACTGTGACATGCCGCGTTACTTTTGGTGGCCAGATGGCAATTTACAAGACGAGCCTGTATAGTATCGCATGCTTGTCCACCTGTTTGGAGCAGTATCATCACCTAGTTGTATCATCACCTAGTTGGCTTTGAAGAAAACAGCCAAAGACAATGAACACAAATACAAGAAGAAAGTCACAGATGCAATACAGAATGACTTCTATGTGGACGACTTTGTGAAATCGGTCGCAACCGAGGAAGAAGGCATTACCTTGGCACACGATGTGGTACAGGCAACATCCGAAGGAAGATTTAAACTCACGAAGTGGATCAGTAACAGCAGAAAGCTACTTGAAACCATCCCAGAGGAAGTAGGGCCAAAGAAGCAAATAATTTTGACCCGAAAAGAGATAACCTACCATTGCAACGAGCCTTGGGTGTACAATGGTGTGTGGATACTGTTATGATAGTATTCAGTCAAAAGGAAGTGAGCAAGAAAGCCACAAGAAGAAACATCTCGTCAGTAGTGAGTGCTATCTTCGACCCATTTGGAGCCACTTCTCCCTACGTTTTGAAGGCAAAGATGATTCTACCATCCTTGTGTCAGAAAAAGCTAGGATGGGACAATCAAATCCCTGAAAATGAATGCAGGGAGTGGGAGAATTGGCTGGCAGACCTTCCCAATCTACATAAAGTGAAACTCAACCGATGTTTCAAACCCAAAGATTTTGGGAAAGTGGTCAATGCGCAACTACATCACTTTGCTGATGCAAGTCAGCAAGGATATGGAACCGTGACTTACCTGCGCTTGACAATGAAATTCACTGTGACTTTGTGTGTGCAAAATCTCGAGTGGCACCATTGCGTGCACACACAATTGTGAAATTGGAGCTAACTGCAGCCACATCAGCTGTCCGCCAAGATGATCAATTGAAAAGAGAGCTGACAATGAAAATTTATCACACGGCCTTTTGGACTGACAGCCAAACTGTACTGAAGTACATTGCTAATACAACCCGATATCCAGTGTTTGTGGCTAATCGACTAGCTGTCATTCATGATGGGTCAAATGTGAACCAATGGAGATACATCCCAACCAAACTTAATCCAGCAGATCATGCCTCCCGAGGTCTCTGTGTGGAAAAATTGTTCACTAAACCCGAATGGTTGGGAGGTCCAGAGTTTCTGAGTCAATCTGAAGGTGTCTGGCCTGGCTCGGATGAGATACCTCCTGAGGAAGAAGCTAATGTGGAAGATTCTGGACCAGTTTCAGAAATTAATGTTAATGCAGTAGTGTTAAAGGAGAAAACCAGAGCAACTGATCGGCTACTCCATCACTACTCAAACTGGACGAGATTGAAAAGGGGTGTAGCATGGTGGCTCCGCCTGAAAGAAGTTCTGCAGAAAAAGGTCAGTTTCAGCCAAGTGCCAAAATTGGAGAAATACCTGACCGTAGAGGAAATGCAAAATTCTGAAGCTGCCATAGTCAAATATGTTCAGAAACATGCATTCCCAAAAGAGATCAAGGCACTTCAAACCTTGCAGAAGCATGCCAGCCAGAACTCTGCAAAAATATAAATTGTTGAAGATGAAAGTGCCAGACCTGATCAACATCGAAAGAGATTGATCAACTGAGATAGCCCACTGATCAGTCTCAACCAAGTGATGCAAAATGGACTGTTGAAGGTGGGCGGAAGACTAAAAAATGCACCCATCTCAGAAAACGCAAAACACCAGATGATTCTCCCCAAGAATCACCATGTGTCTACGCTGTTGATTAGACACGTTCACCAGAAAGTTGGCCACCAGGGTCAAAACCATGTTCTTGCCGAACTAAGACAAAGCTATTGGAAAATCAAACCCGGTGTGACAGTGAGAAGTATCCTGAGACGCTGTGTGGTGTGCAGAAAAATTCAATCTAAGGCTGGTAACCAAAAGATGGCCGACTTACCAACCTTCCGATTGCAACCAGATCAGCCTGCATTCACCAACACTGGTGTTGACTACTTTGGACCATTTGAAATCAAGTGTGGCCGTACTACTAGGAAGCGGTATGGTGTGATATTTACTTGCCTATTCAGCAGGGCAGTACATATTGAAGTAACAGATTCGATGGATACAAGTTCCTGTTTTGGTGCTTTGCGACGCTTCATGGCTAGACGAGGATGTGTTAAGGAAATACATTCAGATAATGGTACTAATTTTGTTGGTGCCAACAAAGAGCTTCAAGATGCCATGAAAGAATGGAAAACAGACGAAATTGTAAGTTTTACAGCCAACATGGTGTGAAATGGGTATTCAACCCACCAGCTGCATCTCACCATGGTGGAGTTTGGGAAAGACAAATCAGAACAATCCGCAAGATCCTAAACTCCATCCTCAATGAACAGTTTATCCGAACCCACCAGAATGAAGAACAGTTACACACATTTATATGTGAGGTTGAGGCTATTATCAATAGAGGCTGCAGGCCTTTAACCAGATCTTCAGATGACCCTTATGACTTGGATGTTATCCCACCTAACAGTTTGTTGAACTTGCGTCCTACTTTGTTCCCACCACCTGGGAAACTGAATCAGAAGGACCAATATGCGAGAAGGCGTTGGCGACAGATGCAGTACTTAGCTGACCTCTTTTGGAGAAGTTTGACCAACGAGTACCTGCCATCCCTCCAACGCAGACAGAAATGGATAGAGCCGGAAAGAAATTTGAAAATTGGTGACATTGTACTCATTGTGGATGACCAGGCCCCCCGAAATTCTTGGCCAATGGGATTGGTAACTGAGACTCATTCTGACAAACATGGATTCGTTCGTAGTGTCGGGGTGAAAACCAAGACAACAGTGCTGTTTAGACCAATCAGCAAACTTTGCCTCCTACTGGAACAGGACTAAGATATGCTGAAACATTATCTGGAAGTCAAACCGCGTAGTCACAATCGACCCTGTTAATATCAGTTGTTTTAGTGACTTTTTACTTTGGAACCAGTCGTTTCGCGATTTATTAAACCATTATTGTTTGAACCCTCCTTGTGAACAGTGAACTCTCAAGATCTCAAGGAAATTCAGTCACAATGATCGTGTGCTAGTTTGGTGCCATGTTATTATTGTGCCTATTCGACTACGAGCTGTTACCTGTTGAGCTATGGACATATGAACAGTGATGAACATTTAAGGAGTTTTTATTAGGTAATAGTTTATGAGATTCTTGGATACTAAAATTTGAGGTTTCGCCCTTTTTGCAGTGCGAATGGGGCCGGAATGTAGTTTCCAAGAGTGCCTTAGATTGCCTTTAGCACATTTTGTGCATATTTGTTTACTATTGACTTGCATATTTGCATATGACACGATAATTTGCATGCGACCTTCTCTATATTAAGCATTTGACCTTTCAATTCACGTGAGGAATTATGGGGCGATTTTGTAACACACACACACACTCGCATGGATTATTGAAACAACGTGGCGAGCCCCACAGATCTATACCGTTTTTTTACCGACATCACGACATAATAAGATCACGAAATGGATCACAAAACAGATAAACGATCCACTCTGTTTCTTTTGTATTAAATACCAAGTGTCATGTGAGGAGTAGAAAAGTTTAAAGTTCTTCATTAAAGCTTTAGAGGAGCAACTGTATTGAACTGTAATGCTTGCTAGTGAGTTCTTGCCTGTGAGACTTAAAGTAAAGGCAAATTAGGAAAGAATCCCGTCCGCGGTGATCTCGGACCATAAAAGTGAGTGACAAACATTGAAATTTATAGCTTTGATTAAACTACATGAACTAGAGATTGTCAAGTATGAAAACTGGATTCTAAATGGATTGAGGCTAGTCACAGTTGGGACTGGTCCAAACTTTAGTGTTAACGTTGAGAACGTCCCAACTATAGTTGGAATCGCCCATGGAGTTCAAGAGGACACCGTGATCGATGATACTGTGTGACACTACAGACGCACAAGCTAATGGAATCGGCGTTAATTTCTCTATTTCAAACACGGGTCTCGGCTCTGTACAAACTCATGTCAAAACTGATGATGGAGCTACAGCCGGTAGCGGGCCCGTTGCCCAGGACGAAGTTTTGAATGATAGTATATCCATATATCGCGCATAATGGACTGCTAAAACTAACTCGATGTAAATAGTGTTTTTAGAGGGTTCTGACAGCGGCCTCGTGCTCATGCCGGTTGACGCTTTCAGTCTCAAGTAGGCTTACGCATTTAGGTTCCCGGCCTTCTCTCAGAAAACCAACATTCTAATTAATCTAAAATATTCTCAAGGGAAAGTGGTCTTAAAATGTCACACCATGATACTTGCATGTTTTGAGTTTATTCATGGGGGTGGTTTGTGTTTACTGAGATCCCAACTATAGTTGGGACGCCCCAACTATATTCCCGTGGATGTGGAAAGACATTCCATTTGTAAGTATCTATCTATTTTTCGTGAATGTTTATTTTAGGGGAATTTCAGGCTGAAAACACTTCGCACACTGTAATTAGTGTAAAGTCATGTAACTTAGTTTTTAGACCATGGATCAAGTATTCGCCATGTCAGGCTTTACGTTTGGGGTTACAAACACATTAATATAGCTATCTGTCTGAAAATGAAACTTGCCATTGGGTGTTTTTGGTTTTCCACCGTTTTGAACCATTTCCTTAACTGTTGTGTACAGTGTTTTGTTAGAAACTAACAACAGTTTAGTAGGCATTGGTGTTTCAAAGGTATAATCAGTGATATTTGGTGGTTGATTATATGGAATCTGTGCATGCTATAAATTCAGATTGTTTGTGGCCCTGTGTTTGAGTAAAAAGTGTAAATGAGAATGTAAAAATCATTTTTATATTATTGTGGGTTTTGAAACACTAAAATCTAAAAGACAGATAGCCTCATCTGCTTACACTATTTATCATCTTCTAGTTCATTATGAAGTAACCCTCAGTCAAAAAACTAAATCTGATGTCTCAAACACATTGTTAAAGTGCATATTTATTTTCAATACTTATTTGTTTATTTATTTATTTATTTATTTATTTTTTAAACCAAGTAGGGCCTATGTAAGTTGTAGCCAGGAATCAATAGTGAAGTGTCATCTGTCCATTTATGTCAGTTATCCTGTTCGTCATCATGCTCTCACTCAGAGATGGGTTGCAAACATAAAGCGTGACAAATGGAAGCCATCCAAAAGATCTGTTCTCTGCTCAGATCATTTTTGAAGAGTCTTGTTTTGATAAGACTGGTTTAATAACGTGACTAAGAGCCCATGCAGAACCGACAGTATTTGACTGATCCAGTCCATCTCCAGAAGGTATGTTTTTTTTAACTTTTACTTGGATTTAAGCATTTCAATTGTAGGATTATGCCCCTGCATTGCACTGTTATTGTTTTAGCGCCCTCAAGTGTTCACTATTAAATCACATGTAAACATGCTGCTGTAAGCAGCCATCGTCGAAGTCGGTCTCTCATTTATTCCCGAATATTACATGGTTGCAGCGGTTCTTAAGACCCACATCTGACATGGAAAACACACCACAAACCCATTTACCTTTGCCAGGCAAGTTTGAAGGTGGAAATGGACCATACTAGAGTGAACTTTGGCAAAAATGGGTCAACAGATTCGAGTGCTACAGAATCGCCTCCGGCCTCAACAAAAAAGGCAACCGGGAACAGGTGAGCACTCTGTTGTATTCCATGGGGGAATGTGCCGACGACATCATCGTTGCACTCAGTATTAACGAGGAAACGGCCATATATGATGAAGTTAAGGCAGCTCTCGATAAGCATTATGAAGGCAGACGCAATGTAATCGTTGAGAGAGCTTGATTTAATCGACGTAAACAGTTGTAAACAGAGTAAATGAGGTAAAGCAGATTTCACGCCTGACTTCAGAGCAGAATTCCCTGGGTTGTTCACTGGCCTTAGGGAAACTCCAGACGCCATACCATATAACACTATGCCCTGACACCAAGCCAGTATGTTTGTACACACCGAGAAAAGTTCCCCACCCACTACTACCACAAGTGGAAAAGGAAATCCAATCCATGCTCCAACAAGGTGTTATTTCTCCAGTGACATCGCCAACAACATGGTGTTCCGGTATGGTTGTCTTTCCAAAGTCAAACGGTACACATCGCATATGCGTAGACCTCACTAATCTCAACAAGAGCGTCTTACGAGAAATTCATCCGATGTCATCAGTTGATGAGAGCCTAGCGAAGCTTGGAAGAAGTACAATATTTTCTAAGCTAGATGCAAAGAGTGGATTTTGGCAGATACCACTTGATGCAGATTCCACACTCTTGACTACATTCATCGCTCCTTCAGGACGTTTTTGCTTCAACCGGCTACCTTTTGGCATCAGTTCTGCACCTGAGATTTTCCAGCGAGCCATGTTTCAAATTCTTGTTGATCTCGACGGTGTCATCTGCCATTTGGACGACATTCTCATTCATGGTGCCACACACCTCGAACATGACGAACGTGTGCGAGCAGTTCTTTAACGACTACTTAAAGCAGGTCTCACCCTCAATGAAAATTGCGAGTTTTCCAAACACTCCATCAAGTTCTTGGGCCACGTGATAGATGCAGCAGGAATACATGCAGATAAAGGCAAAACTACAGCCATCGCAGAATATCCTGTACCATCAAACATCACTGAGCTTCAGAGATTCATGGGAATGGTCAACCAACTTGGCAAATTTGTCCCTGGTTTGGCAGAGATTAACGAGCCATTACGCCAGTTGCTCAGGAAAGACACAACCTGGTATTGGGGTAAAGCCCAGCAGAGCTCTTTTCAACGAGTGAAAGATCTACTTCTCTCATCTGCAGTCTTGGCTCACTATGAACCAACCCGTCCAACTTTCGTAGCTACGGATGCTTCTTCATCTGGAGTTGGCGCTGTTCTGCTTCAGATTCAAGACGATGGGAAACGTCACCCAATCTGCTATGCATCGCGTTCTCTATCCGACACGGAGAAGCGATATGCAGTAATCGAGAAGGAAGCATTAGCTGCAACCTGGGGTTGTGAGAAGTATACTTTGCCTTTAAGTAAATTTGGGGTGTAATTCACCGGATCAACGAATGTACTTGTCTGTACCTGGGCTTATGTGGGTGTGAGGGTTTGAACGAATGACAGGGATTACTTAATTAAAACACGGCATTCAACTTTTGAAGTAACAAATGACATGTTCCCCCATCACATCGTGAAAATCTGTATAAATCCCCCATATGTGTGCAATGAATATACTTACATTGTGGGCATACAAAACATTGGGGGAAAGGAAAAACATGTTTATGTGATGAAACCTACGGTGGCTCATATTCGCCAGTTCCTAGAGAACCCATTTTTTATTTACGGCGTTATATCGCCGTACTATTGCGTTATATCGCCGTACTATTGCGTTATATCGCTGTACTATTGCGTTTATCGCCGTACTATTGCGTTAAATCGCCGTACTATTGCGATTATTGCCGTACTATTGCGTTATATCGCCGTACTATTGCGTTATATCGCCGTAGTTTATTGCGTTATATCGTGCTTAAACCTCAAACGGTCCAATAAGAATCATATTCTTAATAACTTAGCGCTAGACAGTGAACGTTTCATAACAAACCTATCCAAGTTAAATCTTTCCACAATTGAGAAAATTACCTTAGAGAAAAGGACTCAACTTTGTTCCAAACACTCACTAAGCCCAACAAAAAACTCTTGGGTGATTTCATATAATCTGTACATCAACCATGGTAACCTAAACAAAGCAACCAGGAAACACTGGTCTTTAATACAATGCAACGAAACACTCTCGGGTTTCCCAGAACCCCCAATGCATATAGAAAAGATCAAAACATAAGGGAAAAATTGATCAGAGCTAAATTAAACCAGAGTCCAACCGACTCATCCTCTCAATAGCTCGATCATATTTCACACGACTCTGGATTTTTTGATGATCCTGATGAAACGCTTAACATCCTAATTTCCTTACTAGAGGAACAGTTCACCCATGATCAATGATTTCACTCTTACAAACTCACAACCCTCACCCTGAACCTAACGGCAGGAAACCCCAAACTTGTCTCTCACGAGACTTGAGACCCATGGATTCATTAAGAATGTAATTGCTAAGAAGAGGATCTGAACAAATATCCTGGCGGTCTCACTCCACCACCCACACCTCTAATGACGCAATCGTCAAAATGGCCCCTTTGGTCACCCCAATATATTCGCCCACCACATTCCCCGGTCACAATAACAAACATGGCGGATATAGTTGTAATAAGCTGACACGGACCCCACCCATAAAACTTGTAACATTTATTTTGCAAACCTATTGTTTTTGAAGTAAACAGTCATAAGTGTCACTGAATTGGACAGCGCCATCATTTATTTTTAGCCTCGTCCGAGAATTCGTTTGTGGTATTAGTTACGACTCGTCCTGCTTTAAGACGGGTTTTGTGAATTCGATCCTAGGATCGTTCTTAGCTAGGATCGATCCTAAGTTAGGAAGGGTTTTGTAAAATCGACCACTGCTTTCTGATAAAATTGGGGATCAGCTCCGCTTTTCATCGGGAATCCCTAGGGTGGTATAGCGCACAGTTCCACAAGCTCCGAATCCTAGCTCAGACAACTTGGAGACCAGAACCTAGTGCCCTAACATCGGATGTATGGTGTGTTTCAGGATAACTTTACGGAGGACTGTCTTTTGGATGGGGGGCATGGCCTACGATCCTGTGAACAAGTCCGAGGCACATGTGTACCCCGTGTCTGATTCGTTCAATGAAAAAATTGTCAATCTCCATTTGGCGGCCTTTCGTGGCATGTACTGTTTGAAACCGAGTCGTCCTTTGAACTTTACCATGGTCTCGTCCGGTGAAAGGTTTCGTCCAGGCTGGTACAACCGGAGGAATGATGGTAGTACAATGTCTAGCAGTGGGCGTACTTTATAAAGTTTGTCACAGGGAGAGTCGTCCTCCACATCTCTGTTGTTGGCGAGGTGGGAAAATCGAAGGGTTGCAGTAAATCGGTTACGAGCCATGGCTGCCAAGTACAGGGGACTTCGTAGAACTTCAGACCTGGACCAATGCATGGAGTAACGAGGCCCTTTGTTGATTCCCATGCAAAGAAGAAGGGCCACGAATGCCATCATTTCAGTTACATTAGTTGGTCTCCAAGCACGCTGATTTTCTGCACCGCGCACAAAGTTTGGTCAGCATAACGATTGGTCTCATCTACCATCATCTGCCACACTGCTTCACAAAAGTACAGTTTGAAGATTTGTATGGGTGAGAACCCATTGAAGTCTTCGGTAGCCCCGGTGTTTGCTGTAAATTGCACGGGCGGTCGCCGGGTATAAGACTTTGCTTCACGCCATCCACACCGGAAATTCGGCTTCTTGGATGAAAGGGATGTCAAGGTTGAGGCGATGGGATCATCATCACTGTCTTCTTCCGACACATGTGATGAATCATCGTCAGAGGAAATGAAGGTGATGAATCAAAAATTGTAATATTTCCGTGGGCATTTTGTTGTGATAACAGAAAGTTTGGTTGAATTATTTTGTTAACCGATAGAGGGCGCCGTTGTGCTTTAATGGTAGTCGGACTGATACAAGAGGCAAGGGTGTACAAAGACACAACTTTTAGGATCATTATCATCCTCGTTCCCAGGGGTGATCGATCTCGCCGCGCCATTTTTTCCCAGCATGCCTTGCTCGATCATAACCCCTGGGGTCGATTTCACAAAGCACTAAGATTCATCTTATGATGAGTTGACAGTACCACCATAGTGATTTGTATTGTGACATCAAACTTTGCTTAGCAATTAGGAGTGATTCGGAGTTAAGATCAATCTTAACTCTTTGTGAAATCCACCCTGGAATTGGTTCATTAAAATGTGCTAGAATCTAGCACATTTTAATTAGGCCTGGGGCGATCCATTCTACGCGCGCGCTCAAGTACGGTAACCCATAAAACAGGCATCAAGTCAAAAAGCAACTGGTCCTCTGTCATTCTTCTTTGATTTTGTGATAGTCTAACTGTATGCAGGTATGGGTGACCATGTAAAAACATGATTCATTTGAAATGGAATCGCGTCAAAATACCTGCATTTTCACACGCGCGTACTAAGCGTCCTACAAGCGCCATAATGCGCTCGAAAGTTTGTAACAAGCGTGCACACAAAGTAGTCACCATTGGGAGCCAGTCAGCGTTGTTTCTCAGTACATCCCTACCAGTGGTTAGTGACGAGAGGTATGGATACGGCGCCGCTGCCCATGGTAGCGAGGCTGGATCATTATGTTTTATAAAGAATTTAGTCTCGATCTAGCTTTCATTGCTGATATGTAAATTAATTATACATAATTATACAAATAGTCACCATGTTATTTTCAATCTTCAGGTCTTCATAGGTGAGATTAGTAGTTATTCAGTTCGGAGCGTAGTAAGATTTTGCTGGGTTAGTCGGTCGGGTCTACTTGTTGTGTTCTTTTTCTGTGTTGGTTTCTAAAAGTTTACACGATTGGGAAGTAATGAGAGAGTAAATCCAACTTTTTGGGTGGAGGAAGCAAGTGAGAAGACCCTCTCATTGAGCCATTTTAATGATCGGTAACTAGGCAGGAGGATCGGTTGGTGAGTAGGATGTTAGAATGTTATTTTGGGAAAGTAATCTTTAACATTGGTTGTTACCTGACATAAGAATTTATAAGATTTATGGATCTATTTTTGTATTAGGTTTTCTTTGAATGCTGAATAAAGCAGTCTGAAGAGTAAACTGTGAGCCTGTCAATGAGCAGCCCCCCAAAAGGTGTCAAGCCTCTTTTTTATTGTCTCCGGACGTAAACTAAAACACTACATATGTATAATCGGTTATTTTCTGAAAACGTACATTACAAATATTTTGATTAATTATTGTATATTGCACATGAATTGCCTGAGCATTGATAAATTGGACTAAAATGCATCTCTCAAATGTAGTTTTTCCAAATGTTATTCCCAGTAGGCCTAACGTGTGTACTGTACTGGGGTAATGGATGGAAAATTGTCTTTTAACAGGTGCCGATGTCCTGATTGCATCATCTATTAAGGTGAGGTTTGTGGAACCACAGAGTGACTATTCAAGAACTCCTGTTGCACACACCTGCGGTTATGTGCTTGAGTTTTCCAACACTTATGGCTCCTACTTAGAGTTGGCAGAAGAAATGACCGAGCTCCTTGACTCAAAAGTATGAGTCATGGATATCGTATAAATCAGTAAGCATGAGATAGAGTAGCCATTGTAATGTAGATGCATTATTATTTTAAAGTTATATGCTCAACTCTATTTTACTCATTTTGTTGAACTGCGTCAGTGTCTTCCATCGTGTTCATAAGATGTTCTTTATTAATATGAAACTAAACCATGTGTTCAAATTTACTTTTTTTTATTTTTCAAATCATACATCATCAATTGTTAAGAATTAAAGAAAGGGTAACAAGTGCACTTCTTGCAAACTAATTATAAGTTTAGATTATCTCTAAATAATAGGGGCTTTGACTGCTGGATCGGATACTTAGATGTATCTTGCAAAAAAACATCACAAAGCGTAAGTGTATAATAGTCAACCAAACCATAACCCTAACCTGGAGAGTATCTTTCAAGTTATATGGCAGTTGTGCAGTAAGGGTACTTTATACGGCACATAACCTTAAATATTGTCAAAACCTACCTACACAAATTAGACACGTAAAATGAAAGTATCAACATTTCTGAGCTGCTTTAGATGTATTACTAATCGTTTTGAAAGCGTTTGAAACAGTTTAAGTGTTATAACTGTTACAGGTTTTCTTGTAGTTTTTAAATAGTTTTAGCTTAGCAGTATATCACTTTGTGTTTTCCCGGAATACTCATAAATTTTTGGCGTATCTAGTGAAAGGTACCCATGGAAAGAAGACGATTTTTAAATAGATAATTATTTCACGTCTGTTTTCTTCCTAGCCAAAATTACTGTGAAAATATTTTCTGATATTTCCTACAAAAAATATAATTTTGTTTGCCCATCAATTCAAACTCTCGAAAGCAAATGGCTAAAATGTCAATCTATAAAATGACAGAACATAAATCTACACTCAGAAATTGATTTTATACTTTGGTTCCAAAACCTCAATACGCCCACCACATTACTCTGAAACTAAGATAGTCACACCAAATGGCGCACCCATTGCGGGGACTTTAGCATCCCCCACACAGTAAATAATGACGTGTTTTACAAATGAACAAAAATACATTAAATAATAACAATAATAGTAATATTAATAACAAAAGTGGGCAAGGGGACACAAAAAGCTTACTATGATCTATGTGGTGGTGGTAAAAAGATAGGGGGCTTAACGACCACAACGGGGGGGGGGGCGGACACGGAAAAAGAAAAAGGCGCCATTAACGTTGATACTCGTCTCATTCATGAGCATGCCTTACATGCATGCAGTCGAATCTCTGTTCATGCAGTCAGGTCGCAGCAATAAAGCGCTCTGATTGGTCCCAGGCTTCATACCAGGAAACGCAGCCTTTGTGTGTCACCCTGACTGCTCGGTATACCATACCAACACACATAAACTCCGGACGCCGACTTGTCCACACATGAAACCGTTAACGGAAGTTACTATTTAATTCGAACGTTACATTTTGAAAATCATAAAAATCGAATGGGTAGAATGGGTGAATTTTTTTTTAAAACTTCACAATGTTAGAAAACTATATATTTAAACAAGAACTTGAAAAATCTCAGGGGTAGAATGGTTAAATTTTTCACTTTCGTCACGTTTTGTGACACTGTTTTAGGGGTGTCTAAATTTTCGTTCAAAGCAATATTATACATTGATTAACGGTATGGTGCTGTTGCCAGGCCATGCGCCTGATGTTTGAGGGACGAATGCATTTTCAAAATAGTCTTGTCTAGATATATGTCAAATATTTGCATTTTATGCCACTCCAAAAACCTGACAAATAAACTATACATATATAATTGGTAAAATACTGCCTTACTTTTATCTAATTTAATCCATTCGTATTAGTGTAAAAATTAAATACCTCTATTTTTGTAATGGTACGTTCACACAGCATCGGGGAAAGAATTGCGCAATATCGTGTCCGCCCCCCCCGACCACAACCGAGCAAATTTTCTGGAAAACACCCAACAACAACATTTTGCGAAGACCCTAACCGAATCCTTGGTGCGTCACTTTTAAACGGTATATAAAGAAACATGATTGTAGTATTGCCCATTTCCTAAAGGGTTTTGTCTGAGAACTAGCCTTACCCTTGAATTGCCATTCTGACCGATATTGTCTAAAAGGTTAGATATAGGCCTACACTCACGTCAATTTGAACATTTTGCCGCGATAAACTTGTAGATTTTGTACAGTATTTTGTTAATCTGTTCTTTTGTATTCCATTGTTGGTTTTTATTTGCTGTCTGTTTCAATTAAAAACACAACAATTCACAAAGAACTTCCTTTTTTCATTTTTATACTTTAATAAAGGCGTAAATTATACCGTTGTCAGTTCGCACATTGACGAAGTGGCTCAACATTGAGTATTCATCACTTGCTTAACAACGAGTAGCGGCCTACTTCATTCATTTAAGACAATCGGCTTTACATTAAACGACGACCTCTTTTTGAGCTTTTCGATAATGTCATACTTAAGACTTTATTCACAAGTGTAAACTGTATCTTGAACGAAACTATAAGTTATATCTTTAATAAAAACTCGTTGTCTGAATGTATTTTGTGCTTGCATTTCAAGCCCACATGCACTTTTTATTTGAATGAGTTGTGGGTGTATTATATTAATGTCAAAAGCTTTGACAAAGAAGGCAGAATGCAGTTTTACAATGCAACTCATGCTTGTTTTCAGCTCTATTCAGACCAGAGTCAAACACTCGGAGACCTTGGCTGTTCTTTGCGCTGAACTCTGCCTTTGTGATCTCCATTATTCGCTACAGTGAACATGCAGAATTTCGGCGCTAGTGTAAGCGAAGAATGCCTATGAAACGTGAAGTACGCACGCGCCCAAGCAACATTTTCGTGCTAAACTGTGAAAAAACTGCCGATTCGTTGAGATATGGTCCCACTTCCGGTTGACCCCGAGGTAAAGATCAACATTGGGTCACAATTTCGCAAGGCTGATCTCCAATGCCCAAGGAGTCTAAAAAAAAAAATGAAAATCGGCTGTGTACTTCTTGAGAAATGGTGCTGCAAAGATTAACTAGTTAAATAATCAAATAAAGATCACGTGGTTAATCAATTAAGAATTGTATAGGAATTTACATTTAGAGTTAAGCTTATGTTCTAAGCTTTAATTCGATGTATGATATAACTCTTTCATCTGTACGCTTTAAAATATTAGGCTTAAAGAAAAAACGTTTACAAATGCTATGGGATTTTAGGCGAAAACAGAATAATTCTGCATTCTCACGAAACCCTAAACAAACGTAGGAATTTCATGTACATGTTTTGCTCATGTACAAATCGAATGGGCTGTGCACAAAGCAATGGGTCCTCTACCCGGTTAGGAATCGAGTATCAAGGAAATCTCCAACGCCTTGCCGTGATTGCGCCAATCAAAATGGCTAGCCATGGTGTCCGATTTGTCACTGAATCGTTAATCATTATGGACATTTTTGTACTTTAATAGGTTTTAATGACCAGGATCATCTCTTATTAAAAGCAATTAACTTTTCAAAACAGTTTATGAAATTTAAGAAATTAATTCGTAATTTTAATTGAAAATATCGTGTTTTGGACTGTCATAACATTTGCACTTACAGCGCCATGTGTTTTGTACACAGAACAAAAACGCGCAAACAAATGACGTCATGATGACGTTTCATGATTTTTTTGCCACGCTGCACAGCTACATAATAAGACGAGTCTATATTTGAAAACAGTTTGAGAATTAGATATACTTCTTTAGATATGGTGGGAACAAGATTGCCTAATTAAATATTCATGTCATTATAACTCAATTAATTTATGAAGAATTTGAACAATTTTACTTTTAGCATAATTTCATGTAGTAAGCTTCAATTTGATGTAAGATCTGAATCTCCCATATGTATTATTTGAGAGATAAGGTTCGTACAAAATTGTGTACAAAACCTATGGCGATTTTGACAGAAACAAAGAATAATAATAATAATAACTAGACATTAAGTGTTCATAAAACGAACACACGGGGGTTTCGGCCGTTGTTGGAACAAAAAGAGAAAATATCATCACTTCATGGACAAAATCACGTGTCATATAAAAACAAGCTAAGTTTGGATGTAAGCCCTTTGAACTTCTTATTTGGATTGAAAGGAAAGGTCAAAGTTGATCGTTTTTTTAAGATGCACTTGTGTCAAGACTTACAAGATGGCACAGACATTGTGACTTTATGACATTTGATTCAGGAGCTACCTGTTTTAGAGCTACCTGTATGTAACGGAAGTAAAGGTCAAAGTGGGTCAATAAAATGTGGGTCAATAAAATGTTACATGTGTTGTATTAAGCTATAAAACGGCACAAGAACTATAACTCTATGACATGCGGTTCAGGAGATATGATTTGTTTTAATTTGAACTTCCTGTTTGGACTGGAAGGAAAGGTCAACGTGTATTGTATACACATTCTTAGAGGGCGCTGTAACATGTGGGACGTCTTAATAATTAGTAATTGAAAGTTGTAAGCTTGGGTCTTGCAGAGATTCCAAAATTAACATAGAAAATAAAGTTACAATTAATGCAAAAATAGCACAAAGTGCCGCACAATGTTTGAAGTTTTTTTTAACACAGAGACCTGTTTGAATCAAAAGGAAAAGTTGATGTGCGGTCACGTTACAAACTATAATGTTACATGTGTTTTAAGTTCCAAAAAAGCTTAAAGATTACAAAGTAAAAAGTGATTCATTCTGATGCCATGTCCACATAATAGTTTACTGTGATATGCATTAACTTTTATACGGGTGGGGGAAATAACATGTTTAATGTGCCGTAAGTTACAAGATGGTACAACAAATTATAACTCTTTTACGTATGGTTCGGACGATATAAAGTTTTAAATATTAAATTGTAAATAATAAACTACCAAGGCAAGGCTAAATCTATTAATAATCTATACCGCACAAACCTTAAAATAAATTGTGGTGGGAGAATTAAATGAAATTGCATGAGAATAAACCCCTACTAATACCCCAAAAGGCTTCCGTATTAAACAGTTCGAGGACTCTCCACAAGCAAGAGGGCGCTATACAGGTTCACCGTTAACTGTAGAAGCGAAGCAGCGAACCTAAATGAACTGTACAAAGGTTGAACGATGCCATGCGTGTGGACTATGAGCTATGTGTGGGTCTGGCCGTATGCAGCGTGTTACGATGCCTAGCGTGGGAAGCAATGGCTGTGTGGTGTGGAGACCGTACCGGACCGTACCGGACAGCGTGAATTACGTGCAATGTACACACACACGACGATCGTGCTTTGTTGACGATACGTGTTTTTAAATTGTTAATATCGTCAACAAAGGATTAAAAACCCTCGGTCGAACTGCTGCTTGATCTAAGTTAGAGCACAGGCTTTCATTTAATGTATTGTTTGTGTCTTTTAAGACTGTAGTTCTTGAGGACGAATGCTCACAAATTTGTACGTGTAATTGTTATGAAAATTTTCGGAAATAATAATAATAATAATAACTAGCATTAGGTGTTTGTGCACAAACACAAAGCTGTTCCGTTTTGTTGTGCTTTGATTCAACCCAAATTTAATCGTTAATGCCCAAGGGGTCTATAACTGAAAAGAAATTGAAAATTGCTGTGTAGTTCTTCGGATATAGTCCCACTTCCGGTTGACCCGGAAGTAAAGGTCAACATGGGGTCAGGGTAACCCAAGTTCAATCTTAAATGCTCAAAAGATCTATAACTGAAAAGAAATTGAAAATCGGTCGTGTAGTTCTTTAGATATGTCCCACTTCCGGTTGACCTGGAAAAAAGGTTAGCATGGGGTCACGGTTACCAAAGGATAATCTCCAATGCCCAAGGAGTTTAGAACTGAAAAAATGGAAAATTGGTGTGTAGTTCTTGAGATATGGTCCCACTTCCGGTTGACCCCGAAGTAAAAGTCAACATTGGGTCAGGATTACCCAAGGCTTATCTCCAATGCCCAAGGAGTCTATAACTGAAAAAAGTTTTAAAATCGGCCGTGTACTTCTTGAGATATGGTGCTGCAAAGATTAACTAATTAAATGTTTAAATGAAGATCACGTGGTTAATCAATAAAGAATTAAAAAAAAAATCATTTTGGGTTAAGTATATGTTCTAAGCTTCAATTCGATTTATGTAACTCTTTCATCTGTACGCTTTAGAATATTAGGCATAAAGAAAAAACGTGTACAAACGCTAAGATTTTAGGCGGAAACAGAATGATTCTGCATTCTCACGAAAACCCTATACCTACGTAGGAATCTAAATGTATTGGCTGTGTACAAACCCGATGGAGTATGTACAAAGTAATGGGTCCAATACTCGGTTAGAAATCAAATAAAAAGCTACGCACTTGTCATAGACTCTTCTCAAGTAAGTCCTCAACTCGTATAGGTCCACACAGTATTGCATGAAGCATAGAGAAGGTTTTAAAAAAACCTGAAAGTGACTGCATCCAGTTTGTGAAGTACTACGTTGTACCACTACGCCAAGATTTTCATCTATTCGTTAATTATAGACGTACCTTGATTGCTTTTAATGGACTGAAACATCTCTTATTAAAATCAGTTAATTTTTCAACAAAGAATATGAAATTTAGGAAACGAACAGATAACTTTTTTGGAAGTTCTGGTGTTTTTGACTAGTAAAACGTTTTCACTTTTAGCGCCATATGTTTTGTACACAGAAAACAAAACGCGCAAACGTATGACGTCACTGAAAATTTTAGGCTGGAATGCACATCTACAATTCTAGACAAGTCCATAACCGAAAAAGTGTAAGGATTGGATGTATACTTGTGGTTACAAGATTGGCTAATTAAATATTCATACCGCTGTCACGTGAACTATTAATTAAGAGTGATAATCTAATTACGTCAAAAATTTAAGTCAGGCCATAAGGTTTAATATGGTATATGAATTGTCTAGTTCTGATAATTCTAAGAGGGATATTTGACATTAAGAAAAATCAAGTGTTAAGTCAATAGGGTTTTAGGGAAAGGAAGAATAATAATAAGAAGTAAAATACAAATCTCGGCGATTACAATAGCTGTTCCGACTGAAAGTTCGGAACAGCTAATAAAAATCTGGACGATTACAATAGCTGTTCTTTGGGGAACAGCTAATAATAATAAAAAATAATAATCCCAACAAAAACAAAACCTGTGCCGACTTAGCAGTCGGAACAGGTCATAACACAAATAAAAATAATAATTCAAACAAAAACAAAACCTGTTCCGACTGCGGAACAGCTAATGACATGTATTCAAAATGTTAATTTTGTTCGAAACCCTGAAAAAACTTGCTATTTGGACCATAACGTGTTCAAAGTGGGGCCATGACAGAAATTTTGGTGGAAGTATCCATTTATAGCTTTTAAATTTAACCATTTGTATGTCTCACACTTCCATAATGATTGATAGTGCGCAAGAGTCAACGTTATGCATTAGATTAAACTCTTCACGCGAGGCCGCTAAACGGGTACACTGGTTAAAGTTAAATTACCGATGACAGTGTTCGGTTGGACATATGTTATCACAAGAGGGCGCAAAACAAGTTTACTGTTGAAAGTGACAAAGTCGTTGATTGCTACGAATTTGAAAGTTTGAAAAGTCTGCAATATAGGTATATGTGACGCTATCACGATGTCATGTTGTTTATGTTCTTAGTTAGGGCAAATGCTTTTATTTGATTCATTTGTTGTGTAGCTTAAGCCTAGTTCCTGAGATCAAACGATAAACAAATTCAACTGTAATGGCTATTGGGAATTTTTTTCGGAAGAAAAACAACCAATTAAATATCAAATCTTGATTAAAACTAAAGGTGATTTCGGCATATGGCCAAAATCCTGGAGGGGGGGGGGGTGGGGTGGCGGAAGGGTTATTGCGCAATGTGCAGCAATGGTCAGCTTGTCTAAATATTATCACAAGAGGGCGCTAACCAAGTTAACCGTTGAAAGTGACAAAGTTGTCGACGGATTTGAAACGTCTTTAGGACAGGTAAATGTGACGCAATTATGATGTCATGTCATGTTGTTTATGCTCTTAAATTGGGCATATGATTTGATTTAAAATAGTGGTTGTGTTGTTTGCGACTGTAGTTTATGAGATCGAACCGTCACACAAACATCACGTGTAAACACTATCATAATTATACGGAAGGATACTTAATAATAATAACACTAATAATAACTAGAGATATACATTTTAACGAACAATCACAAAGCTGTTCCGGTACGTTGACCTAAGAAGGTCATTTCTTTGACCACAAATTTTAATATGGATAGTGTAATTTGCCTATTTGCAAACGTCCCGTTATCGTACTCGAATTGGATGCAAATATAATACAAGGATAATCCCACAACAAGAAATGCAAGAAAAGTTCGGATCTACAAAGTAATAAAACATCATGCATGTCATAATATTCAGGATACATTTTTCTACTTTAAACAAGTCGCCAGAAGATGCTATATAATTATGCTATCACATCATCACATTGAACTATCTAAAATGTGCAGTCAGCTACAGGTGGTACAAAGACAATGACTTTATGACACGTAGATCAGAAAATGTTTTTGGACCGGAAGTAAAGGTCAAAGTGGGGTCATCGTTATAAACAAAATGTCGCAAGTGCTGTAAGCTACAAGACAACACGAACATTACAACTGAATGACATGTGGTTCTTTCAATTTTGAGCTTCCTGTTTGGACCAGAAGTAAAGGTCAAGGTTAGTCAACTTTTTGAATATATTTTGCAAAAAGTGTATCCTAAAAGTCAACACAAACATTACGACTTTATGACATGTGGTTCATGAGATATGATTCTTTCAAACTTGAGCTTCCTGCTTCCGGAAGTGAAAATCAAAGTGAGGTTATCGTTTTGAATACATTGTTGCAAGTGTTGTAAGCTACAAAACAACACAAACATTGCTACTTTATGACATGTGGTTCAGGAGATATGATTTGTTAAAGTTTTGAGCTTCCTGTTTGGACCGGAAGTAAAGTTAAAAGTGAGGTCATGATTGTACATAAAATGTCGCAAGTGCTGTAAGCTACAATACAACTTAAACGTTACGACTTTATGACATGTGGTTCAGGAGATATGACTTGAAGTTTTGAGCTTCCTGATTGGACCGAAGTAAAGGCTAAAGTGAGGTTATTATTTTGAATAAAAAGTTGCAAGTTATGTAAGCTAGAAAATCAAACAAAAATTACGACTTTATGACATGTGGTTCAGGAGATATGAATTTTTAAAGGAATAAGCTTTGCATTACCGTAATTTGACACCTGACACCGGATTACAGTAACAACATTGTATTTTTCTTACTGACAAATTGTATAAGGTACACGATTGTATAAAACTTATTGAAATCTAATGCATTCTCACGAAAACTCTCGACGTTCGTAAGAATTACATTTGTTGCTCATGCACAAACCGAGAGGGCTGTGCACAAAGCAATCGGTCATCTGTCGGTGAGGAATTAAATAAACAAGCTACGCTCTTCACGTTTTTTTTCCCATACCCAAGAAAGTCACAATCTCTTAAGGGTCCAGACGGTAGTGCACGAAGCATACAGAAGATCATTCACAAACGCCAAGATGACTGGATGTAGTCTATGAAGCACTGCATTAGCCACAGCTCCAAGATTAACCAAATAATGGATAGTTTAAAAGGTAATTTGATAAGTTTTAATGGCCTGAAACATCTGCTGTTAAAAAGCACTTAACTTTCCAAACCAATTTAAGTAACTTAGGAAACTAATTACTAACTTTATTTGAAAATACTGCGTCTTTGACTGTCAAAACACTTACACTTTAGCGCCATGTGACAGTCATGTGACACTTAACCATTCAGCTTTGTAGAATATAATGTTAGTTCCTATTGTGAACGCTTACCTTGTATCTTCTTTCTGGTAAAATAAATAGTGTGTTTCCCACAGACACGTTCCAGCCAGGCCATCGTTGTACTTGTAAGTCCAGTCTAAGCAATTTTGCTGAAATCCATTTGGTGCACGTCAAGAGGGTTCTATCAATACCGTGTAGTGTGAGAATTGTATGGAGCCAAGGTAATGTTTGTACGATGAGCCGATTTACATTATGTTTGTATTAGTCCGACTTGACAACGCGAAGTAAGTAAAAAAGCAGTTGGTAAATAGATTAATCAAGCTTAACAATGCTTCACTATTTCCTGGTGTGGGGAATCCCCTTAGCACGCAACACTGTTGAATCAGAGCATGCAATTCGTCTTGTGGAACACCTACATTGAGTCTAACACCTCAACACAGTTGGCTGGTTTTGAACTATACAGCAAGGCCCTTGCTCGAAGGTTCAACACAGTCAACACAGCAAACACAGTCTAGTGCAAGTACATGAAGCAAAGTGCATGTGCTGGCAACGTGCCATTTACTATTGTTCAATCTGCGGGTTTGACTCGAATTGTTGTTCCCCATTATGGTCCAAAAACCTTCGCTTTCGACCCCGTTCCTATCGCTCGAGTTTGCTGAAAAGATGTTTAGTTTTCGAGACTCGTGCAGTAATTTACTAGAATTGTGGTTCAAATTTTTGATCATTTCCAAGGCTACGTACAATTATCGTCTCTTTCGTTAATATTGTGCCTCTCATTAATGGCTACCTTTTATTGCGATTTTTTATGAGCATGAACAAAGTATTTGTAAAGGCTTTAATAGATCATTATTAATTTCCCCATTTCTCATTTGACTTGTTGTAAAATGATAATAACGATGAAATTATTTAGCTTGAATGTCAACTTCTTTCATCATCATGACAATGTCATAACAATTACAGGACTTAATCAGTGAGCATTTGAGGCCAAGTAAAAGCGTTCGAAAACTATAGTGTTATTGGTTGGTTTAATTCTGAGGTTGATTTATTTCTGCAATATTCGTTTTTCTCTGAGTTGTTCGTTTATTTCTGAGTTGTTCGATTATTACAGAGTTGTTCGTATAATTCTGACTTGCTTGTTTATTTCGAAAAAGTGTTATATGGCGCGCGCAGTGTGAGAAGTGTAAGAGGGGCGTTTCGCACCCCATTCCCTCCCTATTTCCCTCCCCTGCCTCTTGACCCTCCCCTCCCTCCCTTTCACCCTCCCCTCCCGACCCCCTTCCCTCCCTCCCTCCTTCCTTCCCTCGTCCCCACCCCCTTTTCCCCTCTCCATCTTTCGCAGTGAGGTTAGCGCGCAGCGTAAGGGATGTGGTCGCTTGACACCTAAGTATCTGTTGACGTGCATCGACGTGTTATCAAAGTACGCTTGGGCAGTCCCTCTCAAGAACAAGTCTGGACTAGCACTCATAGTGGCATTTAAAGAAATACTAACTAGTGGGCGTAAGCCACACCTTCTTCAGACAGACAAGGGTACAAAATTTATCAACAGAAACTTCCAGAAGTTGTTAAAAAAAAGAAAACATTCACTTTGTTACGACTCAAAACGAAACCAAAGCTAGTGTGGTTGAACGATTCAATAGAACCCTGAAGACTAAAATGTGGAAGTACTTCACAGCTAACAATACACATATCTACTTGAAAGTCTTAACCAGGTTACTTTCTGCCTACAATCACTCCTATCATCGAAGTATTAAGACTACTCCCGCATCCGTGACCGTTCATACTGCGGATGAAGTATGGCGCACAATATACGGTTCGGATGTTGGACCTGCTAGCCGAGCTAAACTCAAGTTTAAAGTTGGAGACACGGTGCGTATCAGTATGACGACCAGACCATTCCACAAGGGATACCTTCCCAACTGGACCACCGAGCTTTTTACTATCAGCGCTCAAGTTCCTCCCGTGTACAGAAATAGAGGGAAGAAATAGAGGGAACGTTCTACGAACAAGAATTACAAACGGTGATTAAAATGGACGACGTTTATCAGGTGGAGAAAGTTCTAGAAACAAGAAAGCGACGTGGAAAGACGGAGTATCTCGTTAAGTGGTTGGGCTATCCCAACAAGTTCAACAGCTGGGTGACTAGAATACAAACCTATAAAGCCCCTTCCTGTGTCAACTGGTTTTCATACGGTCATACGGCGGACTCATTCTATGTCACTCTCCCGAGTAACAGCTCTATGGCTACCCATCCGTCAACTTGACGAGCTACAGACAGGTCTGAAAACACGTGGAGACTTGTAACAAAGATTGAAGGGGTCCAGTACTCGCACTTGGAATTAGGTGGGGATTAGGTGGGGTGAGATTTTCTCAACTTGACGAGCGGTTAACAGGACTCTAAACAAATCTACTACTCGTTAACATTGGTTCCACCAAAGGTTTAATGGGTCTGGTGACAATACCTTCAATTACTAAAACGTGGGAAAGGTAACTTCTTAAATTTGGCAACGATGCACTCAGCACTTCCAGAGATTTGGAATATCTCAAGTTTCATACTTATGTCGTGGGAAGAATAGAAATACCTGGAGTCATATATGTATTCAATTAACTGTTCCTTATATTTATTTGTTTGTAACTTGATCCGTTGCGTGGTCATGTCCTTCCGTCACTGTATGGTGAGTTTATGCATGGCGAGCCACCTATTGTTTCTTCCAAAAAGTATCCTCACCAATAACGACTTCGGAAAGTTTTGTTCATCGTGTCCATTCATCATATGTCCTATGCACACACAAACGTGTGTGGTCACTCAGGCGAACACATCCCTTACGCTGCGCGCTAACCTCATTGCGAAGGAGGGAGAAATGGAAAGAGGGGCAAGGAAGAGGGAAGGAAGGAGGGAGGGAGGGAAGGGGGGGTCGGGAGGGGAGGGTGAGAGGCAGGGAGGGGAGGGTCAAGAGGGAGGACAGGGAAATAGGGTGGGAATGGGGTGCGAAACGCCCCTCTGACACTACTAGTGTGTTCCTCGCTCATGATGTTTCCCTTTTAAAAATCTGCACTGTAAAAGCACGTACTAAGCTTTTAATTAATATGTTTTAATAGTTTCTGTACGCAGTATGATTACTTTTGTTTGTGAAATATATGTTTATTTTTGAGTTACTTCAAAACAATGTGCATCTCAATTTATTTACGTTTTACAATGGGAATTTGTTGAATTATTTACATCCCTTTTTCGGCTTGTATTTATTTGTTTTTTATGTAGGCCTCAACTTTGAAAAAGGTGGTTTTTGTATCTTTTAAAGTATTTCTTACTGACTTTTTTTGCATATCACTTTTGTTTTGTGATTAAAATTTTTATTTTTGTGTAAGTTCCTTAAATATTTGTGATTTCATGTATGTTTAAGTTTTTTGTTTGCTTGTTTGTTTGCTTTTTTTTTTGTGTTTTCTGTTTTGTATGTAATAATCCCTCTGGGTGCTTTAGTATAATATTCCAGCTCCGGGTGCTTTAGCTTATACCAGCACCTCCATCCAAAAAGTAGGGGGTGCTGCAGCACCCATAGCACCCCCGCTCTCGCAGGCCTGTCCGAGTTAGCAGACATTTTTGCCTTCAAAGAAAACTTTTTGAAAACTTGTCTTTGTACGAAATATTGACAAACGTAAAGTAAATTAAGGCTCTAATTGAAATACGAAACACCGATTAGTTTGAAAACTCATGTAGCCTTTATGATTTCAAAACTTATTTTACATCAAGACTTTGATAACCCCTTTCGCCTTTTCCCTATGTGTATTTTGCACCGTAAACTCGGTACTTTCCAGAGTGTCATAAGAAAAAGAACACAGGCAAATTACTCGGTTAGGATTCTAACCCAAGTCATGTGCACTGCTACAGCAGATGTCTTACCCCTAGATCACCGAGCTAGTCTGGCAGCCAGCGGGGTGAACCATGTTTTGTTAGATCAATAATTGTTTTGCAGATTCCACCAGGAGGTACCGTTTAAGAATCTGAGTGTTACCCCTCTTCATGGTTGGACAATCTGTAATATCGATTGATTAATGTTTTTATTTATATTTAACAATACCTGTGGTGTAAACACAACCGATATAACCTTAATTAAAAGCCAACAATCTGCATTAAAGTATACAATTAGCCTTCCAAGAAGTATTATGTATACAAACAAATTGGGGAAAATGGGCAAAAGAAGGTGTAGGGTGTTGAAGAGGGCGTGGCTAGTATATGGAATGGAGGTGGTAATTGAACCCTAGCACACTTGATAAAAAAACAAAAACCCAAAGAACATTGATTTAGGAAACAAATTGTTGTAACAAATCTTTGAAAGAGATTCATACATTAATGCATTTAAGGATGATGAATGATGGGTGGGGTAGGATTTATCAAGGGGCGTGGCCAAGGTATAGTATTGTACAAATCCAACCTACTTTCGTGTGCGTGCATTGACAAACTAATTTAAAGCAAGTTTACACATTTTAAAGAAACCCCACAAAATTACAGTTATGAACACGGACTCTCTTTTACGTTTTTTTTTTTTTTTTTTTTGTGGGAATAGAGTTGTAATTGGGGGGACCAAGGAAGTGGGGTGGTGGGTGTGGGGAGTCCTGCCCAAAGGGGGAGAAAAGACACTTCATTCTTGGCAAATTCTATTATGTTTGAAAATTTCTGGTGATATAAATGTTAGTGCTTTCCCATCCAGTGAATTGCAAATTAATTTTTTTATTTGTGACAATACAGAAATTAAGTATGGTAACTATACTGGATTATAGGAGAAGTGATGGGGAAAAAGTTCAACCAATATTTCGATACCTTTTTGACCGTTTGGGTCGGTAGTGAACGGGGAGTGCTGAGATAAGGTTTGTTTCAAATCTTTTGGGCAGCTTAAGGTAGCTTTCAAGTTCGATTCCTCATCAGATGCATGTGGAGATCCACAGAGAATCTGGTAAATTTCGTTGTACTTCTTAAAAAGATTCGGGTTTGCAACAAGTGTATGGAAAATATAAACATGGTTGTGTTTATGTTAAGGAGTAACAAGGCGTTTATCCGTTATTAGACTGTTCAAAGTAGGACAATCAAATCCTAAAGAATATCCGCTCGTCAGTGCAAATTTATCACCCAATTTAACTGAATCTTTGAATAACTTTACTGATCGCTATCCCTCAAATAACTCATATTGTGATTTACAAGAAACACTTGAGGATTTGATTGTCTACTTTGAACAATCCAACGACGGAAAAAACACACTGTTACTCCTAAACACAAACATAACTACAGCTACGTCTTTACTTCCCTTACACTCGTTGCAACCCCGAATCTTGTTAAGAAGTACAACGAAATTTACCCGACTCTCTGAATCGACACAAATACGACTGATGAGGAAAAGCTAGATATTGCCACCCATTGGATCTGCAAAATCCTTTATCTCAACCCAGGCCCTCGAGAACAAATTTGTGCAAAGGGGTGCTGGTTTTTTTTCACGGACAATTCGCGTGAACAGAGCGCAAAGCCATAACGTCGTGTGGTCCGGGCCCGCTGAAATGCTCTGTCGTACAAGCACAGACACGATTTGGCACACGAATCTCTTTGGGAGGGGGGGGGGGAGATTATTATTAGTGTAATTTGCAAAATGATTACCCCAAAATGACTCGTTTTCACGAGGCCAAGTTGGGTGAAAAGATATTTAGTTTTCGAGACTCTTGCCGTAAAATACTAGAAACGCGGTTCAAATTTTAAAAAAGGCTAATTGTTTACGTATACATTATCGTCCTTTTCGTTAATATCGTCACTGAATAATGTCAGGTTTAGAAGTGATAAGTCCAAAGGGAACGATAAGTGCCCCTCGCTAATGGCTACCGGTAATTGTTACGGTGACTGTTTTTTATAAGGATGAACACAATAGTTTTTGAAGGCTTATCCCTGGCATCAAATGCTCACTGATCAATTGCTTATAGTCATACGTTTTTGACAATACCATGGTGATGAACGGAAAAATACATTAAAGCTAAATAATTTCATCCTTATTAACATTTTACCAGTCAGAGGGAAATTAATAAGTAATAACGATTGCCATTAAAGTGAACAAAGCGTACCGATGAAAATTTAGTTTTATTTTGATGTCACGTTTTCTCTACAAGCACAAGCTGGTGAGAGTTTTCCATCGCATGTTACAGTGTATCGCTTTGGGCGACTGGGCTAGGCTAGTGGCTA
The DNA here is from genome assembly GCA_023634235.1 of Pisaster brevispinus. Taxonomy (NCBI): domain Eukaryota; kingdom Metazoa; phylum Echinodermata; class Asteroidea; order Forcipulatida; family Asteriidae; genus Pisaster; species Pisaster brevispinus. The sequence goes on along the minus strand of JAMKCF010000016.1, from coordinate 7,099,569 downwards.
AAAGGTAGCCATTAGACCGACCAGCCGCTCAAAGCGATCGGATGTTGAGCAGGGTTTCTTCATGTCTATAAGTTTCTTGATTTTATTTAAATTTTACTTATTAAATTGTTAGTTTAAAATGTAGCCATTCCACCAAAATGTTTTTGATGTGGAAACAAGTGATTTAAAGAAAATAAAAATCACTTAACATTGCACCCACGTTAATCTCCAATTAGCTGATGGCTCAGAGGTGCCCGGAAGCTCAATATTGACCTTTTCGTCGCCAGACTTGCACGTTCTTTTGAACGTGACCACAAGGTACTCTGTCTACCTATTTCTTACTCCATTATGGTCCAAAAACCTTCGTGGTCTGAGTATTTTTGACCCCGTTCCTATCGCTCGAGTTTGCTGAAAAGATGTTTAGTTTTCGAGACTCGTTCAAAATGTTAATTATTTCCATCAAGGCTAGTTCTTAACGTACAATTATCGTCTCTTTTGTTAATATTGGTATTGAATAACGGAGTATGTCAGGTTCAGAAGTGATAAGTGCGAAGAGAACAATAAGTGCCTCTCGTTAACGGCTACCTGTAGTTTTTATTGCGATTTTTTTTTTATAAGCATGAACAAAATATTTGTAAAGGCTTTGATAGATCATTATTAATTTCCCCATTTCTCAGTTGACTTGTTGTAAAATGTTAATAACGATGAAATTATTTAGCTTGAATGTCAATTTCTTTCATCATCATGACATTATCATAAAAATTATGACAAGACTTAATCAGTGAGCATTTGAGGCCAGGTAAAAGCGTTCGAAAACTGTTATGTTATCGGTTGGTTCAATTCCGAGGTTGATTTATTTCTGCAATATTCGTTTGTTTCTGAGTTGTTCGTTTAATTCTGACTTGCTTGTTTATTTCGAAACTGTGTTGCATGGCGCGCGCAGTGTGTTCCTCGCTCATGGTGTTTCCCATTTTAAAATCTACATTGTAAAAGCACGTAAGCTTTTTATTAATATTTTTTAATAGTTTCTGTACGTAGTATGATTATTTTTGTTTGTGAAATAATGTGTTTATTTTTGAGTTACTTCAAAACAATGTGCATCTAAATTTATTTACTTTTTACAATGGGAATTTGTTGAATTATTTACATCCTTTTTCGGCTTGTATTTATTTGTATTTTATGGAGGCCTCAACTTAGAAAACAGGTGTTTTTGTATCTACTAAAATATTTCTTAGTTTTGCATATCACTTTTGTTTTGTGATTTAAATTTGTATGTTTGTGTAAGTTCCTTAAATATTTGTGATTTAATGTATGTTTAAGTTTTTTGTTTGCTTGTTTCTTTGCATTTGTTTTTGTATTTTCTGTTTAGTATGTATTTATCCCTTTAGGTGCTTTAGTATAATATTCCAACTCCGGGTGCTTTAGTATATACCAGCACCCCCATCCAAAAAGTTGGGGGTGCTGCAGCACCCAAAGCACCCCCGCTCTCGCGGGCCTGTCTCGACCCCCCCCGTTCACTAAGACCTACACAGTCAAAAACGTCAGGTCTCGCTTACAGTTTACCGTTGTGTATACGTAGCGAATGGACATTTGCCTCTTTTAAATGTCAAACAAACAAACAAACATATTTTCTTCTAAAACCGCTTTTTAGTGTTTTTATGGTTTTGTTCTTTTGTGTCCTTCGTTTGTCCTTCTATGGCCGCTTTGCCAGTCGACTATCTTACATTATATAAATTTGTAGTTATTTGTGTTCCCGTCAAAGACATTTGCATCAGGGTTATTTTCGAATGCCTTTGAGTTATAATTGGCATACAATTATTTTGGCATATTATTCACTGTCACTTCATCATGATACAAATTGTTGGCGCGTTTTCTAAGTGGTTCATAGACTTCATCCAGTCACCTTTGCGTTGGTGATAGATCTTCTGTATGGTTGGTACACTAGAGTGTGGACCCTCATGAAACTGGGACTTACTCGGACTCTAGGAAGTTTGCATGAAATGCGTAGCTTTTTGTTTAATTCCTAACTGACAGAAGGCTCTGTGTTGCACAACAGTGTGAACTTACATGGAAAACCTTTTCTCGCGTCATCTATCAATAATGTAAACATGTTTTCAGTGGTTAAATAAATGCACAATAGCATATTGACTTCGAAGTAGTGCAGTGCCCCTGTATCAGACAATAAACATTCCATAAAATTGTTGCATGACTGCTTGCAAGCAGTCATGCACCAATGTATTGAACTTTCAGAAAACATTTTGTCAACTGTTAAGTTGTCAAATGTACGAAATGTATGAACTGAATAAATGTACACGTCATAATGTCTAGCACTTTTTAGAGCCATGGGTTTTGTACAAACATTCAAAACGCGCAATAAATGATGCTATATGGACGTCGTCCAGCGTTTTAGGCCAGCAAATAGTCTAACTGAATCCTACGAGGAGGAGGAGGAGGAGGAGGAGGAGGAGGAGGAGGAGGAGGAGGAGGAGGAGGAGGAGGAGGAGGAGGAGGAGGAGGAGGAGGAGGAGGAGGAGGAGGAGGAGGAGGAGGAGGAGGAGGAGGAGGAGGAGGAGGAGGAGGAGGAGGAGGAGGAGGAGGAGGAGGAGGAGGAGGAGGGGATGGGATGGGGATAATGATGATGATGAGGGGGAGGAGGAGGAATTCAATGTCAAATTTGGTCACATTTTATTAAGCGTTGGTTGAGATTTAATAGATCGTTCTAATGACGTAAAGGTTGTAAACATCCAACTTGTGGTTGACAAGGTACGATTTGTTGAAACATTAAATTTTATCTTCCGGTTTGAACCGGAAGTCAAGGTCATATTGGGTCACACTGTGTAGCGTTTGTTAAATCTTGTAAGCCCTTTTTGATGACGCGTAGATTATAACAATCAAATAATTGGTCCAGGAGTTTTTTAATAAATAAATTTCATCATCCGTTTTGAACCGGAAGTCAAGGTCAAAGGGGTCACATTCCGTGTATCGTTTCTGAAGTTGTCACATACTTTTCCAATTGTGTATAGATTGTAAAAATCCAAAGGGTGGTTCAGGATTTAAATTTTCTTTCACGTTTCAACTTCCGGTCTGAACCGGATATCAAAGTAAAATTAGGTCACATTTTGTGTAGCGTGTGTGTTAAAATGAAGTACAGATTATTATGATTTTTTGAAACATTAAACGTTAACTTCCGGATTGAACCGGAAGCCAAAGTCAACGGTGTCAAATTTTGTGTAGCACGTGTTAATCTTTTATAAGACCTCTCAGATGATAAATGGATTGTAAAAATCCAATGTGAGGTTCAGGAGTTAAGATGTTTTCAAATATTATTAGATGGACCATCTTTTGGCGGGCAATTTACAATGAAACACCTAACGATTTCAAAATAAATTTGTACGTGTAACTGTGCAGTACAGATGAATGTACTAAGCTAAACATACAGTAGAAGTACAGGTTCAGTTTTAGACCTAATTTCGAATCTGTGATCGTTGTCATTTCTCTACATCTGCCATGCAAAACTCTTCCCGCAAATTGGCCAGCGCACACTCTGACTGGCGATCTCAAAGTTGGGGTTTAATCCACAAGAGGGCGCTATTTCCGGCAATATTGTGTTGGCTATCAGGTAAACAAAAAGCGACGATCACGGACTTGGAACCAAGTCTAGTTCAGAGTATGAGTGATTGTGTTATTACACTATCGTTCTTCGTAAACGTGCGATTTACCGTCCTTTTTCGACCAGACGTACAGGTCAAAATGTTGTCATCTGTGTGCATTAGTTTGAACAGGCTCAACATTCTACAACCAGATACAAAAAGTATGATAAAATGATAAGTAGTTTTAGGTTAAGGTCAAATGGGGTCACCTATATGATGGGGGGACCTATCTGAAGTGTAGAGTGTAAAAATCCAGCATTTGTGGTTCATGGAGTTATGATTTTGTATTATATTAAACTTTGATTTCATGTAATTCTATGCCTGATGACGTCATCAAGACATCATATTTGTGCCACTATCTCAAGACATTCTGCTTTTCTAACTGTGTACAAAACACATGGCGCCAAAATTGTAAAATGTTTTGATGTTCAAAAACACAATATTTACAAAATAAGTTAATTGTTAGAGTTTCCTTAATCGCACAAACTGTTTTGTTAAGTAAAATGCTTTTTATAAGAAATTTTATCAGGCCGTTAAAAGTAACCAACGTACCATTATAATTTACGATGAATTGGTAATTCTTGGTACTGTGGGCAAAACGAAGTGGTTCATAGACTTTATCCAGTCACCTTTGCGTTGGTGATAGATATTCTGTATGGTTCGTACACTAGAGTGTGGACCCTCATGAAACTGGGACTTACTCGGACTCTAGGAAGTTTGCATGAAATGCGTAGCTTTTTGTTTAATTCCTAACTGACAGAATGACAAATATAGTAAGTGTACAGTCCATTCGATTTGTACATGACCAATACATATAAGTCCTGCTTGCGTTTGGGGTTTTCGATAAAAGGCTCCGTGTTGCACAACAGTGTGAACTAACATGAACAAGACCATGAACTTTTCTCGTGTCATCTATCAAATGTAAACATGTTTTCAGTGGTTAAATAAATACACAATAGCATAGACTTCGAAGTAGTGCAGTGCCCGTGTATCAGACAATAAACATTCCATAAAATTGTTGCATGACTGCTTGCAAGCAGTCATGCACCAACGTATTCAACTTTCAGAACACATTTTGTCAACTGTTAAGTTGTCAAATGTACGAAATGTATGAACTGAATAAATGTACACGTCATAGTGTCTAGCACTTTTTAGAGCCTTGGGTTTTGTACAAACATTCAACACGCGCAATAAATGATGCTATGGACGTCGTCCAGCGTTTTAGGCCAACAAATAATCAAACTGTAACCTACAAGTACACAATTGAAAACAGTTTTATGATCGGACGTACATTTTTTGAGATATACTGGTCTCAAGATTAAACACTCCAGAGCTTTAAAGTAAGCCTGACTTTGAGATAGCAGACCTTTGACCTTATTGTGACTTAAAGTGTTTCTAAAAACCTATGCCAGATCTTGAATTTGATACTTACTGTAAACTTGGTTCAAACCTGAGCCGTGTCTGAACATAACTTTTACCTTCATCTAACTGAACAAAGCGCTATAGGACCCTAATTCGTATACCCTCATCCCTCCTGCGCGGGATAACATGATTTTGTTTATTTAAATTTCCTGCTTGGACCATAAGGAAAAGTCAAAGTGACGTTATTTTGTGAATAAAGTGTTGTACGATACAGGACAGCACAAACGTTAAGCTTTTATGACACCTGATTCAGGAGATGTGATTATTTTTTTAGATTTTAGAGCTTCCTGTTTGGACCAGACATCGACAATAGTGATTTTTTTTTTTACATTATATAAATGTGTAGCTATTTGTGTTCGCGTCAACAAGATTTGTATCCAGGTATTTATCGAATTATATTTGAGTTAAATTGGCATAAATTTATTTCAAAATGTGTTTCACTGTCACGTCATCATGACATCATTTGTTGGCGCATTTTCTAACTTTGCACAAAACACATTGCACTAAAGTGTAAATGGTTTGATGTTCAAAAACGCAGAATTTTCAAACCAAGTTACTTTAAAGTTTCCATAATTACACAAATTGGTTTAGAAAGTGAAGTGCTTTGAATAAGAGATGTTCACGGCCGCTAAAAGTTATCAAAGTCCCATTATAATTTACGATGAATTGGTAATTCTTGGTACTGTGGGCAAAACGAAGTGCTTCTTAGAGTTTATCCAGTCACCTTTGCGTTGGTGATAGATCTTCTGTATGGTTTGTACACTAGAGTGTGAACCCTTATAAAATCGGGACTTACATGGACTCTTGGAAGTTTCTACGAAATGCGTAGATTTTTGTTTAATTCCTGACCGACAGATGACAATTATAGTTAGTGTAAAGTCCATTCGATTTGTGCATGACCAATACATGTAATTCTTTTCGTTAAAAGACATTAGATTGGAATACATTACATACCATCATGCACCTTATAACATTATTTTATAGAATGAAAAACACATTTACTGTGACGTCATCTGGTGTCAAATTACGGTTATTCAAAGCTTATGAAAAAAATCGCATCTCCTGAACCATATGTCATTATGTCATATAAGGTTTGTGTTGTCTCGTAGCTTTTAACACTTATTTTATTTGAAAAGATGACCCTACATTGACCATGCTAAATTAACAACCTTTGAGAATTTCATTGAATTTTGAAGTTACATTGTGCACATTTTACTGTCAGATCAGGTTTGGTTTATTTTGGTTGTCACATTTTATCAATTTTTATGACATTGGTGATCAGTGGAGCTTCTAGTTAGATTAATTTTAGCAACAATTATAAATATTTTTGAAGATTGCCACTGATAAGTGAACTCTAATGTGAGATTTCAGATTGAAATTGTCACTTCACAAAAAAAATAAATATTTATCGCTCCTGTGTGATTATGTATGTGAACATGTATTTTGAACATGTATTTTGAAATCGACAAACTCAACTCATAAAAGTTGGCTAAATATTTCCACCTTATACCAATTGGATGAATATCTACCAAACGTTGGTCAAAGATGAATTTACCCATTAATGGTTATTGTTACCCAACGTCCTTAGAGTGCAGGAGGCTCTGTGTTGCACAACATTGTGAATTAAAACGGAAAACAAGACCATGAGCGCAGTGCATACATTGTATCAGACAATAAACATTCCATAAAATTAGTGCATGACTGCTTGCAAGCAGTCTTGCACCAATTTATAGATGCTAACGTTATGTACACATTTTGTCAACTGTGAAGCTTTCAAATGTACGAAATGTGAACTGATAAATCACAGTCACAATCAAAATCACAATTGCAATCACAACCAATCACAATCACAATCACAATCGCAATCACAATCACAATCACAATCACAATCGCACTCGCACTCGCAATCACAATAACAATCACAATCACAATCACAATCACAATCGCAATCACAATCACAATCACAATCACAATAACAATCACAATCACAATCACAATAACAATCAAAATCACATTCACAATCACAATCACAATCACACAATCCTGTTTTTGCATCCCTGTGGAGACATGTTTTGTTCTTTCCTTTGTCCCTGTAGTTAAGAACCTCCCATAGACTTTGTACACAAAATTCCTTGTGGAGCAACCTAGTCTTTAGAATTTCCCTATGGAGACCCTTTGTTTTCCCTTTTCTGATTTGTTATCGGTCTCCATAAGGTAGTGAATATGAAGGCACAATTACAATCACAATCACACCCACACCCACACCCCCACACACAGTCACAGAAGAGAAAAGAGACGACGCACCCAGTAAGATATTTTATTTTATCAACCCGATTTTCGGTTCAGAAGTAATATTTTGTTCCAATATAAATCTTCAACTTCCGGTTTGAAACAAACTTAGGTCAAATGAGGTAATACTGTGTAGCGCTAGGTAAGTCCTAGGTAAGTCCTTTTGTAATGCCGCGTAGTTGATAAAAATCCAATGTGTGGTTCAGGAGTTATGATTATTTCAATATTGAATTTGATCATCCGGTTTGAACCAGAAGTCATTCTTAAGTTAATAAATACTTTCCCAAAGATGTAAAGATTGTAAAAAAAAAAAAAAAAAAAAAAAAAAGTGTGCTTTTGAAGTTATGATTTTTTGAAACATTAATTTTTCACAAGAGGGCGGTGTGTAGTTTGAAGACGTCTCATTGATATATTTGAAAGGGCAGAGAGTCAACTATGTTCATTTCATAAACAGCACATTTTCTGACCCCCCTTTCATCTTTGCTGCAGATCTCGATACGAGGCCTGAAAATACTCACAAATACAATCAAGTATGCCATTCACTGAATCTAATTTCTTTTTCAATAGAACTTGATTTTTTATTGAACAATAAATCACAATGACACCAGCTATGTTATTCACATTGAGCTTATTAAGTTAATAATTCTAAGAAGATTTCAACAGGGTGTCAAATTAAGTTGGATTCTCATGACTAAACTTGATGCAGATGTCGTTAAAATAGGTCAAGCAGAGTGTAAGATGTCGGTTGTATTTTATAAACGGCTGGCTTGATTTTTTTACAATGTTTTCCGTACAGAACGGTTTGTTTATTTAAGACCGTTGATAGAATGAATTGTAAAAGACACTTGTTTCGTATAATTATGCAAAACAAAGACACATCGTGAAGATACAAGTCTAAGCCTCTCGTAAATTTGGACTATTTAAACATTTAGTCAAGTACTATTTCTACCTCTGTGGTGCATCATACACTCGGCAAGAAAATAAGGAGAGGAGCACAACATGTGTGTAATAATAATAATAATAATAATAATGATAATAATAATAATACAAAGCATTTATATGGCGCTATACAAAGAACAGAGCGCCTAACAATGGGAGGGCAACAAAAGAACAAAATCAAAACAAAAATGGACCAACGACAAGCCAATAAGATTAAACAAAAAGAGGAGCAAATTAGGATGGTTCTGGGAACAGAAGTGTCTTGAGGAGGCGTTTAAACACAGCCAACGACGCAGCTTCTCTTAGACTTGTTGGTAGCGCGTTCCACAAGCGCGGTGCAGCGACTGCGAAGGCTATGTCCCCGGCTTTCCTTTTGGATCTAGGAATGGAAAGCCGTGTCAATCTTTCACTGGAAACCATTCTGATACTGGATGTGCTGTATTCTGAAAAAGAAAAACAGTTTTAACAATAAACAAACTAATATCAGGTCTTAAACTAATATCTTATTGACACCAATACTTTATAAATATAGCATTATTTTCTATGCATAAACAAAATACAATAACTTGTGTTTAGAATGTTTCAAAAAATGTTTGTATTTCAACAGAAAGTCTCACAGTACATGTATTACGCACAGTCATGTTATCTATGGTTAACAAAATGCAATAATTTAAATGAAAACTGGGCTCAGCCAGCAGTTTTATTTCAATTCCTTTGGAAACGTTTGACCTTGCAAACTAAATTTGTGAATTTTTGAACTATGAGTAAACTTCTGTAAACTTACCTCTTGGAAAAGTTACAGATCAAAGAAGCACACAATGAAGATTAGAAGTCAAAGCATTAGCATGATTTTGGTGAGGAACAATCATAGTAGACAACTAACAGAAGCATTGAAGACTGAAGATGGCTCGAAAGCTGCATCTCCACTTTCTGTGTTCCACTCCTTCCCAGGCATCAGACTCTTATCCTGCCATCAGACTCTGTTCAATATGTTTCATGATCATTGTAGGGCCTACTAGTTAATAGCAATCCAAGATGAAACTAGTAGAATAAACAAAATTCAAGACATAAAACATTTCAAGATTTGATAGTAACAAGTAGAAGGTGCGCATACTGTTTTAGAAGTGAACAACTTATGAATGAAAACCTTTCATCAAGGGTTGTGAAATATTTATGCTAGAATAAGTAGGTGCGGAACACACTGTTGTCAAATCTAACAATTTTCTGACACTAGTGACAGTGCCAGCAATCATACCAAATTGCCCAATTCTACCTCCTCCATGATCATACTAAACGTTCCTTAGTTTTAATAACCTCACTACTTGATAATTAAAGGATAATCTTTATTAACAAAACTGTGCATTACATACAGAACACACAATCATTCTGAAAAGCGACGATGTTGAAACGAAGCTTACCGTTTAATTCACCGTGTCGCGCCGATAAACACTGCCGTGAGTGCCGGTCTGAAACCCCCTTGACAAGCCGATGGCACGTCCGTGCAATCTGGGTGTGTGATCAAAACATAACCAATGTTGGTCCTTTTCTGCTTGCATTTTCTCAAATAATAAATATCATGCGAATCACTGAAGCAGGTGAACATCTCAGTGAAACTTCGTCTTCAATTCCATATTCTCCGTTAAGCCATCAGAAGGGCGAAAAAGAAAACAATTTGACGCCGAACATGGCACAGGTTGAGAGGAATTCATTTCTGCAGCGTTACGCCATTGATAAGCTCTCGTTAAAAGTACGATGAACTGTGACATTTTCACAAGTGCACATTCATGCCATACTTCTAGCCTTTAGTGGAGGCGCACGTGTTACTGGAACACAGCATAGCTTGTCGCAACTGTTGTTACGTTGGTCTGATTTCGTGCTGCTTGATATTATTAGGCAACCGTTTTGACATAAGGCTAGCTTCCACTCCATTGCAATGGAATCAGTCACGAGTAGTATGAGGTAGTATGCAACATGCCGCGTTAGGTATTGGATCGATATCTTAATGACCCACTTCACTTAGAAATCTATCTCAAAATTAGTTTGTTTCCATATGAAATCATAAGTATTCGATAACCTTTGTTTTCAGGTAAACTGAACTGTATCGTTCGTAGTTTATCAGCCATGCAAATCTGCAATGCAAAACTCTTCCTGCATATTGGCCATTGCACGCTTTCACCCGCGATCTCAATGTTGGGGTTTAATCCACAAGAGGGCGCTATTTGAGGCAATACTGTGTTGGCTACTAGGTAGACAAAAAGCGACGATCACAGACTTGGAACCAAGTCTAGTTCAAAGTATGTGTGCTTGTTTTGTTACACTATCGTGCTTCGTAAACGTGGGTCAACTTAAACGTGCGATTTATCGTCTTTTTTCGACCAGATGTCAAGGTCAAAATGTTGTCACCTGTGTGCAATAGTTGCAGGCTCAATATTCTAAAACAGATACAAAAAGTATGCTAAAATGATAAGTAGTTTTAAAGATATGAATAAGATTCAACTTCCGATTTGAACCGGAAGTCAAGGTCAAGGTCATACTGTAGCGCCCTCATCAGTGCCGCATGCATGTATACATCGCTCTTTCGTTGTCATTGAATTTCTATGTGTTGGACTGTATAACTTCTGTATTTCTGTCATTCAACCTAACTGTAAGTACTTCGAGACACTATTGGACTGTTATGGCAACTTGGCAAGTTTTCCATCCAATATAATCAGAGGTTTTTTTCTTCGTTTCTGATTTTAACTGTACTGACACTGAACTGTATTGCCAATGCAAACCTGTATAGATCGTTGTCGAACCATCTTTACTGTGCCTAACCGGTCCATTAAATCGCCATTATGCGACCTTTTCTGTATGGCAAGGACTCATTATGTGGTTTACACCATAAGTTACGGATTGGAATCATTGTGTGGATTACGTAAGAAAGTGATCAACAACAAAGGTCACGAGAGACGACCCAGTTCTGGCTGATACCAGCACAACTTTACCCGACTTTAACATCAAATGGCACGGATTGGACGAGCAGGTGGTGGTATTTGTGTCGTCACGCGCAAACCATATGCAGTGAAAACGGTTCCTCACAAGTACATTACCTTTGATTGTCTTGAACTTTCAATATCAAGTTCTGAAAGGGATGTCGTTCAGCTTTTTGTTCTGTACAGACCTGGCTCAACTGCACCTACCAAACAGTTTTTTGAAGACTTATCAAGCCTCATTGAATCAACTAATCTCGCTTCAGGTCAGCTGATCATAACCGGGGATTTCAACATCCACATGGATAACTTTGACTGTCGAGAAACAAAAACAATGAATGATTTATTGTTTTCAGCGCGTTTAAAACAACATATCCGTGAGCCTACGCACAAACATGGTCATTGGTTGGATTTGCTGATCACTTGGGAGTTTCAGGATCCTGTTTCCAACATATCAGTTGTGCGCGATCTTTCATCAGATCACTTTGTTATCATGTGTGAGGTTGAACTGTCTCGCCCTCGTCCTACCAAGCGTGTCATCAAATCCCGCAAGCTTCGCTCCATCGATCCTGAAGCGTTTCGCAAAGACATTGAAAACTCTCTTACCATGCTTCCACTTGGCACTGGCTCCGCTGGTGAGATGGTAGATTCATTTAATACCTCTCGTACTACTCTCCTGGATCATCATACACCACTAAAGACTCGCCCTGAAATGTTTGTGCTTTGTTCTGCGCCAATCGAGGACATCATCAGAAAGCATGGCCTATCAAGTGTTTCTTATGCAGATGACACACAGCTTTATGTCGTGATTACGCCATCAAATCGCGATAGTGCCAAGACCAAAGTTGAGAAATGTATCGATGATATTCGCAATTGGATGGCTTGTAACAAACTCAAGTTGAATGACTCAAAAACTCAGTTACTTCATGTGACATCGAGATTTGCCAAAAGTGTGACGGATTTACCATCACCACTCCATCTTTTGCAATCAGGAGAATAGGCAAACTTCGCCGTTATCTTGATAAAGCAAATACTGAAAAGCTTGTCCATGCTTTTGTTTCATCTCGTTTGGATAATTGCAACAGCCTGCTCTATGGACTTCCTGACAAAGAACTCAATAAGCTTCAACGCATTCACAATATGGCCGTAAGACTCATCACTTTAAGCAGGAAACGATATCACATCACCCCGATTTTAATCAAGCTTCACTAGTTACCAGTACGTCACAGAATCGCCTACAAACTTCTCCTTTTGACTTTCAAGGCTCTTACCGGTCAGGCTCCTGCATACATCTCAGAACTCATTTCATTGTATCAACCATGCCGTCCTCTTCGTTCCTCATCACTCCACCTTCTCCAAGAACAGTCTTCCAACATGGTCTCCTACGGTAGTAGAAGTGTCTCAACGGTTTCACCAAAGCTCTGGAACTCTCTGCCACTTCAACTCCGCACTCCACAAACCACAACTCAATTCATTTCGCGTTTAAAGACTCATCTTTTTAGGACTGCTTATGAACTGTAATTTTTTATTCCCATTTCTGCGTGCTATTGATTTTTTATTCTCTGTTTTGTTGTTGATTGATAGTTTGGTTAGTCATTTGACGGTGTCAGTCAATCTTCATTTGGGTACTTTTTAACTGTTATTGTTCCTCCATTTTTGTTTTCATTTTAATGTGTGTAGCTTAATTTTTTTTAGATTGTCTATTTGTAATGCTTACGATTTTTAATGTTTTGTTAATAGCGCATTGATGCCGATGCTTTATGCGCTTTATAAATGGTGGCTATTATTATTATTATTATTATTAAATGGGGTCACGTTTTGTGTAGCGTTTGTTGATCTTTAACGACCTATCTGATGTGTAGATTGTACAAAATCTAGCATATGGTTCATGAGTTAAGTTGTTTTACAATATTGTGACGAAATCCGCCTTTCAGCTTAGCATTTTAATTGTACTGTTTAGTTACAATTGTTACTCGGATGTAATTATAGTCTCTAAATTGTAGAACCTTAGGCAGCCTCGCTACCATGGGCAGCGCGCCGTATCGATACCTCTCGTCGCTAAACCCCTGGGAGGGAAACACTGAAAATCAATGCTGATTGGCTAACCAAAATGTACTGCTTTGCGTAATAATAATAATAATAAGCAATCCCTCGATGTCGAGAAAGATGTTCTCCACATATAAACAAAGTTATTAGGGTTGAGGTAGTTGGTGCCTAAGGTGACTCCGTCGATGACTCAAAAGTCCGATCCGTGATCCACATACTCTTAGGCAGATTGTCACAGGTTGTAATTATAGGGAGAGTTGGACCATGGAGATGTCTTTCACGTTCCCTCTCCTTTCTCAGCTGTCACTTAGCGGTTGCCTGAGCTAGACGATTTATTTCAAAGCTAGCAGTACCTCTGTGCAACAGTTGCCTCCATGAGGCTCGATCTCTTGTCAGCTCCTCCCATGATGCAGTATTGATGCCACACTTTTGTAGCGATGCCTTTAGGGTGTCTTTATAGCGTTTCCGTTGCCCTCCGCGAGTCCGATGTCCTTGGCTTAGCTGGGAGTAGAGTACTTTTTTAGGAAGGCGCTCATTTAATAGCATGAAGTTAATAACATGAAGTTAAATGCAGTCAAATGTTGCACCATGTCAGTGTCTTTTGCCAGAAACTTAGAACAACATGAAATCCTGTGCATTAATGACACTCAATTAGAAAATGTGCAGTATGTTAAAGTATTGGGTGTGATTATTCAAGACAATTTAAAGTGGGACAGACATGTCAGTGAGATAATCAAAAAATGTAACAGAAAGTTGTACATGTTGCGTTGTTTACGTTCTTACAATTTACCTATTAATGATCTATTGGCAATATATAAGGGTTATGTAAGACCTGTTTTAGACTACTGTGTTCCTTTGTTTAATGGAAATCTTACTAAAGAGCAGGTGAACAAATTGGAACGTGTTCAAAAGAGGGTGTGTCGTATCATTTTTGGTAACAACTATTCTAGTTATAGAGATGCGTTAAGTTTGTTCAAACTTGAAACCCTTAAAAATCGTAGAAACAAACTATGTACAGATTTCGCTCTGTCAATCGAATCCCATCATATGTGTAGAAGTTGGCTACCTCCCCAAAGAAGCTGTCAGTTTAACTTAAGACACATAAATAAATATGACCCACCCAAATGTCAAACTGTTCGTTACAAGCAAAGTGCAATCCCACAAATTGTCAGTATTTTAAATTCCTTTTAATTATAATTTTGAGTGTATATATATGTTGTTGTGCCTCCTGGGTTTTATCAACTGTATTTTTGACAATGTATATAACATTAATTTATTGTTTCCACCCATTGTAAATTTCTGTTTGATGTATTTTTTAACATATTTGTTGTTTGCATGTGCAATTCAGTTTTTTAACTGCGATACATGTTTTAATAAACCATTTTTGAATTGAATTGAATTGAATTTGACATCCGCACGCAATGGCCAGACCATCTCAGCTGGTGTTTGCATGATGATCATAGCCTCAATGCTGGTGGTTTTTGCTACAGTGTGAGGACACTTCAGCCTCGCTACCATGGGCAGCGCGCCGTATCGATACCTCACGTCACTAACCCCTGGTAGGGATGTACTGAGAAACAACGCTGATTGGCTCCCAAGGGTGACTACTTTGCGTGCACGCTTGTTAAAAACTTTCGAGCGCATCATGGCGCTTAGTACGCGCGTGTGAAAATGCAAGTATTTTGACGCGATTCCATTTCAAATGAATCATGTTTTTACACGGTCACCCATAACTGCATACAGTTAGACATATCGAAAATCAAAGAAGAATGACAGAGGACCAGTTGCTTTTTGACTTGAAGCCTCTTTTACGGGTTACCGTACTTGAGCGCGCGCGTAGAACGGATCGGCCCAGGCCTAATTAAAATGTGCTAGATTCTAGCACATTTTAATGAACCAATTCCAGGGGTTATGATCGAGCAAGGCATGCTGGGAAAAAAATGGCGAGGGCGAGATCGATCACCCCTGGGAACGAGGATGAGGACACTTGCATTCGTGCGGCGGTCTTCCCATTTGATGTTAAGAATGCACGCTTGTTAAAAACATTCGAACGCTTGTAGGGCGCTTGTCGGATCCCCCCGGGCGCTTAGTACGCGCGTGTATGAATCATGTATTTACATGGTCATCCTAAACTGCATACAGACCTTTCTTTTGCAACGTCACAGCCCAAGTTTTTGCCAACCCAGGTTGGAAAACTATGGAAAGCCATCAAATGCAAAACAAAAACAGATAGCTACAGTTTGTAACAACGTTTAAAAAATAGTGTTGAATTTATTGGAAACAAAGCAACCGATCATGGGAGGTATTTTATTTAATTAGAAGCTTGCCGAAAATGTTGAATTTGGTTAAAACATCTGTTAACACGGTTGAATGTTTTACTAACATTCGGCGGTCCACGCCAACCAGCGCTGTTTGTTTATCAACAATGGAAAGGTCTACAGTAAAGCCGCGTTCGCATTGGACTTTTGGGTCTGGTAACTTACCGGCCCGGTAAGTTAACTTACCGGCCCAGTAAGTTAACAGCTGTTCGCACTTGGATTAATTTGTGTCCGGTAACTTACCAATATTTGGGATCCGTTAAAGCGCGTGAGTTTGTTTCTTTCACGCGTTAAAGCAATGTACGTTGGACCACAGTGGTCCCAAAAATGTTCGAATACGCGCGAGACTTGCACGGTCTATTGCAAGCAATGTATGCCATAGTGCTTTGATTAGCGTTTGCGTTGCTCACGCGCATATTGGCAAAACGCGCAGGCTACCGTAGGAATTTTCATTTATTGGTCTATTATTTAATGCGCCTGCAGCGCGCACGCTACACCAGGCTTTATAAACCGCTGAAAAGTGAGTTTGGGGCTCAGTCTTCCAGACAGAGTTCGCCATTCAAGATCTAAACACCTCAACAGTTCAAGATGCAATGAATGAAAGAACACACACGCAAAAGATGCCAATCACACTTTCTGGGCGAATCTGTCGACTGATTATACACTCTTATTAGCACTAGCAGCCACGGCTACCACAAACTGCTGCGTGCAATTATATTTCCATTCATCTGCAGATACTTATATAATTACTTCTTCCAATCAATAGAGGGCGCTATGTACATTTTGTAATTGAACACGAGAACAGCATTGATTAAAATACACACTGTGTAATTCCTTACGGTTAAAGTCAACCCTCTGTTTGAAACAGTTCATTCATTTCATGTGCCTCATTAGTTTCATCTGGTGGAGTTAAGGAAATATTCTATTTCACATCTTCCCCTGTGACTTCAGATTCTAGCGTGGCGGCGTAGTTATTTTTAACTTTCATTTAATGTAATTCTTTGCCTGATGACGTCATCATGGCATCATGTTTGTGCCGTCTTGATGACAAGGTCCAACTGTTGAGTTTCAATGTTCAGTTCAACTTCAATCTTGAGCTACGCCGTAGATAAGCTCTGGAAATGATTTTTTACAGAAAAAAACAAAGACAAACTTTGACTTTCCGTTACGACCGGTAGTAAAGGTAGACGATTTTGGCGTAAGTTTTTTAATGTTGCCCTAGTCTTGATCTATCAGATGCCCACTTATGAGCATCATAGCTTTCACATAATATAATGAAATACAGCAAATCGAAAACGGCAATATTGTTACTTTAAAAACCTCGCAATTCGACATCTGATGACGTCATCATGACGTCATTGTTACTGTGTCGTCCTCATATTGAGGTTCAATTGTCTGATGAGTTTCAAGATTCAATTCAGTTTCAATCTTTAGTTATGCTGTAGAGAAGAGCTCCGGTAAAGAAAAAGAAGATGACGAAGAAAAAACTTAGACATTGAGTTTTTGTGACATCACGAAAACAAGGTGTTCGTGAGATATGCCAAATAAAATAATAGAATGAAAATGGTGACAACGTTTCACCTTATCAACCCTATATGTGGTTCAGAAGTAAGATTTGTTCCAATTTAAAACTTCAACTTCCGGTCGGAACTGGAAGTCAAGGTCAAATCAGGTCACGTTGTGTAGCATTTGTTAATTCTTTGGAGCCCTTTTTGATGATGTAAAGATGATATAAATCCAAACCGTGGTAAAGGAGTTATCATTTGTTTTAAATTATAACTTTAATCTTCCGGTTTGAACCGAAAGTCAAGGTCAAGAGAGGTCGCAGTATGTGTATCATTTCTTAAGTTTATAACTACTTTCCCAATGATGTACAGATTATAAAAACCAATCTGTGGTTTAGTAGTTATAATTTTTTGAAACATTAATGTTCAATTTTCGGTTTGAACCGGAAGTCGGGCTTAAATTGTGTCACACTGTGTATCGTTTTTTAAGTCTTAGCAGCTGTTTCTGATGACGTATACATGATAAAAATACCATGAGTGGTTAAGGAATTATGATTTTTCAAATTATTAATTTCATCTTTCGGTTTAAACCGGAAGTCAAGGTCAAAGGGGGTCACATTCTGTCTATCGTTTCTTATTTTGTTAGACACCTTCCCAGTGATGCATAGATTGTAACAGTCCAATGTGTGGTTCAGAAGTTATGATATTTTGAAACATTAAATTTCAACTTCCGGTTTGAACCGGAAGTTAAGATCAAACGGGTCATATTGTGTGTAGCGCGTGTTTAATTTATCAAGACCGTTCAAACAACGTATGGATTGTAGCAATCCAATGTGTGGTTAAGGAGTTTAACTTTTTCAAATATTACACGAACTATCATTATTTGGGTGTGCAATATACAATGAAATAGCCGGCGACTTTACAAACTAAACATCGTTGGAAAAGTATGTATCAACTTAAGAAACTGTACACTGAATGTGACCCCATTTGACTTTGACTTCCAGTTCAAACTGGAAGTTGAGTTTTTTAAATTGAAAACAATCTTACTCCTTAGAAGAACAATTTAGGGTTGCACAACGTAAAGTTGTCAGAAAAGGTCAGATATGTACGAGGTTAAAGGTTAAAGGTTAGGCCTATATACTTTCAGGTGCAATCGATTAATTTTGCAGACAAATAGTGTAAAAGTTATTTTGCTTATGTTATGGTAAAGGGTATTTTTTCTCTTTCTTTTAAGTAAATTAATTAACACGGATCTTGGTTTAATAAATATTACGCATGACTTGCAAACTTCTATAAATATTCGTAGATCGGTTACATGAGATAATACTGGATCACAGCAAAAACCTTTTGGGGTAAATCTAATTTTACTCCCACTTTTCATTGTCACAATTTGTCAGCTCAGAACTATAAGGTCGTTAGTTCAGTTCTTTTGATTTCATAAAATTGTTTTTGCATATCTTGGAGCTCCTGGTAAACGGAGTTCAATTGTTCAAGATAGTCAAGAGCCTCCTCGGTATTTCATCGACTGCTGCTTTGCCTTCCAGTGCTGGCAACGTTGATCTAGCGAAGAGTTTCAATGTCTTCTTTGTTGACAAGATCAAGAGACTTCGGGATTCATCGGTTCATCAAGACATGCTGTCATGGCTGACTCTTTGGATCAATCTTCCAATGCTTCTGCCAGTTTGACAACATTTGAATCTGTTTCTGTTGACGATATAGCTCACGTCATTGCCACATCTCCTAACACTATTTGCCATCTTGATCCGGTCCCTACATGAATGGTGAAGCAGCTCTCAATGCTGTTTGCAACCAGAATCAGTTCCATTGTTAACTCCTCGCTGACAACTGCCGAAGTGCCCACAGAATACAAGTTGTCATTTGTGACACCTTTGATTAATAAAGATGGTGTCGACTCAAAACAGCTATGCAATTACAGACTCTGCCGTTCTAGAAAGAGTTGCACTGCACCAACTCACTAACTAGTTAGAGGATGAGAATCTCTTGGAGGACATGCAGTCAGCATACAGGCAAGGGCACAGCTTGGAGACTGCTTTCTTCAGAGTTTTTAATGACATCCTTCAATCCATCGATAGACGTCACATGGTTCTTCTTGTTCTTCTGGACTTATCTTCTGCCTTCAATACAGTGAATCATCAGATTTTACTTCACCGTCTTTCTAACAGACTTGGCAGCACTGGACTAGCCCTTCAATGGTTGAAGTCATACCTTGATGATAGAGCTCAAATTGTTTCCATTTGTGATACTCAATTTGACCGTCAGTCTTGATTGAGGAGTCCCCCAGGGCTCTGTGCTGGGCCCTGTTCTTTTCAATAATATACTACCATTGGGTGATATTGCCAGACATCACAACATCCAGTTTCACTTCTACGCTGATGACACCCAGCTTTACTTGTCCTTTTCACCTGGTGCCGACACTGCAACATCATTCAACCAGATGCACAGCTGCATTCATCTTTCCCAGTCCTGGATGTGTCAAAAGGTTCTGCATTTCAATCCCGGCAAAACACAGTTTCTTGTTCTTGGATCTCGATATGACCATGCAAATTTCATCTCACCACATCTCACTGTCAATGATTACTAGTTGTTTGTCTCCAACAGTGCTCGCAATTTGGGAGTTGTGTTCGATCATTTGTTTATAATGGATGCTCACATTTCAAGCTAGTGTAAAAGTGCAAATTTTCGTTTACGTATTATTAGGCAGGATCCGCAAATACCTTTCGCAAGAAACAGCAGAGAAGGTAATCCATGCTTTCGTTTCCTCACGTCTTCGCAGTTGTAATGCTCTACTGGTCGGTGTTCCAGCTACTTTCCTATTTCGCTTGCAAAACGTGTCCAGAATAATGCTGCCCGGGTCGTTGTCCGATGTGGTAAATACAACCATATCTCTCCTGTTCTCCGAGAACTACATTGTGTTAAAGAATCCCGAGAATTAATGATGTGAAACGTGAGGTGGGGTCACAACTGCAACCGTTAAATAAAATAAACGAACATTTGATGATATACTGAACTGCGACTGTTGTTTTTTGTATTATACAATTATAGTTCAATGAACTTCGGACATCAAAAAGTGGTACCACGTTTTAGAGTTTACCAAAAATATACAATTATAAATCTACACCGGTGATAATCCCTATAAGCTTCATCAAACACAAAAAAACACTATAACTTAAACTTGCAGCGTTGAGCCACCTATCGGTATTCGCCTTCAATTCTAGCCACAAAACAACACGCTCTAATCTGCATGAGCTATCGTGCCCAAAATTGTCACTCTGAATTGTCCATTATAGGGCAAGTTCGAGCAGCGACCATTTGTCAACCACTAGTCAATGTTCCATGGTTACCTATGCATGAAATACATCCTGGTACCACGCAAAATCGGCAAATGGTCGACATTAGTCAACTATAGTCCCTTGCTCGAACTTGCTCATAGCTGGCCTCCTTTATGGCCCGTCTTGGGCATTCGTCCGCAGACGTCGGGTTTGCGGGCTTTACTAGCCCCTTAAAACTCTCCCACCTGGTATCTGTGTGCGTCTTAAGACGGCTTTACTGGTAGTCGTGTCCTGTCGTGTCCTGGTAGTTGGTTGCCTGTCAGGTATTCGGCGACTTGTCCAGTCCCTCGCTACTCTGCTAATCAGGCTGTCACATACATCGGATCCTACCCGGTTGTCCGGTGTCCCAATCGTCGATAACTATAAACAATAATTACCGAAACCATCGCAATACAATCAAATTCCAACAACTGATCTCCGTACACATCGTCCAACAGTGTACCTGACTATTCAAAACCCTTATGTTGCATTTCACGGAGAATCAAACTCCGGTTAACAAAATGCCAACAATGTCTGAAACACAATACCTCTGTTAATAAGTCTATTTACACCACGTAAGCAATTTGCTGTCATTTGGAAGCATGGACAAATATGCAGTCCTTCATAAGGCTCTAAATAGGGCCTACGTATTACCTAGTATATGGCATGACCAAATTTGTTATACGCATCTATTTCTCTCTACTTCTTTCATAGTGAACTTTAAACAAGCCATAGTATCACAGGTACTGGTATATTAATTGTCAACAACAAGTACCATTTACTTATATTAATATAAACGTTAATACTCACAGTCAGTCCATGGGTGTCCCCTCTTTAAAGTAAATCGAGACTTTTCTCGTAAAAGGGTGGCTTTTCCCTCACTTCTCTACAATGTTGGTCAAAGGCGAAAACAAGTCGCAATCAAATTGTTAAAGCTGACTTGGCTGTAAAAACTCGCCAAAAATTCAATGCATCAGCACCGGCTTATCCAAGTCACCCTACTTCAATGTAGCTACCAAAGCATATCTATCTGCCTCGCCCCACTTTTACATTCCGCGCTTGCCACGTCATAAGCCCAGCAGCCTTTGCGCGCTTTCAAAGGAGAAACTTCGTGACCCATAACATTATTCAAATTTACACTGACCTTCGACCTGACCCTCAAGAACCATGACCAAATAGACTTTACTTAGTACCTCGACTTCTTCACATATGTGACCCGTCGGCGAACTGACCACGGCTATTCAAAAGACTTCGTAACACATTGGCTTCCGATCTCCAAAAGGATCTGCTTCAAGGTTTGCCTCCTCGTATTCAAGATCCTTCACGGCTGCATTCCTCAGTATCTCCGTAGCCTCATCTCACTCAAACAGTCTGGTCGCGTTTTAAGATCTTCAACTTCATATGTTAGCTCAACCAAGATTTAGAATCTCTCGCAATGGTAAGCGTGCCTTTGCCATTGCTGCACCTGCCCTTTGGAACAAGCTCCCTGCCAAACTACGTCAAACAACATCTTTGAACATTTTCAAGAGAGAATTGAAGTCCCATAGTTTCGCTAGTTTTTCTCTTCACTTGTTATGAACATATCTTTTGTGTCACTCCGTTGTTTATTTGTATGCGCCTTGATCAGTTTCCGGAGATGTGTCCATATCATTAATATTATTGATCAAGAGTGGTCTCCAAAGTAGGTGTTTGGCAAAAAGAAATATTCATTTCCCAAGAAAAATATCCATTTGTGGTTTTGATTAATTTTTTTTTCTTCAAATTGATACGATTTGTTCATGTATCAACCCTTTGATCAATTACGGATATACAATTGCATTTAAGGACCATTAAGGCACTGAGCTAATATAGTACATTTGAGTTAGCTTGTAATGTGCGTAACACCGCATGAGGTGTCTCATGGCTGGGCATTTTTTTAAGAGCGCCGGTCTCAAGCTTTGCTGTTTCTGATCAGCAGAGTCTTGGTTCGAGTCCCGGTCATGACACTTTTATCATTGAGCAAGATACTTTGTCATATATGCTTTGGCCCTCCGATATGACATTAAGCCGTAGGTCCCATGTACATGTACTAGGATTGGTATAGTGCATGTAAAAGAACCCAGAACACTTATCATGGAAGAGTAGGGGTTAACCCTGGTGTTTCTGGTTCACATAGCAAGCACCCTTGTTTACTGGTTTCCTCAGTGATTAAGTTCACTTATGAGGCATCCTTTGTTTTATTACCGGAGATATATAACAAGTAAAATAATAAAAATAATACCTCATGACAATGAATGAAAGGTGTATACAAAATATTGAGCCTCAAAGTGTGACGTCAGATGAGATGACATAAAAAAATATTGACTTAATAAAAAAAAAAAAAAATTATTCGTAAACTACATAAAATTTACTTTTCAATATACAGCAATCTACATATTCTATGCTATGCAATAAGTTAACTGAGCAAAATGACAAGTTGCAACAGTCAAGAGACAAAGATGTTTATAATTTCACAATTAACCCAAGCATCATCAACAAAAAGATGGCACTATCTCAAGACAATCTGCTAGTCAGATATGATTAGCTATCACTCAAGTCAGGAATCGCACACAAGTATATAGCGCCCTCTGTAGTTGGACTATTTCGCAAAGTACTTTCGCAAATGTAGTGTTTACGTGTACATGTACTATGTATATATACCTGGGGTACTTTAAATGTTAGATAATAAGATGTTAGTTGAAAGATAGCAGGCTTTCACAATAGCATTCAATTTTATTATACATTAGTATTTTTGGAATAATCAGGACAGAGTTTGAGACACGTCTTTTTGTAGGGTTAACCCCTTCTCTGTTTATTAGTAAACTTCAATAAAACTCTGTAAAATCAAAGCATAAAACATGGTTACAATCAATTTTTACCGTTGTTGTTCAGTTTTGACAAGTAATGCTGAAGCACCTTTCACACTAGGCAAATTACCCTGGAATATTTGGTTTCGAGACCTGTTCACACTTGGATTGCTAACCCTGGCAAACTTGTGAAATTTGTGAGACGAACATGGGGTGGCCATGGAATAAAAATTTTCCAGGAATTTACTAGGGTTTTATTTCCTTGTAAATGTTAAAAGGCTAACAAAAGCTTTAATTGTGTTTGATGACCAATTATAATTCTTTTCTTTTATCTGTGGAGGCAAAACAAATATTGTACTCCATTCGAGGTGCAGTAATTAAATATTGTACTCCATTCGAGGTGCAGTAATTAAATATTGTACTACATTCGAGGTGCAGTAATTAAATATTGTACTCCATTTGAGGTGCAGTAACTAAATACTGTACTCCATCCGAGGTGCAGTAGTTAGATCATTAGGTGTAATGTAGCTAATTCATACTCGGCAAAAGTCAGCAATTTTTTTTAGACAGGAACATACTGTCCTTCAAACCCCGGGCCTGGAATTACACAGAGGCCATGGCCTCAGTTGCCCTTGGTCTTGGCCTTTGTGCCCCTTCAAAAGTTTCCCATTTTCAAATTGTTTTTATGTTTAAAATTTATTTTGTTACACTTCTTCACTGGCAAAACACTTCAAAAAGGAAAATACAGGGTAACAAAAAGGTTCAAAGTAAGAGTATAAAAATAAAGTATATACAATAATATAAAAGGGTAAAAAAATGTTTAAAAGGTTACAACAAATTGCCAGTGAGTGGCAAGATGGGACAGGTAACCAGCAGAGCCATCATACAACACTTGAAGGGAAGGGGGTGGGGTTGGGGGAAGGGGCAAGTGGAAAGAGGGACAACGGCAGTCAGAAACCCATGAGCAGATGCTGTCAGATTGACAAGTGGAATCAGACAACGGAGGTGCCCTTTGCAAAATGAAAATGGCCTCGCCCTCTCCAAGATGACATTCCAGGCCTGGACCCTCATAACCCGGCACTGCATACACCTAAAGACTTTTGGTACCTGAACACACCGTACGTGATCTCTTCAACTCTCAAAGCCTCTAACCCCCGGAACCGCCATTGGGTTTATACATCAGGCCTTTGCTTTGTCAGGATCTGTCCTGATTTCAGGATTGTTTTCTCTCATCTAGTTTCTTTTTGCCTTCAGACTTTCTTGTTGAATTTAGCTTAGAAAGACACAGACTTGTCTTGTGACAAACACCTACAAATATGTAGTTTTCTGTCACTATTGACCCTAGTCACCTCATGCCATCACACAATCAAGTTGGTGGTTCAATTTTGGGTGTCTTATTTCCCATGGTTTATAATTCCCTCTGTGAAGTACATGTATCAGGCTTGCTTTTAATTGCAATCAATAAAAGCCTCAGAGAGTTCAAAAATGCTCTCTGATTGGGCTAAGGATGGTCATGTGGGGGTGTATTAATAACGTGATATAAAGACCGGCTCTGTGAACTAGCGAAAAAATTACCCCTGACCAAGCATACTGTTGTGTACAAGCATGTTTGCACTGTGCTTGTTGTGCTGGGAACTATCGCATCAACCTTTTTTCTGTGTGCATAATTCTGTTTTTCAACTTTGGCAAGAAATTTAGTTACCGCATGCTAGCGCACACCATGTGAATGCGTGAAAGCGGACAAAATGTAAAGTAGCTGGTACGCACATGAAACCAACATGACCTTGCTTGGTGGCTGGCCGCTGCTTAATGGACCTTGCCTTCAGCTCGGTCCATTAACCGCGGCCAGCCACCAACCAAGTCATTACCACGCAGTGAAGATCAGGTCATCACACTTTTATTCCCTTAATAAATGGAGAAAGAGGTTGTCCAACTAACAAACAGGTTGTCTGAATCTGAAAGGATGCTAGACACCAAAAATAAGTGTGGATTAAGTGAATAAAAACAAGATGATATATTTCAGATATGTGTATTGTTTCTTTTGTTTAGAAAATGGACAACCTGTCCAATTCGTTTGTAACCACCGTGACCAGGACGACCGTATTGGATGTGAGATCCCGGGGCATTGTGGAGTAGCAGCGAGCAATCTGACCAGCCACGCTGTGATTGGTTGCCCAGATGTGAAGAATCTGTTTGGTCCACTGCTCCAGACTGTTCCTGCTGGAGGTCACGATTCCTGGAAACAACATTAAACGATTCAAAGTTTTCATTGAACTATCCGACTGAACATTTAATTCACACCACAAACAATCCGTTCTCCAACAATGGGCGCTTGAAATTAATATTGCTTAATTAAAGGCAGGGTATACTTTTAGTAATTGTCAAAGACCAGTATCCTCACTTGGTGTATCCCAACATGTGCATAAAATAACAAACTTGTGAAAATTTTGGCTCAATTGGTCATCGAAGTAGAAAGAAAATAATGGGGAAAAAAAACCCTTGTTGCATAGAATTGTGTGCTTTCAGATGCCTGAGAAAGGTTTCATACATGAAGCCTTTCTCTGATTCAAATCTTGGGGTGCAAAAACCACCTCTTTCTCTAAAACTACATTACTTTAAAGGGTGTCGTTTCTAACAATGTTTCATAGGCCTAATATCAACAGCTCTCCAGTACTCTAGTTACTTATTAAGTTTGTATGATCATTAACTTGTTGAGTAGTTACCAAAGATACACCCTGCCTTTAAATGACAAAATAACTATGGTCAAGTGTTTTGCTCACTACTTAATCAATTTGAATTCATTAGATGACAATTGCTTTGTCGCATGGTTCGGACAAGGTTTTGCGTTAACTATATAGAAGATGCCAAACCCTCATACACAAATCTGAATGAGAAGGACACAAGGTGCACTACCAGGACCTGAACCCACACTCCTCTGACAAACCCTCAACTTGATTTCAAGTCTGAGATCAAGGTTATTTCTTTGCATCAGCCACACAAAATGCCAACCTCCCCCTCCCCCCCCCCAGATTGGCTATCACACGCCCCAACTCGCAATTTTATCCTATGTTAAAGACGGAGGTTAATCCACAAGAGGGCGCTATTTCAGGCAATAATGTGCTGGCTATAAGGTAGACTAAAAAAACAAACATTACAGACTTGGAACTAGACTGCTGGGCCACTCCACTTCAAAGTGATTGGATTCTTCAAGCAATTAGAGTAGTATATTGCTGATGCTCGAATTCTAAACAAAATCAGAGCTTTGCAATTTACTTGGGACCAGGTTGGCATCATGCCCTGCCTTTCACCTCTGTCATGTCTGTGGTTCCAAGTTCGATTTCCACCTTGTAACAGTTCTCAGTTCTGATTATTTGGTTTCCCCTTTGTAGGGTTTTCCTCCCACACCTAAAACAGGGCATTTCCCCCATCATCTTCTCTAGCTGTTGTTTTCAGGCCTATGTCACACAGTGCTTGTCGCCTTTGAGGGCCTTTTGTTAACAAAGAAAATACTTCAAAATCCATCAAAAAAGCAAACCCACACACAATTTTTTTTTCGGTACGTTGCTTTTAGTTTGGGTGCTTTGGGCTATAAAAAGCATTCGTTATGAAGTTATAATGGTTGGAAAGATATTTTAAAAGTATAACTTAATGATTCACATAAATACCCCTTGAAATTGTGTGGTTATTGTGTTATTTCCTGACAAAACAAGGTCCGCTATTTTGTATTTGACTCTGCAAAATGACAGACTGTATGTTCCGCTGGTCGTATTTACAGAGGCAAATTGATGTTGTTTTTTTTAATCACTACTCACTAATTAGAACACACTGTAGATGTCTCTGTGCATGAACAAATCTTGAAAGGATAAAGAGCAAATCCAAACAGCAAAGTTTTGATAGATTTGAAGGCAATGTGCCCACTCAAGCGGAAGTGTTTCTTTTTTGTAAGAAGATTATGTGGTTTCAATTTTACATTAACTGAAGATTTTCAGGTTGGATGAATTTTATATTAGGCCACCTGTGTTGAAGGTCAAGAAGAGGGGAAAAAAGGGCGTACCATTCAATTTCTTACGCAGAAGTTTCTCAGCATCTTCGGCCTCGAAGTATCCTTTGAATTTCATGGCTCTGGTAACAGACACACCAAGTCTAGTTCCAAACATCTCGCACGTGAAATCAGTGATGGAACCGCCCTCCGGGAAGTACTCCACCTCCATCTCGGTCTTCAGCAGGCGGGCACCAAAACATCGGTGAAGAAGCTCAAAGCTAGAAAAATAAAATTATATTAATCAACAACAAAAACTGAGTGCTGGAAGAATTAGTGTCCATCACAGAAAAGAGAAGGTAATTGTAAGTTCCCTGTGGCAACATTTTGTCTCACAAGTAGTGGTTGGGTTGGGGGCTTCATCCCCCTGCACAGCACCCTAGCTCCCCCGCCCCCCCTTCCACATGAGATCAACGAAACTATTTAAAGCTATGGAAAGTGATTGGTACTTTATAAAATGTTATCGCTCAAGAAACATGTCTTCAAAAATGCATCCCTGTTGAAATTTGTTTAGTTCTTTCCTTCAATCCTGTAGGCAGGGTATTCTTTTGGTAATTGTCAAAGACCAGTATCCTCACTTGGTGTATCCCAACATATGCATACAATAACAAACCTGTGAAAGTTTGGGCTCAATTGGTCATCGAAGTTGCAAGAAAAAAAACAAAAAAACATTACAACCACCCTTGTTGCATAGAATTGTGTGCTTTCAGGTGCCTGAGAAAGGCTTCATGCCTGAAGCCTTCTCTCGGATTCAAATTTTGGGGTTAAAAGATTATCTCTTTCTCTAAAACTACATTACTTCAAAGGGGGTCGTTTCTAACAATGTTTTATAATATCAACAGCTCTTCAGTGCTCGTTAGCAAGTAAGTTTTTATGGTCATTAAGTTGTGGAGTAATTACCAAAAGTACACCCTGCCTTTAGATTATATCCTTCCATATAATTTGTAGGCCTTCTGTTCCTATTTTCGTTGGTCTCAATAAAAAAGTAGAGAATACAGTGTGAAAACAATTGTGTTTTAAATGCATCTGCTACAAAAAAAATGCATACAGCTGTAAACAGTCTTAGGACAGAAGTCCACGACCATCGTGCACTGTGGGAAATGCGTAGAGCATTGTAATTTTTGTGCAGAGAATGTTTAGTTCATTCGTGAATTTTGATGACATTCAATCAAAACAGCATTGGATTTGACCTTTTGATTGGCCCTTTGTGTGGTACAAACTCATTTGATGTTCGATGATGTCACGTTTCAAATTTTCGCTAGGAAGGCGTATCAGATAAAATGTCATCTCACACCGTTTGAACATGAGGTTAGAGACTTGTAATTTGTTTGCCCAACTTTCACCAGGACCCTATCTATTGGAAAATGAGTACATCACAAAATTGGCATTGAGTACCCTCTTTAAAATGACAGTGATTTGTTATTACCTTAAAACCTCTGACTCTACAGAGTTGCCTCCAGCGTTTGGGATGGCCAAGATCCTCGCAGCACATTCTGACAGTTTCATGTGACGCAGTTGCCTGAAAGATTCAAACTCAGTCCAGATCAAGCCTCTCTCGTTGCTATTGGTTACGTGTCGCTGGAACCTATGGAACGATGATGTCGGGGGGGGGGGTATAAAATGCATTTTTTAGTTATGATTAACCACTAAAAACTTAGCAGGTATTATGCCTTTTTGTTACCAGAAATATTGAAAGAAAAGGAAAGAGTTCTACAGGTACATTCCAAGTTGTGGACATTCTGTTTGGCAATGGGCCTTTTCACACTATTGACGTCCGAACCACCTCAAAATCTACACTGGTCAACTCCCTGTTAACTTGGTAAAGTTCAACACGGTTCACACCCACTTTGCTTTCACCATAATTCACACTAGCTCTGCCCAAAATCAGCTTGTGGGTTTACTACATGTGTAATTTTTGATCCAGGTATTGTGCAGTCATTTCACACTGCCAAGGTCCTACACGTATCGAAAATGAACACACAAAGAACATTTGTGCTCCAGATGAAGAAATATAGGTCTACGCTTTTAGAATCTACACCATCTCAGGATATCGACAATTCGAATGGCATTATCAGGCCTCCATAATAGAAGGAATGTGTGTGTGTAAGGGATGGTCCACAATAGCATTATTACCTGAAGTTGTGATGAAGATGTACGGCAAAGTTAGCTCCAATGTACAGATGAACTGGAGGAGAAGGGTTTCTAGAATGACGAACTCGTCGCTTGACAGGACGGCTCTTGTAAAACACACTTTCCTTCTTGGGCGAGGTGGAACGAAGCCCCTGCCTCTCCTCTAATAAAGCGGTCTTTGGAATCACTAACTCCATCTTGATCCGGGGGTCGCCGGGGGTGGTACCCCTGGACTTTTCGTTGACGAAGAAGATGCGTCATTTGGACCGTGATGGATGTGTTGGAGGGCTTGAAACGGCGTTGCGTCATCTTGACTACGTCCCGATTGATCATGTTGTTGTTTGTCTCACACTTTGATAGATGGTGACTTGAGGTTTTCAATGAAGAGGTGTCAGTCAGAACTGTGGGTAAAGGTGAAGAAATAAAATTACTACAGACGTAGTAAAGTGTAAAATGTACAGTATGCAGAACCTAACATAACATGATAGTTATAATGTACATAAATGATAGTTATTGTGTACGTACATGATAGTTTTAGTGTACGTATAAGAGGGGGATTGTTTTATTTTATGTGGTGGCACTACACTTCTGTAGAGTACAAACCATGCCTACAGGAAGTCCAGGCTCTGTAGCTCTGTGGCTCTTTTGTAAACAAGTGCTGTCACTAAACTGCATACACATCAAATACATTAATCTATGCATCTCCTCTCATTTTTTTTTACATGAAGGAGTAAAGAAACCAGCTATTTTTCTCACAAGAGTAGAATGGATACAAATTATTATTGGGAACATTTTAAAAATCTTTCAGTAATGTTCGATGTTGTCAAATAACCACTTGAAAAGGTTGTTTTTTGGCACTTTTACAGGCAGACCCATATTCAGACCCCTGCCAAATACCCATTAAAGGTGTGATTGGTCTATCCTTATAATATTTTATCCAGCCAATCACACATGCACCTAGTTTATTACCAAACATAAGCAATCATTTCACTTAGGCACTAGGGGATCTAAAAATGATGAAAAAGTCATCCCGCAAGGTAAAATGTAAATTTTTAAAGCTTTTACCTTATAGGCCTATAAATGGCACACTTTTGACGGATAGATAGGATGCTAGGTGCACTGTTTAATCAGTAGCTATACCTTATCTCCATTTGTAGATAAAGGCCTATAGAACACAAGCAGTCTATTTGAAGGGGTGGGGCTTAATTTTTTAGGGGTGTCAAATCTCAATCAGAAATGTTAAGGATTAGGATTCTAAAATCATGTGTGTGTTCATGGCACCCACAGGGAATTGTATACAAAAAAATCCAAGCAAAATCTGAGACGGTGCCTGCCAGCCCATAATATAGCAGGTGAGTTGGCACAGACATGGAATGACTTAAAACTGACCCCTTGCGCAACGTGCAGCGCCCTCACACGCGCCTATCCTGTCCGTTATGTTGGTAGCCAAAATCATGCACAAACGTTCACTGTAAAAAAGTTGACTCCCAAAAGGATGGAAATGGTACATGCCTAGTGTTCGCAGGTGAATTGCGCGTTGTGCAATCAGTCTACAGAAATCAATAGACCCCCCACCCCTGCATAGCGCGAAATACTACTGGTACGCTGAGGTCACGCAAACTATTTTTACGCACAAAGAACAGCCGTCGTCCTTTTCATTCACTTATTCATTTATTAATTCTGGTTGAGAAGCCAAGGACTCTC
Organism: Pisaster brevispinus; assembly: GCA_023634235.1. Taxonomy (NCBI): domain Eukaryota; kingdom Metazoa; phylum Echinodermata; class Asteroidea; order Forcipulatida; family Asteriidae; genus Pisaster; species Pisaster brevispinus. The sequence continues at coordinate 7,068,425 of JAMKCF010000016.1, read as the reverse complement.
AGAAAAGTGAACTTTAAATCACTGCACTAGCCAAGAACCCAATGGAGAGAAGAGAAGGAAGGAAGTTGCAGCTTTAGATGTGGCAGGAAAACCCCATGAGAATTATTCTTGGGAAAACCAGATCAGATCAGGCAGGAACCAAGATCATGCAGGACTGAGAAACCCAATCCATTTAGTGCCCCTCGTGGGATTTGAACCGGGGTCCCAGAGGTGGAAGGCAAGGCAAGATCTATACCACTTAGTATGCCAACTTTTTGCCCTTTGGCCTCCTTTTGGCATCAGGGGGATGGCGCTTGTTCAGAGTGTGACATCATATGAAAGGGGTCTACATGTGTAATAGGCCCTAATGAATGTTTTGCATTTGTACCACTGCAAATGGAGAGATTTTTTGTTTTGTTGAAAAAGATGTTGTGTTGTTCCTCGCAACTCTGCTTGCTTCGCCTCATTGCATGGAACATTTTAGCCCATGTTAGACTCCTCTGTTGCATACAACGTGACTGAGTCCAGGGTATAAAGGTGCCATTGCGAAAAAAATTTAAATAAAAATTTTTCATATTTATACCTGATGGAGGAAGCTGAAACTTTGTTCACATACTTTTCCTTGCATGTGTCCGGAACTCCTACTCCTAGAACCTTTATGCGGTTCGTTTCGCTATCGTCTCCACGAAGACGATAGCAGAACGAACCGCACAGTTCTAGGAGTACGGAACTCCCAGCCTGCTGGGTTCAGAATTGTTAATTTTAACCTTGGGTGACATTGTTTTAAAAATAAAATGGAAACTGACATCTCCGTTGTAACTTTCTGTACAGACACCGTATGTGAATACTTGCACGCACACGCGCCCATAGCAAGTTCATCACACTCGTTCTAGTCTGGTGCAAGATTCCTTTGGGTTTGATTGTCATAATTTTCTACACGAGAGGGCGCCATCATCCACGGACCTCCTGCAAATGATAGGGCCATCTCGCTGGGATATATTGTGACAGATCAAAATGAAGTCTTGCACCTAGACTACATTCGTTCTTGCTTCAACAAGGTGCCTTGACCTGAAGTCGATGGAGTTGCTATGCAGTTTGCTAAAGCGCATTCATTGGATGTGCTCACTCGTCAATCGGCACATGATGTTTAAAACGGTAAGCATGGATCTGTGATTAATTTTCAGGAATAATGTCATCCTTGGATATATTTTTTATTTTTGGACGCCTCAGAAGTGTAGTTATGGACATGAAGAAAATGAACGGAATTTCAGCTTCTTAAATCAGAAAAATATGAAAAAACATAAGTCAAATTGTTGTTAAGCTTTATACCCAGTCCAGGACATCAGTGTAGTGCCACAGACTCTGCAGCTCTGACGTCCTACCACAGGCCAGGGCTATGCAATTGCAACAGCCAACAGACACACGCGTCCTACCAGCTTCAACTCAGGAAAATATTCTCACCATGCATTGCACTATATTAAACATTAATTATTTGTATAATATATGCCTAAAATAAAAGAACACTAATAATAGACCTTATCGCCAATCCGCCTGGTCGGCATGCTTGTTGATTTTTGCTGAATGTGGCCGAAAGGTGTTGTGGGGGAAGTGAAAAGGGGCATAAAATGTGCTCAGGTGCTCCCTTTTCCTTCCCACAACACCTTTCGACCATTCAGCAAAATCAACCAGGCGGATTGGCGATAAGGTCTATAAATAGTTTTCAAGTAAATACGCCAAATCATATGATTTATGATAACTCACCTGCTCACGTTTTTACAAAACGCTGTCTTACCTCTGTCTTTATCAATCAGTACAGTACAGAATCTGTGTGTGACTGTGTGGAAGACAGAAGAGTCGATCGAAATAATATGAATTTGTTTCACATTCTGCTGGTGGACTTGAGTAAGATGAGAGTTACACACAGTAATGTCAAAACGTAGACCAGAGATGAAGTGTACCCCTCTTGAGTTGACGTTTTACTGTTAACTGTACGATGTTACACCATGATTGCATCATTATGTACATGTCATGCATGTTGTGTGTGTGATTAAAAATAGCTACTGATGAAACATTACACAGGTGTTTATAAATAGCACGGAATCAGAACAATATAAACAGCGCCACCAAGTGTCAAATCTGAAAATCTGACGTCACACTTCAAGGCTCTGCTGCAGGGGGAATGGCCTTTTATACATGTACTAATAATACCGTCATAATACCATACCATGTACACTGTACATGCGCATGTGCACATGTAAAGTATATTATGGTGTTCAGCTAGGTTCCGTGTCATTGTAATACTGTTTCCATGGAGAGTGTATTGACCGCCGTACAGACAGCTACTAGGGGTAGACCTAGCCCCATAAATAGGAACAATCCACTTCGTACTATGGGGCTAAGGTACGTAGACTTACATCGGGGTTTTCTATTCGTGGCGGAAGTGGTGGTGAATCGTCCCTGAAAATTCCTAGACGCTCCAGTAAATAAGCTGGGGGAAAACCAGGTTTCACAATAGGGAAAAACACAGCTCATGTGCGTCCCCTAAGGTGGCCACAGATAAAATAAACGTTGGTTACGGTGTTAGCAAACATTTTTCCTGATGATGGTGTCTACGTCTACATCCATAATGATAGAGGAATGCATAATGTAAAGTTAACTACAATTAAATGGGGGGGGGGGGGCTGTTTATCACAATTCTTGCACCCTGAAAACCCAAGAAGTTCCGCAATCCTATAAGAAAACAATATAAAAAGTAAAAATAACAATGAACATAAATCAATAAATATATCTAAATTATAATAATAATAATAATGGCTTCTTATATTATTGGCGCTCATGTTTGTCACTCAGTGACGCTCAAGGCGCTTCAACATTGAGTATTTTCCTGCAAGGTATAGGTGGGGGGGGGGGGGGGGCTACGTTTGAAGTATGAGACCTACTCCTGTACATAGCACCATGTAATGGTTTACAAGGTGCTGTGGCGCATTATGCAGCCAATCAAACCAGGAACACCGGGCGAACCCCTTTTCTGTTCGATAAGTGCTCTGGGTTCTTTTACCCTGCGTTGCACTGACTGACACACGGGGCCAACGGCTTTATGTCCCATCCGAAAGACGAAGCAATGGTTTAGTGTCTTGCTTAAGGACACAAGTGTCTTACAAGTGTCACGACCGGGACTTGAACCCACACTCTGCTGATCAGAAACACAAGACCTTGAGCCGGTGCTCTTAACCACTTGGCCACGGCACCCATTATATGAATTAATTAAAAAAAAATTGAAAACTATTAACAAAATGAGGAAAGGCCGGCCATTTTTTACTTCCAACTCCCATAATATTGTTTGATTTGGTCCCGTAAGGTTTACTGATTGAAGTTTATTAGTATATTATTACCAACGATGGTTAAAGGATTAAAAGTGAGTTTTCATTGCACAATGTTCCGCTTTCTACTGAACCACCTTTTCCGGCATAACGAGAAACATAAATTTATATTTTGCTGAGACTACTGTGCCACCTGACTCCTAAAAACACGGATGATTGGTTTTCCCTTGCAGGCTCATAGGCTACACACACCAAGTTCCAACGCCACTCTGTTAACGAGATCTCCTCTTTCCCAACAACAAACGCTCGCTGTTGTTATTTTGGCCGGAGAGTGTGAATAATTATTTCCTCTTAAAAAATGGCACACTTCGATGGAACTGAAGAGAGCGAGTGTGCCGTACGGCATCGTCGATTTGCCGCCGCCAAGGAATCAATGAAGACGATCTACGAACATGACATGGTTTTTGTTCAGAGTATGCTGGATATTGTTGCCGATACATGTAAGTCAATGTGGGCCTACAGGCCCAGTGGTACGAAGTGTGATCGACCGGTTCATATGGAGGTAGAATCTACCGGCTTTGATCGGATAAAAGCCGCACCATAGCCATAGTCCCAAATCTTTTTACCTTCTCCCTTTGTTAGTGCAAACTCAAGAGAGGTGATGATAAGACGAAATTAAGTACCTGTCAGACCTTGGCAATTTGGGTGTACTGACGTCTTTTACGTGCTTTGGTTTTATAGTAACACTACTGCATGGGACCTATACGGCTAGGACAAAGCTAGTTGCGATGATCGTAACCCTCCATCCTCCCGACGGTCGCAGACCAGAGGGTTACGAGACAGTATGCACACGATTCGACCATCAGTGCAATTTCGAACAATGTTGACAGACTACTAGTCACCAGATTTGCCCATTTTTTTCTACTTTCGAAAATCATGATACAAAATTCTAAGAACACGGGCTTGATCTTCAATGTCCGATGAATCCGTTCATAAGTACTCAAAACATCATTGAGAAAATATTTTTAAGAAAAAAAGACAAAAACTTAACAGAGACCGAGCGAAATGCTCGTGAATCAAACACAGTCCATGGTTGAGGTTTTGAACCCCACACTTCATTATCTCATGGAGGAAGGAAAATATTATCTCGACGAATCAGCGTAAACCAAGGAAAACCAATCTGGGCGGGGAGCTTTGGCTGTTACCTGCTAACCGGGTATTCCCGCATGTGGACTCACCTCACGGGTGTGCTTGTCTCGGCAATCGGCTGTACATGTATGTACTGTACGCGTTTTTTTTTCCCAGGACGAACGTGGGCAATTAACATAAATGGGCGTAGTAAACTTTACATTTCCTCTTATTGCACATGCATGCTTGGACGTAGTAGTTGTGGGTTGTACACTCACTTGTATTATTATGTTATGTGAAAGTACATGTGCATCTACATGTACATGTTAATTACATGTACTGTACATTGTGTACAAAAATGCGTCGCGGCTTGTTGAGTCTTGATTGCCCGATAAAATATTTTGGGATAGGGTTGGGAAGGGGAGGGAGGGCAAGTAAGAAATTAGACCGACGTTCATAATGAAAGAAGAAACCCATTAAATGAAATTAGAAATGGCCCTAAATGTTTGTGGTGAAAGTACACTGCAGTACAAACAGACGCAGCTTGATGAGCTTACATGTAGTTTAGAATAATAATTTGTTGTTGGACTGGGTTCATCGTTCATCACAATCTATACACCCTTGTGAAGTGGCAGTAGAAGAACCGCCAGTCGCGTGGTCCCCACAACTATGTCATTCCACATACCACCACTGGCCTAAGGTCCCTTGTGGTCATCATTCATACACAGTGTACACTAAACCCAGATACATTTCTGGACATCGATAATTACATCAAGGCTGAATGGCCATTCCTAATTCCATTTATGTGTTCTAAAGAGACTCAACAACAGGCCAATAGAACTTTGGGAGACAAGAGTTTGCAAACCTCAAGGAATCTTGAAAGGAACACAAGACCTTTCAGTGTAAACTGTAAGATGTGTTAATATTGTGGAGAGGAGCCTTCATAAATACTGCTACTTTTACATAGCACATAATAATACACGTGAGTGTATTTCAATCCACAACTTTTACGTCCAAGTACGCATGTGCAAGGGGAAATGTAAAGTTTACTACGCCCATTTTTATTTTTTTTTATTTTATGTTAATTGCCCACGTTCGTCCTGGAAAAAAAAACCGCGTACTTTACATGTACATGTACAGTACATGTAACGTGTATCATACATGTATCCTTCGCCCCAATAACCCACACAATGTACACACTTTACATGTACATGTACACGCAGCGGTACGGATCCGGTTTGTGGGGTACTGCTATTGTTGTTCTATTATTCCCTTTTCTAAAGAATTCCCTTGTTGGGCCCAATTGTTCCTATTGAAATTACATTGTGGCGTCCATTGTTCCATTGTTGTCAGGACCCCACAAATGCCCTTCCGTGTGTCCAATGTACGCAAACGTTAAAACACGCACGCACATTGTTAGTCTGGTTCTCTCCTCCATGTTCCATACTACAATGAGTAGGCGAGTAGGGAAGCATACAATTCGATTTCCAGGGGTTAGAAGACGTGCGGTTGAGTCTAATCGCGACCTCGTTTTGGTGATATATTATACAAAATTGTAACCTCGTACTTTTAAACACATCGCTCTCGCCGCACAATTATCCCCAATGCGTCGTTGACCGATCGTTCGACCCATCGTTCGTGAGAGGTGAGTCCACAAGCGGGATCCCGGTTAGCGGCGACAGCCAAAGCTCTGCCCAGTTTGGTTTTCCTTGGTTTACGCTGATTCGTCGAAATAATGAAGAGCGGGGTTCAAAATCTCAACCATGGTCTGTGTTCGAATCACGAGCATTTCGCTCGGTCTCTGGTAAATTTTTGTCCTTTTTTCTAAAATATTTTCTCAATGATGTTTTGAGTGTTATGAATGGATTCATTAGACATTGATGATCAAGTCCGTGTTCTTAGAATGTGTGTCATGTTTTTCGAAAGTGGAAAAAATTGGGCAAATCTGGTGACTAGTCTGTCAACATTGGTCGAAATTGCACTGATGGTCGAATCGTGTGCATACTGTCTCGTAACCCTCCGGTCTGCGACCGTCGGGAGGATGCATGAGTTACGATCATTGCAACTAGGACAGCAATTTGGTTATAAGGTGTTTTGCGGACAAAAAAGTGCCGCGACTGGAACTCGAACCCACACTGCTCTGGATACCAGAACCACCAGGGCTTGAGTTCGGCCACCACACGCCAATTGGCACTTCAACCCATCGTGCTACAAACGGTTGATCGGTTGAACAATTTGGCCAATATTAAATCAATACTGTTTCTTCCTTTTTCATCACAGATTTCCCAAAAGAATGTTTTAAGAAATCGGAGACAAAACTGAAAGAGCTGAGAGAAAAAATAAAACGTATCTGCAATATCATCGGACGGGGCAAGATGAAAGCTGTCTTCTTCGGAATGTAGGTATATTTTTGTTTTGCTACCAAAAAGAAACATAATGCTATTTTCCATATTCCTATCCGGAACAAACTCTGTTCCAACCTGTCAAAGACCCCCCCCCCCCCCCCACACACACACACATGTTTGTAAATCCCGCTTACCGAGGACTTCTCTTTGTTCTCCCATTGTTTGGACATAGTTTTTTTTAGCGACGTCCCCATTGGGTTTGTACACGAAAACGAAGCGAGGACGTCCTCGCTCTGTCAAACACCCGGATCCCTTTTGTTAAAGTCCTCGGTTTGAATGGATAGACACGCTCACACACACACACACACACACACAAAAAGAAAAAAAAAAGAAAAAAAAGAAGAAGAAAAAAAGAAGAAGAACTGGCAACCCTATCAATGTTTGTCATAGGCCTCAACAATTAGAATGAGTCACTATTTCATCAAGATCACAGCTCACAGCTCACAATAATATAAACTACCACGGGTGTGAAACTTAACAGCTTTACGAAATAGGCCTACATGTAATCTGACATAAATTAAACCCTGCGAGCTTTTCGACCCAGAACTCTGTTTGCACGGGAAATATTCGTAACAACGCGCTCCATAAGGTCGTAGAGATAACTCAGTTTTGTTTTGTTTTCTATATCGGCAGCGGCCCAATTTTTCATTATACTATGAGGTGCGAAATGGTATTGGATATGCTTAGCAGCTGGTTCTTGACCGGGCGGGTGCCTAGCCGTAAGGCGAAAAGAAGGGCATTGCCATCATAAGCCCCTACTCTGGTACTGAAATGCCTCTACCAATACAAACGTCTAGTCCCTACCTCCAAGTGGAGCACCCTGGGCAACTGCTCACCAAAGAGCAGGCAGATTGGGAGAGACGACTTGGTTCCGTGCCCCCAGAATAAAAACCTCAAGGCTGGAAACGGAAGGAAAACCGCTGGAAACCCACATGGAGGTCTGTCATCTAGGAGAAGCGGCTGGTGGCCCACCCCCTTGGAAGTAGTAAAGTAACATCTCACCCAACTGGGAAGTCAATGGCCGTGTGCCCAGTATGTATAGCAGGTCAAAACTCCTTTGGAGAAACCATCCAATTATGAAAGTCTTTCCCCCGAATAGGCCCCGAGTCCCGGTGGCTGCTCACTGGCAACAGAGCGGCAGGGGTGCTAAGAATCTGCCGGATGATTTGCTGCCAACTGAAGTGCCTCCTACAGAAAGAAGAAGGAGCTCTACTACAATTAATATTGGTACATGGAATGTTAGGACCTTGAAGACAGCGGGACACTGGGAAATGCTCCTTGAGGAGTCAAGAAGATTCAACGTAGATATCCTCGGTCTATGTGAGACCCCTCTGACAGCCCCCAGTCCAAGACAACATGATCAATAAAGACGAATATATAATCCTGCTATCCAGTAGAAAAGACGGTATCAGCAGGGAAGGCGTGGGACTTCTAATCTCCCACACACTACTGCAGTGCCTAGAGACTTTCGACGCAGTCTCGCCAAGGATTATAACTGCCAAATTCAAGATGAAGGAGGACATCCTAAATGTCATTCAAGTGTATGCTCCAACATCGGCGCATAGTGAGACTGAAAATGGAATTTTTATGACACCCTACAATTCCATATTCAAAAGGTCAACAAGAAAGAAAAGCTAATTATCATGGGAGACCTAAATGCCAAGATTGGCAAAGAACACAGACTCTGGACACCAACTTGTTGCGCCCGTACGGCTATCAAAATGATAACCTATACGAGGCACATTAATATGTAGTCAATGACTCTGTTAAAAGAAATAATAAGTTGTCATCAGTCAAAGATGTAAGAATACAGGAGAACTTTGTTATAAAGCATGTAGACAGGGTCATTGCTGGTATAACAATCTACAAGCATTAATTAATTCAAACTTTCAAATTATAAGCCTAAAGGAAATCCTAAACTTTGCTCATAAAATGCCAAAACAAATCATAACTCCATAACAAACATGGTCTGATAAAAGAATAACTTCTCACTATATGCAAGGCATACCCAACAAATCCAAACCTGTAATACCTTGTATAAGTATCAACAATCTAACCGCTAGAAACAACATAAAAAATTGATGTGGCTAGAATGTAAACAAACAAATCCGTGCTGACTGGCTAACTATAAACAAGTCCCAGAATCACTTTGGCCATAATAAGTCTTGTCACCACGGAAACTACTTGGCCCTCTGGAGCTGCCTGCCTCCAGGGTAAGTTAATTAACAACTACCAAGTAACTACCAAGAAACACTCAGTGGCCCTGCTAATCTCTTGTGCTCATCAATAAACAATGTCCCATGGACCTTACACTAGGCACCCATGTATAGTGTAGGTTAACCTTGAGTACATGTACATTGGACACTGATACTAATGCTGATCTACCAAGGTCTTTGTTCTGTACCCAAGCACTTTTAGACAGGAGCTGCACAGAAAATTATCTAAGATTGGTTCTATCTTTATGAAAGTATACAAATAGACAGTTAAATACCAAGATAATCATAAATCAATTGAAAATACTGAAATCTGAAACTACAATTACAAACTATCAATCAACGGATCTAGAAGAACCACTCAAAAGTTCAGTCTTTTTAGAAAGTCATAACTAAAGCTTTTGTTGCAAATCTTTAAAATGTCAAGAAAACAACAAAATAGCAAAAATAGTGAAACTGTAAACTATCATTATCAAATACTGAAAATAAACTCAACATACCTGTTAAAAGAAATAATAAGTTGTCATCAGTCAAAGATGTAAGAATACAGGAGAACTTTATTATAAAGCATGTAGACAGGGTCATTGCGTGTATAACAATGAGCCAAGGCCACTTCCTGTAATTCTAAGATGCACTTGCTGATGTGGCATTTGGGTTATTCCATTCCTTCTTACAGGTAAATACAATATAAGGGTTAAAGGTTGATACCAAAACAAAGAAAAGGGGTTATCAAAAATTTAAAAGGGGGGCCTAATTCCCATGGGCTCCACAAACTGTTGGCAGATTTGGCCTGGGAGATATAAATAGCAGTGGGGAGAAACTCCTTGAATTCTGCACCCTCCATAAGCTGGCTGTCTGTAACACCTTCTTCAAACACAAGGACACCAGAAAGGCTACATGGACATCCCCATGTGGTAGGTACCGCAACATGATCGATAACATCATCACACAACTAGACAACGTGAAAAATATCCTCAACTGCAGGTCCTACTGCTCAGCAGACATTGGTTCTGATCACAATCTGGTCCTAGCAAAACTATCGCTGCAACCAACAAAGACCAAAAGAATCAAGTCACTCCCCAAAAGGTACGCTGTCAGCAGACTGGGCAATGCTACTATTGCCAAAGAGTTTCAAGCAAAAATTGGCGGAGCTTTCGAACCTCTTCTAGGACTAGTGGACACTGAGCTTGAAGAGATCTGGTCAACCTTCAAAGACACTACTAATATAATTACAGAAGAAACAGTGGGTTTGAAAATGACACGCCATATCAAAGGTCTCCCAGAAGAGGTCATGAAAGCATGTGACCAAAGAAGAAAAGCTAGAATCACGATGCTTAACAAACCATCAGAAAGTAACAGATCAACCTACTCAAAACTAAATAAAAATGTTAAATGGCAGGTCAAGCAATGGAAAAAAAAAACTCATTGAGGCTGAAACTAAAAAAATTGAAGAGGACCATACAAAAAATGACAGCCACCAACTCTTCAAAAGAGTCAAAAATCTGGCCGGACAGAAGGAAAAGATACCAGCTGCAGCCAAAGACAAAAATGGTACCCTGAGAACAGCACCAGGTGAAGTTATGGAATGCTGGCGGAAAAACTTCGACAATCACCTCAACACAGAATTCCCTAGAGAGGAAGATATACTAGACTCAATACCAGATCCCCCAGAGGTCAACCATCACTACCCTTCTCCTTAGATGAACTCCTCACAGCTGTCAAAAAACTAAAGAACAACAAGGCCTGTGGCTTGGACAAAATCTCAGCTGAAACCCTGAAAGCAGGGGGTGCATCGATGAACCAGCTCCTACTTCTCATCATAAATACTGCCTGGACACAAGGCAAAGTTCCGAAGGACTGGAGTGCAGGTCTGATCACCCCTGTATTTAAGAAAGGTGACAAACTAGACCCAGGAAACTACAGGGCCATCACTCTTCTCTCCATTCCGGGTAAGGTTTTCAGTAGGATGATTCTCAATCGGATCCAAGATACTATAGAAGTACACCTAACAGAAGAGCAGATGGGTTTCAGAAGAGCCCGAGGTACCTCTGATGCAGTGTTTATTGCAAGACAAATATTTGAGAAAGCCAAAGAGCGACGAGTGCCCATCCACTGGAACTTTGTGGACTTCAAAGCAGCCTTCGACACCATCTGGCTAGAAGCACTCTGGAAATGCTTAAGGTCAGTTGGTGTTGAGAGTAAGCTGGTTGATCTCATCGAATCAATGTATGAGCAGACGAAGTGTGCAATAATCGTCAATGGCAAAATTTCAGAGTGGTTTAAGGTTGGGGTTGGGGTTAGGCAAGGATGCCTCCTATCACCAGTCCTTTTCAATCTGTTCCTTGAGTTTGTGATGAAAGGGCTCCGACAACTCGAATCAGGAGTACAAAATAATGGGAAATACATGCATAAACAATATCAGATATGCAGACGACACCACCCTACTGGATCTTGTTTTCGAGAAACTCCAAGTGGCAACAAATGAACTGGATAAAGCTTGTAAGAAATGGGGCATGAAAATCAACCCAGCCAAATGCAAAATTATGACAGATGACCCGAGAGACATCACCCTCAACGGCATTCCCATAGAAAAAGTAAAGGAGTTCGTGTTCCTAGGAAGCAATGTTCCATCTGTGGAAGAAGACGTGAAGAGGCGCACTAGGCTTGCAGCCTGGTCATTTGGTCGACTGAAAAACACCATATGGTCAAACCATGACATCTCAAGGTCACTTAAGACCAGAATTTACAAATCGCTCATCCTCCCAATAGCAACATTTGGTTCTGAATCCTGGACTCTCAAAAAGGCCACCAAACAAAAAATGGAAGTCTTTGAGATGCGATGCCTCCGCTCCATACTAGGTGTCTCATTAAGAGACAAAATGAGAAATCAAGAAATACGCAGGCAACTTAACATGAACACAACCATAACAGATGTAGTGACCAGACGTCGCCTAAATTGGTTTGGCCATGTCATCCGAATGCCAGCCTACAGGCTACCCAACCTGGTCTACTACAATGACTTCAACACACCACGCCAACGAGGACGCCCACCCTTGCGCTGGAAGGCGCAAATTCAGGATAATGCCAACATTCCTCTTCATGAAGCAGAGCATTTAGCTATAAATAGACCTGAATGGGGACGATTTTCCAAGGAGGCCAAGGGACACCCAGTCCTAAGCAGCTAAGATAAAATAAGATGTGAAATTAAACTTGTTATATCTTCTATACTATAACGATCGTTAAATCGCCATCTTGGATTAGAAGCGCGCCATCTTTTTACGTCGACTGGCGCCCGCACCCTGCTGAGTTGATGCGTCCTTGGGTCGACATCGGGGTACCCGTGGGTTGGGGTCTGCGTTGGTGTTTTGACGTCTGACCGCGATTGTGTGCAGCGGCAGCCGGATACCCGCATGGGTTGGGGTCTGCGTTGGTGATCTGACGTCTGACCGGGATTGTGTGCAGCGGCAGCCGGATACCCGCATTGGTCGGCAATTGGTCGGCCATTATTGGGTGCGTTTTCGCGGCTGTAACCAATAACTGTTTCGGTCTTTGGCCAGTGATTAACCAATGGCCAATTCAACCGAAACAGTTATTGGTTACGACCGCGAAAATGCACCCATTGCGTGGGATGGTTGGGGTCTGCGTTGGTGTTCCGACGTCTCCCCGCGAAGAAAGCGTGCAACGGCAGCCGGATACCCGCATTGGTCGGCCCTTGCGTGTTCCATACTCGTCACGGGGCTTTTTTTTTTTTGCGGCAGGGTTATTTAGTCTGTATCGGAGCTTGCGTGAGGGTCAGATGGTTTTTGGGTGTTGATTTGGGGATAAATTTGGCATTTCAAAACATAGATTGGGGGTTTTGCCAATTAAATAAGTGTGTAATAGCAGTGTGTTATGTTTTTGTAGGACTCGGGAAATACTAAGTGCAGTGATTACAATTAATTCAACAATGACTGAGACGATTGAATTAAAATTCTGCTCAAAAGTGGGACCAAAAAATCCACATTTATAAGGAAACTGCACATTTCTGTTAATGATACTCTGTCTTCATCCAGGTCATTTTTTTTTTAGATTGACATGGCCACAATGTCCCCTTTTAAGGTTTCTCCTTTATTATTTATTTCATAAGTTGATAAATTGCTTACTTATTTACAACATACAATAAAGACAAGCAGTGTGTAGTCATGGCCAGCATTAGTGGGGACACGTTGCCCTGGACATCAACAAATAAAGAAATAACAATAAATAATAATAAAACAATACAAAAATATTTATAAAGCGCCAAATTGCCATATGGGACTCAAAGCGCTTAATAAAAAGGTAAAAAGCAATTTCCAAATAACAACATTACAATGCAAAGGGTTGCCGAAAAATACAATTTAAAAAGACAATTACAAAAATTTGTTCAAGGCAGTTAAAAAAAAAAATAATCTGGACCCAACAAAAAACCACTAGACAAAAAACAACTCAGAAAACACAAAAATGCAGAAATAAAGACATACAGAAAAACCGAAATATACTGAGAAAGACATTAAAAGTACATATGATACAAAGAAACAAACGGCAAAACACATATATAGAACAGGTGTAGAAACAAAGACACATTTAACATAATAAAAAATACAGAAAAAGAGAAACAAAGAAATAAGCAATTAAAGAAAAAATGAAATCAAGTAACAAATAAATACAGGAGCACAGAAGCATAATTTCCATACAAAGAAACCAGTGGATGGCTTAGGCATATGTTAGTCGCTCAACACAAGTTTTAACACCATCAAAATACCTACAAAATGGTTATGCCAAGCATGCATCATTGCCAAGTACATCCTTCCCCAATATTACAACTCAACTCCGGCCATACACCCCCAATAGTTGGAGTTGGAGAAAAGGGACGAGAAGGGTGAGGAGGGCAGGCGACGTTTCGACCCCTCGCAACATCTTTTGCACGGTCAAATTTTATCATAAGGGAAAAAAAACATTGCTTACCGATTTTACCTACCGTTACCGAGCCAATTCTACAAATGAAGTAATCCCCCTCACCCCACATTACATTTGCAGCATTTTAGACGCAATAATCGCTCCCATCTAGCGGGTGCCGCGCGACGCTAGTATCGAATAAACCATGTGGCACTTTCTTAACTGTTCATGAATATATAGTGCACAGTCCATGTATGCAGGTTAAAGGTCATGCTGAGTTCTTGTAATTAACCACTTTCCAAGATGGCAGCTATTGTGTGCTTGTGGCTACTCTGAGTCTGCCTAATAAAGTATTTTCCCACGCAAATACACCACAAAACTTGTTCACTAACGTTTCATCGTTTAAAGCCGATTTTATTTTACACTGGCGACCTCTCTTTGGTGATGACGCTGCGAGACTTCGTAAAAATAACTGGGGCAAACCAAGTGGACATTTTTACGTATGACTTTACAAAGACGGATCCTGGGTTTTCGATTGTCCTTGACAAACCTATTTTATTTAAGTTCCCCCTCCCCCAACTATTAATATACTGTAAGGACATTTTTGTCACTAACTTAGCATTCCCCCAATAATTGTTCACATGTCATCAGGTGGCGCCCATATCCTCTGTCATTACATACCTTTCTCCCATTCTCAGTAAACACATCACACACTATTCTTAGGCTATGACCTCAAGCTCCCCAAGCACTGACCATTACTCCCCTGCTGACCTTTACGTCAACTTTGTGACATCATTTCTAAATCAAGACTTCCCCCACCACCGAACCGAAATCCCAAAATTTCCCTAACTTTACCTCTTCGCTTTGACTACTCCTTCGACTATGCTTTACTACTCGGCTCTCAGATACCTACGAGTAGGTCCAGCCCCTCTCTTACAATTGTATTCATTCAATGGTCCTTGTAAAAAGTAAAAATAATAACTAGACGTTAGGTGTTTGTGAACAAAAGCTGTTTTAGATAGTAAGTCGGAACAGCCAATAAATAAAACATAAGATCAGACCCTTCGTTAATGTTTCAAGTGTACTTTCATCAGTCGTTGTCACTGGGAACGCCCCAATTCCCGCACGCTCAGGTTTTCGTTAACCAGAGAAATTAGAGTATTATATAAATTCTTATTCTATGCCTTGCCATAGTTTTTCATAAGCTGATTAGAATACATAGTACGGAGCTCTCTGGGAGAGCCATCTAACTTGTTGAGATCCTGATATAATCTACTGCAGAATGATGACACCATAAACGTAAGATGGCGACACCCTCAGATGATTTATCTTGGGATGACGACATCTTGAAAGTAGAATACCATCTTCCAGATGTAGGGAGGATCCTGAATGTATAGGATGTTGTCTTCCCGAAAAAGTTTTATCAATTGGGTTCTCGACATTTCAGGATATGTTATCATCCCATGGTGAGTTACCATGGTGGAGTCGACATCCAACATTTAGGATGTCTTCACCCAGAGATAATCTCCGTATCAGGAAGTCGACATCTTCTCTTTCATGATGTCGTCATCCATATATAAACTAATATCGGGAAGATGATATTTTACTTTAGGATGTCTCCATACGGAGATAAATCATTTCAGGATGTCGTCATCTTACGTTTATGATGTCATCATTCTGCAGTAACTTGTCTCAGTATCTCAACAAGTTGGATGACACTTTCAACTCCGTAGTACTATGCCCGATGTTAATGTTATATACTTTGATTTCCATTGTTATGTTTTCATGCAGGACAAGTAGCGGTAAATCTGCGCTCATCAATGCCTTGCTGCGAGACAACGTCTTGCCAAGTCTTTTTGGTGAAACAACGGCTGGTTTCGTTATGGTTGAGGGGACAGACTCTCTAACTGAGCACGCTCAAGTTAATCTTGATGGCTTCGTGCAACCGATAACCATGGAAGTACGACTCCGATACTAGACCATGTAACCTTTATTAACACAAAGAATGACCCTGCATTTCAGGGCTTTTGTTGCAGTCACATTTTTGTGGGTAATAATTTCTTCATAAAATCCTGAGTTATAAAAGTAACGGCTGAAAAGGTTATGAAAGGTGCCTCCGATTTCTTTATTTCAAAAGTTGATACAAAGTTCAGGACCGTGCAATCTCCATAATATATATGATTTAATGTCTTCTTCCATTGAGCTGTGTTCAAACCGTGACTGCAGGAAGTCCAGGCTATTTGCAAAAACATCCCTTTTTCCAAGTTGTAATTTGATTCCTGCTGTTGATGGATTTAAGGTGACATGTTTTTTTATTAATAAGTAATAAACCATACGTTTTTGTCTGAAAGTAAAAAACTATGAGGGTCTATGAGGTGTAACACAAGTCGGATTATGTCGTCACAATTTCTAAGAATAATTATCAAAATGTTTCTCCTTCGTTGCATTCAATCGATGTCCATTGTGTCTCAATCAAAATTGTTTGATATATTACTAAATTTGTATTCCCCGCCAGGATGTTGGAAAGAGGTGCAACTTATTGCACACGGGCGAAGTGAAATGCAACGAGACGACTGTGTACTGGCCCAAATGGAAGTGCGAATTACTTCAGAATGAGTTGGTGATCATTGACTGGTAATTTATATGATTTTATTACAGCTCTCCTGGAGCTGAAACAGCCCCCTTTTTTCAAGCAAACTTGAATCTTCGGTTCTGATTGGTCGATCCTTAGAAATAGGAATGTGATATCATACACATTAGGCCCCCTATGGACTGGCAATAACTCTTGTATGAATCGTTTGATAGATTTATGTCCGTTCGCGAATGCTGCAGCCAGAGAAGCAGTTGGTACCCGCTGTCACCTCATCACGTGAATTGATTCAACGTGCTTTTGAAAACCGTGGCAGTTCCCCCTCCCCTGGTTTCTCAACAAGTAGATAGGCCTACTGTATTCAGCTCAAACTTTCACATGTGATTTTGTATTGTATCTATCGTGATAATAATGCAAATAAATCAGAATTTCATTGACAAAAACCAATCTATGACCCTAAGAACACAAAACATTTTAAAAAGTTTCACAGGGTTTATCTATTGTTTCCAGTCCAGGTACATGTACCAAATCAGACACTGATAAGCAAGTGACTAAGTACTGTGAAGATGCCGACATCCACATCTTCGTTGTGAACTCAATAAGCTCACTCAATCAAGCAGTAAGTATGTATGAGGAAATCTTAAGTATACGGCTATAGATGGATTGCCCATGACGTAATTAATGACGGACAATAACATAAAAAAGTGCACGCGCTGCACACGATTCTTAAAAAATGATAGCCTTTCACGCGGGCACGTTTTATCAAAGATGGCGGACAATGCAAGGGGTTCAACGCCCCACTAATCATGCATGTTTTCTGCGTATTTGAACATTTGGGGACCAATTCCTTTTGACTCCAAATTAGCGGACAGAAAAGGCGAGGCTAATTGGCGTGTTGTTAGCAGAGTGTGTGTTCCAATCCCGGTCATGACACTTTGAGCAAGGCAATATTGCCTTGTAACAAGTTGGTAAGGTTAGTGCATTCTGCTCTACAAGCCAGGCTCCTAGGGGATCATACCCACGCCTACATCCTTACGACGGACTGTGGATTAAAAAGGGGTAACCCTGTTTCAGCCCCAGTAGTAGTTGGCAACGTGCCCATGTGGTGACAGTTGATTTAGGTTGAAAAAAGTGCGCATCACTAAAATTACATCAGTAACTTAAACGCACTACTTACAACAACATTAAATAATTTCCCCCTCTTCTTCTAGGCCCGCGATTTCTTCCAGGAAGTTGCGAGATGTATATCTAAACCCAACGTTCTGATAGTCTTCACATGGTGGGACCAAGCTCCGCTGACAATGAGCAAAGTCGACCAGGTAAGCCGGCAATTATATTATTTCATAATCATAATTTCACTGGACATGTAGGGCGCCCGAACAATGGCCTTATTCTCAGGTATTCTTTACAACAACAAAAAAGATCCCACCTCTTCTGTAGTGAACCGGGAAAAAAAGTTACTAGGCCCAAGTCTGAAATCAATCACATCTTCGTTTCCGATTTATAGATGTCTTTAAAACTGTATGATAGGTCTAGTCTTTTAAAGTGTGCAAAATAATTGCGTGAAAAACATGCGGAAACGGCATGTATAACGCAAGCCTGCTGCTTTTAAAACCAGCAAACATACAACATGAAATATTCTGAAACAAAATTAGCTGTTGCAAACCGCTTACCAACTTAAAGGACCTATGGTATAAATGCAAACATAAGTTTGTGGCCTGACGTTTCGACCCTATGCAGTGTCTTTCTCGAAGGCTAAAATTATTAAGTGGAATGACATAATGTTTTATACCATAAACTCTTTTTTGTTCTTGTGGATATGTTCATATGAACGACACATTTTGTAAACAGGAAAGGGTGCATAAACAGCACAAAGATAGAGCAACTGAACTACTAAAACTCGAGCTTAGAGTCATCGAAACCGACGAGCAAGCAGAAAAGAGGATTTTTTTCACTTCACCTGTTGAAGTCTTGAAAACAAATAAAGGTAACTTTCAGTAAAACAAAAATTATTTTGAGGTGATGTTTTTTTTAATATTATGGCCAGTAGTCAAGGTATGTTCCGTCCCATCTGTTGTTCCAACTTTAGTTAGAACCGGTCGCAATTGAAGTGTCACAGTTGGGATGGTCCAACTGTAGCACGGATCCATGGGCCGTTTTCGAAACCACGGCTTCGGCTTATATGCGTCGTCAGTTATTTTGAAAATGTGTGGGTTTTTTTTCACCGGGCTTCAATCAGGTACACGGAGCCCGAGCCTAGGTCCAAGCCCAAGGCGAGGTTTCGAAAAGGGTTCCCAGATTTGTCACCATCAGCTGCTACAGCGGTACCAGCGTTTGTTTTTTGCAGGGGATGGTTGCCGTGTGTAGGTTTATGTGCCAATGGGGGACTTTGGAACGCTAGGTGGCAGCAGCTTACCAGGGAAATTTGTCCCTGGTAGGTGTGCTGCTTAGCGTCCTAACAGTCCTCCATTAGGTGGTGATGAGGGTAAATTCAGTTTCGTGAGTGTGTGATAGAGTAACAACATATATTCTCTATGTTTTGTGTGTGTGTGTGTGGGTGGGCTTTCGGGGGCGCCATTGTGGGGTATTTTCAACAATGGAACAATGAACTCCACAAGAAAAGTATTTGTTCAACCAAGACCCTACAAGAGAATTCTTTAGAAAAGGGAGTAATAGAACAACAATAGCAGGACCCCACAAACCCAACCCGTATGGGTGTGTTTGTATTGCCAACCCTCCGAGGACATTTTACAATAGGGACAATAGGTTCAAGGTTCAAGGTTCATTTATTTTTCCACAGTGTCAACTTGTAAAAAGACATTATCACTCACTCAAGAGCGATCGGAGTAAAGAATATAACTTAACAGTATATATATAAAGAAACAGATTAAATTAAACATGGCACTGCAGAGGGATCCATCTAAGAAGCAGAGCTTGTAGGCAATGGTCCCAAAAGACATGCATTTGCACTGAGACGGATAATAACAATTAGGTGAACCAAAAGGTCTGTGGTCGAGTCGAGCCACTAAGGGAAAAAAAAGAGTATAATATAGGTCTCAATGCACAAGCATGTACTAAAACAAATTTTTTAAGTAGATCACTTTAAAACAAACAGACGAAGGACGAAAACGAAACAGTGGACTAAAACTAACACAACGGCCTTGCAGGTCTACCAGTAAATTACCGAACGAGACTGAGTGATCACACCCAGGGGATCCCACGGAGGGAATAACATGCATGGAAATGGGCTATGTGGGCGAGGATCCCCAGACGAGACCACCCATTCTCGGTCAGCACTAAAATACCAGTTTAGATCACATAAGTACACGTACATGTATATATCTGTACACTCATCCACAGTAAGATTTCAATGTGTCAGATTTAAAGACACGGTTAAATATAGATAAACTTTTGGAGACTCTAAGTTGTTCGTTAAGCATGTTCCAGAGCATGGGTCCCTTATGTTTAATAGTTTTATGAGCAAGGGAAGTACGAGTGTAAGGAATATGAAAATTAGAAGCTTGGCGGGTAAAATGGGAATGAACATCTGAATTTAAATAAAAAATTGATTTAATGGCAGGAGGTAAACTTTTGCATGACAGCCGATACATCAGGGACCCAAGCTGAAGACGATAAATATCCTTTACTTTTAAAGTATTATAATTGATGAAAAGGGGATCTGCATGTGCGTTAAAATCTGCAAAATTAATTATACGAAGGGCTCGTTTCTGCAAGATAAGAAGTCTACTGAGATTGGTAGCAGAACTAGCTCCCCATGCAAGTATCCCGTAGTGAAGATAAGTTCCAATCAACGTAATGTAAAGGGAATGCAATACCACTTCAGGGAGGAAATGTTTGATCCTATTAATCACACCAATGTTTCTAGAAATAACTTTACACGTGGAATCTACATGAATATTCCATGTAAGGCCACGGTCAACAACAAGTCCCAGAAACTTACAGCAATCAGTTTTAGTGATGATAAAGTCTTTAATCTTCACAGAACAAGGAAGGTCACTGGCAGTGTTGCTGAACAGCATGTAATTAGTTTTTGTAATATTAAGGGATAATTTGTTAACCGTAAACCAATTAGCAACAAGTTTAAGCTCTTCATTAACAGTATTTACCAGATAATTAAGGTTGCTATGGGAAAAAAATAAATTTGAGTCATCCGCAAATAATATAAAAGAAAGCATACTGGAAGAGTTAGTAAAATCATTAATGTATAAGATAAATAACAAAGGCCCGAGGATGGACCCTTGTGGTACACCATACGTAAGGACATTAGACTCAGAATTTATGCCATTGATTGAAACATATTGTGGCCTGTCATCCAGTGAGATAACTCTTAAACAATTTTAGGGGAATTCCTCGGATACCATAGTTGGAAAGTTTATACAATAGTATTTTATGGTCTATCGTATCAAAAGCATTTGAAAGGTCAAGGAACAACCCCAGAGTATGTTTGGAGTCATCAATTGCATTAGTGATTTTATCAATAAAATCAAGGAGTGCATGAATGGTTGAATGTTTACTACGGAAACCATATTGCTGATTTGTCAAAATGTCAAACTTATTCAGAAACTTAATGGTACAGGCATAGACACATTTTTCAAAAACTTTAGAGAAACATGAAAGAACAGAGATGGGCCTGTAATTATTAATACAGTTACGATCACCCTTTTTAAAAACTGGGATGACTTTGGCAATTTTTATTTTGGAGGGAACAATGCCAGTCTTAAAAGAAGTGTTGACAATATGAACAAGAGGCGTACAAATGGCAGAGATAGACTTTTTAACAATGGAAATATTAATCAAGTCATGACCACAGCTCTTTTTGTTTTGCAATTTGTTGACAATGTCAATAATCTCATATTCGTTTACAGGAGTAAAAAACAACGTATTGGGATTAGGATTGGGCAGGTAATCAGAGAAACTAAGGGGTGGGTGAGTACTAGGTAGAATGTTATTAGCAAGGTTAGGACCAATGTTGATGAAATAATCATCGAAGTGATTGGCAATTTAGTCAGGCTTATCAACTGATTCCCCATTTACAATAATGCTATTAATACAATGAATAGAAGGTTTTTTATTCAGAACAGAATTAATGACCTTCCAAGTGTTACGGATATTATTTTTTTCCTTTTCAAACTGGAGGGAATAGTAATTTTTCTTGGAAAGACGTAAAAGGCTAGTCAAAGTATTTTTATACATGGTGTACTTGCACTTACAAAAATTCGTAGGATTGGACAAGTACTGACGATACAATTTATTTTTTTTCTTAATTGATTTGAGGAGCGAACGTGTGATCCAAGGAGTAGTTGAATTACGATTAGCTTTGGTATTTTTGTTAGGTCTAACTAAAGGAGTATTTTGATCGTAGAAGTTAATAAAACTATCCAGGAATGTATCATATGCAGTATCAGGATTATTACTACTGAGGACACAACCCCAGTCAAAAGAGCGTAAGTCGTCAATGAACTTTTCAAGGTTAACATTTGAATGATTACGGGTAAAAGACAATTTGTAATTATTAGATGCGCTTGGATTTGGAGCCTGTATAAACATAAAAATTGGCAGGTGATCTGAAATATCGAAAATTAAGATGCCGGATTTGGAAGAGGGAAGAATATTTGATAAGAAGTTATCGATAAGTGTAGCAGAAGTATCAGTGATACGTGTGGGTTTGTGGATTTGGGGGAGGAAGGAGTGAGATGTAAACAAATCGATAAATGACAGGGAGCTCGGATTGGCTTGATTTAGTAAATTAATATTGAAATCACCTGAAATAATGCAAGATTTGTTATAACAGTCGGCACGTGAGCATATCATCTGAAAGGTGGTCATGAACTCATCGTGAACAGCTGATGGTGCTTTGTACACAACGCCTGCAATCATATTTTTAGCATTTGGAATACTAATCTCCACAAATAAAGACTCCAGAGAGTCATCAGAAAAATTCAAGTCTTGCCTCACAGTAACATTCAGTTCACTAGAGATATAGAGGGCCACTCCACCTCCAACCTTTGTGCCTTGTCTGTTATTCACGATGAGCTCATACCCAGGCAAAAAAGTAACTGTGGGGAACAGATTTGAGCCAAGTTTCAGAGAGTGCGATAAAAGAAAATTTATAGTTTAAAGAGTTTAAAAGAAATTTGAGTTTGTCTATGTTTTTATGGAGACTTCTAATATTAACGTGAAGTAAGGAAATGGAGCTATTATCACCAGTCGGCCTGGGAAATTGATCTATCGAATAGTAATGAGTGTTATCAGATAAATTAAATGAAATATCATCATCAATATCTACATCAAAAATCATAAGAACTAGATATTGATTCTACGTAAGAATCAAGGCATGCACAAAAAGAGTATAATTTACAAGTATACTGACCAGCAAGGAGAACACAAAACAAAACAAAACGAAATACAAAACAATTCACAAAGACTGACACAAAAACACAAATACAATAAATAAACAGCACAAATGGAGAGCACTTCATAATGAAGTAAATAAGACCTCTTGTCTATCGGGCAGCACCGGAGCTCCACAGATGTTTGGTAAAGAAATTAAAGGCTTATGTAAACACTGACAAATGAAAACAAAATAAAGAAACATACCAAGGAAATGTTAGGAGGGAGGAGTACGGTACTCCTTGCCATCAATGTATAGTTTACCATTACGGAAGGCAACCCTCTGACCCTTATCAAAGGCAAGTTTCATGACGTTTTGAAGGGATCGTTTTTTTTATAGCATCAGCTTGGGGAAGATCTTGGAGCACAAATATGCCAGTGCCTTGAAGAGCAGCCTTAGCTTGTTGTAAGATTTGTTGTCTTTCAGGGCGATAGATGAACTTGGCGATGATGTGACGAGGTTTGTCAGAGGATGATTTTGGCTTGATGTGACCGGATCGATGAGCATTCTCAATAACGATGTCAGGAAGATCAAATTTATCTGTCAGGAGCTTCTTAACTGCTTGCAGTGCATGTGTTGGGTTTTCGGCAGGCTCCTCTGAGATACCTCCAAAGCGCAGATTAAAACTACGAGAGTGTCTCTCTAGTTGAAGTACCTCATCCCGGAGATCATTAATAATAATAATAATAAAGACATTTGTAAAGCGCCTAATGCATAAGCCTCTAAGCGCATAAAGAGAACAATAAAATATACAAAGAGTGAAAGAAACAATTACAAATAAGCAGATTACAAATAAGCAGCTTCAAACAAATGTGTTTTTAACAGAGACTTAAAACAGTGTAAAGAACTAGCCTGGCGAATATGCACAGGAAGACCATTCCAAAGAAATGGTGCGGCGTAAGAAAATGATCTGTGGCCATAAAAAATAGAAGAAGCTCTTGTAGATGAAAGCAATGACTGTTGAGATGAACGTAAAGTCCGAGTAGGGGAATAATGGTGAACAAGTTCAGATAAATAAGCAGGAGATTGACATGTTTGAGCTTTGAAAGTTAACAAAAGAATTTTATAAATTGTACGAAACTTAACTGGGAGCCAATGCAATTTCATTAGTACTGGTGTAATATGGTGAGAACGAGGCAAGCAAGAAACGAGGCGAGCGGCAATGTTTTGTACACGTTGAATTTTAGCAAGATCTTTATCAGGGAGTCCATACAGAAGAGAATTGCCGGAATCAAGTCTAGTTGTGACGAAAGCGTGAACAAGACGAAGAGTAGTAGCTTCATCCAGGTAGCGGCGAATCTGTGCTATTTTTCTGATAGCCATGAGAGCTGCTTTGCAAACATTATCAACATGTCTACTCATGCACAATGAAGAATCCATAATTACACCGAGGTTGCGGGCAAATTCAGATGGTTTAATAACAGACTGGGCAATATGTAAGTTTGGCGGAGAAACCTTTTTTGTGAAACGAGATCTTAAAAATAAGATCTCAGTTTTGGAGTCATTCAGAGCGAGTTTGTTGGACAGAGCCCAAGATTTGACATCTTGAATGCATGATTCAACTTTACCAATGGCAGAAGCGCGATCAGCAGGGTCAAATGTAACATAAAGCTGGGTATCGTCAGCATAAGCAACACTAGAAATACCATGGGCAGCAATGAGGTCTTGTAAGGGTGCACTGAACAATATAAATTCAAGAGGCCCAGCTACAGAACCTTGAGGAACACCACACAAGAGATGATGACGATCGGATCTAGCATTATTGATGAGAACATGGTGGGATCTGTTGTTTAGATAAGAAGAGAACCAGTTAAGGGCAGTTCCTGTAATTCCATAGCGAGAAGATAAACGTTGAAGGAGATGCTCATGGTCAATAGTGTCAAATGCAGCTGAAAAATCTAACAGCACAAGGATCGCTTCCTTATGATTGTCCAGTGCACGCAAGATATCATCCTGCACACGAATGAGAGCAGTCTCAGTACTGTGGAAAGGACGATAAGCAGACTGCATCTTAGCATAAAGGTTATTTTCACAGAGATAGTCTTGAAGTTGACTCACAACTGCACGTTCAATCAATTTAGAGATGAATCGCAAGTTAGAGATAGGACGATAATTTGACATACATTCCGGGTCCAAATGTTGCTTCTTCAGAAGTGGCAGGATGCAAGCCTCCTTAAGATGATCAGGGTGGTTGCAGACTCTTGCAGCTGTTTGTCAAATTTGGAAATGTTGGTGGTGGAAATATTGGCCTGCTCCTGGAGCACTTCAACGGAGTCAGAAGTGAAACTGACTGCCGCCTCAAGAGCAGCTTGTTTTTCCTCTATAGAAGAAACTCTATTGAGGATACTCTGTTGGTTAGAAATGACAGTATCCAGTTTAGAGTGTATGACTCCAATCATGGTGCGAAGATCCTCACGAAGAATGTTGAAATCGCTACACGGAGACCCCCCAGTGGGAATGGTTTCACTGCCATCAGCCGAGGTTGGGCGAGCCCATGTGCCGATGTTAGCGGGCGATGTAACGCTGGACGCCATCGAGGTTGCAGTACCGTTACCAGTGCTGCTAGCGCTAGACCGGTCGTTTTTCTTTTCGCGTCTTTGTGGCATTCTCGGCTTACTTATGGAATAAAGCTTGTTCCGATCAATCTTGAATATATATCACTGAAGATAGTTAAACTTAAAATTATTGGACGATCTTGGAAATTAACTAAAATGTGGAAATTCCGGCCTGTCGGATAGCGAGGTCTAACTCACGTCTAGCTCATGCTGTCTCACATCCATTGATCCATTGATCCATTGATCCATTGATCCATTGATCAGGTCCTCACTAGTCGGTTCTTTGTTTTCAGGTGTCCTCACTAGTCATTTGTGTACAAAACCAATGGGGATTGCTTCAATACAGGAACAACATAAAGTACAATAGGTGTCCTCTAACGTATAGGAGTGCTGTACCTGTGTGCGTGAGTTTGTGTGTGTGTGTTGTCTGTACCAGTGTTTCTTTTCTCAAGTTGTTATGATATTTTGAGGGTGTAATGTAACTTTATGTGGGGTCCTGCATGCAGCCGCTTTAGTCATTTCATTCTGGTCATCGCTACCATTGTCAAAATCACTATCAGTATCAGGCAATTCCAGCTGCAGTTGGGCGGTCCCAAATAATGTTACACTCAAGTTGGGACCGGTTCCAACAACTTAGTTGGGACTACTCTGTTGTGACGCGCTTCTACAGCCATAGTCGAGAAATGGCATTATTAAGAAGACACAAATCAAAGACTTAATGCTCCCCAAAAATCTTACAGCCTGTGAGAAAATGTATATTCGAACATCCACAAAAGACGTGTACACAAGTGAACAAACAATCATGTGTTTCTTAAGGCCCAGATGCAACCTAAAACTCATGAATGTTTCACAGGTAGGTTTGTTGATTTAATAACGAGGTTTTGAAATTTGGAGGATGTGAACGAGTTTACTCTTCGCAAAACAGATGAATTTATTTTTAAGTGAGGGAGTAACCCCATGAATCACACAGATGCGGGAAAGTTCCATTAGTTAACGGCTCCCACAGTCAGCCCAAGATGTTGATTGGCGGGGGGGGGGGGGGGGTGAAACCTCAGAACCTAGCGCAGGCTGCCAGCAAGACATCTGAGGGAAGCCTGCTACAAAGAACATAATGTGGCACCACTTTATCAGAGGGTTAGATCAGCTGTATGTCTGTACAATTGTGTGCATCGTACGGAAACTGAGTGAACATTTTCAGCCCCTTAACATTTTTCAAAAGGGGGAAGAAAGAAAACAAATGCACATCCCCCTCAGATGTGGAACGGTCCAGTCTGAGTTATCAACGACTTTGACTTAATAGACCTTATGCATCGACGTCATCCAACCGCCATCTTAGAGGTAAAACGGTGACGAAACAATCGAATCGCACAGATTTGTACGCGCGGCGCACAGGATTGGCCAATGAACAACCTCCTTTTGACCTCTAGGTGAGGGCGCCCTACTGAAATGACGTCATGAGCATAAGGTTTATAGCCCTGCTGCACTTTAGGGTTCCATCATAGAGAAAGGACCACATTAGTTCCAATTTAGATGAAGCAAGTTGATGGACAATAGCAAGTTGCTTCTTCTGACTGCTCTATGTGCCAACAACCCTATTCCGATGACCACTCATGATGTACACGCTAGGGAAGGTTATATGGTTGGGTTCGGTTAGGTTAGGGTTAGGGTTAGGGTTAAGAAACAGCATAGGGGTGTCGAAATATAGGTTTGTAACCGTACGTTTGTGCAATTTGCCTGTGGTATTTAAAGATGATTTTTTGTTATTTATTTATTTTTTCTCGTCAGTGTCACTCCCGCCGGAATGGCAAGAAAGACAGAGTGAGTTTGATCGCTTTGAGAACACGTTTAAGGTAGGCCGTTGTGACTTTCACCTCAACAGACTTTTCACAACTGTCAAGAAAATGAATTGTCCTAGTAACATAATATTTTGTGGATTGCCTAACAGGATATTGTGTCAACATCTGCAATCGAAACGAAGTTCAAAGGTCATTGTGAAGAAGGGTTACGCATTGTAGATAACGCCCGCAGCCATCTGGAAGACATGGCAACTGTACTGCAGGAAAGCAAGTAAGTATATCGAATAATACATGAATATTCATTTTATTCTTAACGTTCCCTTCACAGAGAAATTCTTTGTAAATTATATACATTTTTCAGGCTGTGTTTCCAAGTAATAACGACATTATAAAAATAAGCATACACCAAATAAATAACAATAAGAGCCAAGTGGCTTCAGCTGGGTAGGCCATGACAAAGTAAGGGAGCCTTTGCATGTAGTCGGTGAGAAGTGACCGAGTTCCACTAAGAAGGAGAAAGTCAGCCTCGCTACCATGGGCAGCGCGCCGTATCGATACCTCTCGTCACTAACCCCTGGTAGTGATGTACTGAGAAACAGCGCTGATTGGCTCCCAATAGTGACTACTTTGCGTGCACGCTTGTTAAAAAACTTCCGAGCGCATGTATAGCGCTTGTAGGACGCTTAATACGCGCGTGTCAAATTGCAAGTATTTTGACGCGATTCCATTTCAAATGAATCATGTTTTTACACGGTCACCCTTAACTGCATACAGCTAGACATACCGAAAATCAAAGAAGAATGACAGAGGACCAGTTGCTTTTTGACTTGATGCCTCTTTTACGGGTTACCGTACTTGAGCGCGCGCGTAGAACGGATCGGCCCAGGTCTAATTAAAATGTGCTAGATTCTAGTACATTTTAATGAACCAATTCCAGGGGTTATGATCGAGCAAGGCATGCTGGGAAAAATGGCGCGGTGAGATCGATCACCCCTGGGAACGAGGATAGGAGAAAGTTGACAAGTGGAAATTGTGATTCAACGACAACATAATTTGGGTCGTGTATAACAATCTCATCTTGTCTTCACAAAATATCCTTTGTGGATTGTTATCCTGTGTGGCGATTTATGCACTTCTTGGCCTGATATCAATTATTGGTCAAAAGGTTGTGATAATTATCAGAAGACTCTGAGCTTTAATCGATCCCTTTTTTCTTTTCTTTTTTGTCAGGAGAGAGAAAGGGGAACGTCTTCGATTACTGGAAATAGAAATCAAAACATTTTCCGAAAAAAGGGACTATTTTGATCAGGAGTCACTGCTGTTTGTGATGTTGTCTATAACAAGGATTGTTCAAGAAAAGGTTTGAACTAGAAATAGAGCCTTAACACGTTCTGAGCCGGAATCGCACCTGTGTTTATTGCTAAAGACAAGGAGTGCAGTGCTTGATAGGTTACTTTGTCCAAATTGTTTCAATTCCATCCATCCAATGTATATCCCAGAAGACTTATCAATATTTTTTCAAGTTTTAAATAAGAAACTATACACAGTAAAATCAAAACATGTGCTTTTCCGTGGAAACATGCACTGTTTTGTTTTGTTAGTTTACCTTTTTGTTTTGCTTTTTCTCGAAAGCATTTTTTTATTCGAAAAATTTGTGTTCAAAGGTGAGAGCTGCTAAACTAAAACTGTCTAATACATTCTTTGATTAAACATTTTAAACGATAACCTTTTTTGTATTTTTTTATTCAGTCCAAGAAGGTAGTTGAAGAAGCAAAAGAGGACATTCAAAAAGACGTGAAGTACGACGTTCATGATTTAGACGAGAATGAGTCCGATGGCTTTCAGCACGTAAATACATTAGCTTTGTCTCTTTTTGTCCACCTTTGATCACGCTCTAATTGCCCACAGGTTCATTGATACTCTTTCATAGCGAAATTTGAATCATGACATCATCTGACATCCAAAAACAAATGGGTCTGTACTTTCCAAAGAGTTTTTTCGCCCCATTAAAGGCATCAAATTCAATGCCGATTTGATTAAATACTCTTATCGTGCAGCCTACTCACCGGACCAAAGCTCTGGGGTTTTTTTGTGGTTTTTTTTTGCCAGCCGTAGAGTGTGGGTTCGAATCCCTATCATGACACTTGTGCCCCTGAGCATGCAAGGCACTTAACCATAACTGCTTCGTAAAACGTTGAGAGGTTAGTGCACTCTGCTCTACCAGCCATGTTCCTTATGGATGATTCCTACATCCTTACGGACCGTGAAGGGGGTAACCCCGTTTCAGCCCCAGGAGTAGGTGACCCCCTGGTGATAGTAGATTTGGGCCGACAGCCCAAATCAGTTAACTGTATAGCCCTACCCTTGAAGTGGTCTTCCGGTTCTGTGATGTTAGGCGATATCTCATTATTAAAAAAATATATACTTATATGCATATACAAAATAAACACATGCAAATAAGTAAATACAAAATCAGGAATGAACTAAAAATTACCAGTACCAAAATGTGTAGACGATATTTTAAGTGTGACGTTATCGAACATTGCACTTTGGAGGGTATCAAAACAGTCTTAACCTGAGGTTAGAGCCTTGATTTGTTCGTTACTTTTCAAAAGTACTCTATTAGAAACGTTAGGCTATTAAGTCGTCTGCCTTTACCAGAATCGTTTTTGATGGAAACTTGTCTCTCCATTTCTGCAGAAACTAAAAAATGTAGCTCTTAAACGGACGAAGGAAATGGAGGAGACTTTAAAGTCAATCACTGAGCATGAGCAAGACAAATTAAAAGCTGATGTAAAAGGTAGGTATGTCCCGATATTTCACGTTATTCGACTTTCAAAATATTGTCAAAAGGGTAGGTGCACTTTTAGTGTTCAAAATAGACTCTACTGCCTTGTATTGTTCGCCGTGTACATTTCCAAAACTGGGTTACATAAATTATGCTCACTCGAAATAAAGGACACCAATTGTTCTCATAGTATTTACCCTCTTTATCTGATGTCTTCATCACAATAGTCTTAGTTTCGCACTTTTTGGAAGTAAATGTCTCTGTGTGTTACAGGGAGTGGTAATTTTAGGCGACGCGCATAGCCCGACTCTTGCTCTGAAAACCGTTTAGGGAAGGGTTCAAGACTCGCGCAGATGAAACACGGTACTGTAGCTGCATGCAGTAAGAGTGACCCCCCCCCCCTGACGAATTATCTCTTGTCTTGTTTCCTCTTTCCCGCAGTTCACGTTTATTTTAAATACTGCACTTAATTTACCATAGAATTGTTCCAGGAGCTGTTTCCAGGCGTGAATCTGAACAGAAATGCTTACGGGGGTGAACACAAACACGTGGACATAAACTATAGCGATGCCGCCGAGGTATCGGGGCGGGATATCAGTGTTGGGACCATGGGCCGATGGCTTGGAAGTGCAAGGAAGGCTCTAAGCAGTGCACCATCTACTCTTGCTGCAAAATCTCTAACAGTGCTGTCAGGCGTGAAGGTATGAACATTTTAAAATTTCTTCTAAATATCCTTCATTAGCACACATCTACGGAGGTCTGGAAGTGCCATCTGACATGTTGAGACCCTGTGATAATTTACTGCAGGATCATGACACCAAAAACGTAAGATGACGACAACCCCATATAATTCATCATGGGATAATAACAATCTGAAAACGTCGAGCACCCTACTTTCAGGATGTTATCACGCATCCTGAGATAAAATGTATCTGGAAGACGACATTCTACTTTCAATATGTCATCATCCCGAGATAGCTTATCTCAGAATTTCGCTATCTTACCTATATGATGACTTCATCCTGCAGTGAATTCTCTCAGAATCTCAACAATTTGTTTGGCACTTCCAGAGCTCCGTAGATAACGAGTGTTTTTATCATTATTAATAAAACAGACTGTGGCGACAGGAGGCATGTGGTGGACAGGGGCAACATTTATTGGCGGGACAATTACGGCACCTCTGGTCGGAGGAGCTGCAATCGTCGTAGGTGGCGCCACGGTGGTTGGATATGGTTTCAAAAAAGGGCTTGACTGGAACAAGCAGCGCCTGGAGAACAACCTCCGCTATCAGTGTGCGGATAATGCTGCTAGGTATATGGATAGTAAGCTAGACGAGTATCAAGAGAAATGTTCAGACGTCATGAAAAGGTAACTGCGGCAGTTTGATTGAAGTATTCTGTTGATATATATTGCATTTTCTGCACACAAATCTGGGACAAAAGTGCAAAGTATGTTGTGATGAAGGGCCGAATTCACTTAATTAATTCACTTAAATGCAGTGAGTCTGTGAGGACGACTCCCTTCTAGAAAAACACAATAAACGCCATGATTGGGCAGTTGCTTGTACGGTCGAGGCAAACTTGTTTGAAGGGGCATTTTTACAAATAATATCATACCCAAGAAGAAAACATGATGATCCCAATTTTGCCCGAAAAGAGCAAGATATGGGGGAGTACTTTGTGCGTCTGGTGGTTGGGCTTGGGCTTGGAATATAATTTGATGCTTTCCACCAATATTGTTGGTCAGTAATTTTGCATGATTTGAAAACATTAAACTAAGTTTAACTGACGTAACTTTGTACAATATGATGGTTATAACGTATACTGAATGATGTTGAACACTAACTGTTACCATCTTTCGAGACCACACATCCCTGAGAAAGCTTGTAATTGACCAGTGCATCACATCTGTCCTTTTACGGTGCCAAGACATGGACTACCACCGAACGTCTTGCGACAAAACTGATAACTGAGGAGAGGGCTATGGACAGATTAATGATAGGAGTAACAAAGACGGACAGGGTGACAAATAATGTAGTGGTACGGACGCTGACGACCGTGTAGTACAGGGGGGATGAGCCCCTGGGGAGTCCTGAAGTGTTTCACTGGTAAGAGATTGCTGAGACTGACCAACAATGCCGATGTCACCAGTGACTTTTTGGGTAGTAGAACTCCCTGCTTTTTATTTGTGTCCATTCCCATCAATTTACAAGCAAGGAGAACACAACACCCCATAATGCCGGATACTATATAAATCGTTTGGTGGCAGTGACAAAACTCAAACTACGCTCCCAGAGTCACCAGATAGATACAAATTGTTAAGTTTAATAAGCTGATAGAAAAAGAGAGAACAACGAGGCACCGAACTACTCGTTTATAGTTTATATATTCTTCCGCCTAAATTCAATTGGGTGAATTCGGTTTCCGTCATATATAGCTCTCATCAATAAAAGAAAACCATAACAAATAAACATTTCCATTAATACAAATCACATGATTATAACACCGATTAATAGGATACACGAATGAGACTAGAAACTAGTTTTTGGCGCAGACGCACACTATTCTCATGGGGAGGTGATTGAAGCCAAAATTGTGCACATGCGCGGTAACCGGTTTCTCACAATAAGGACCAAGGAAAGAAATTGAGAGTGCATGAGGTAAGCAGGTGACCCAGCAAGGAGATGTGACAACAGTGGACATGCAAAACAACCAACTGGATTAAAAAAACCCCGAAAAGAAACAGAGGGAGACAAAACAAAGATGGAGAGATGAACTCAGAACATATGGGGCATGGCTTGGCAACAGGCATCTCGAGAGAGAATGAAATGGACAATTGGTGAAGAAGCTTACAGCCAGTGGAGGAAAATAAACTAGAAAGAAAGAAAAAAAGAAGAAGAAATTATCAGTTTGACAACCTTGTACTGTATTTCTTACTCAGGTACAGCGATATGACAATTGAGCCTTATCGGGACGTTTTGATTCAAAAAGAAAGAGGACAGGAGCAACAATGGAGAGTGCTGGACCAGGAGATCAACCAGATGGGAAAACTGCTGGAGAAAGTGAACAAAATAAAGTAAGTCAGGCCTTCTCCTTTTTTTAATCGTATTAGTTTTACCTTTTGTTTTTTAAAAATGAGATAGGTCTTATGAGTGCCTACATTGTACTAACGCACAATGCGGATTATGTTGTAAGTTTTTCTCAATAAACACATTATTTGACACGGAAACAACCACACATTTTGAAAATTATATTTTAAAATAGAAAGGAAAAAAACATAACAAAACAAACACACACACACACACACAAAATGGGCGGGGAACAAAATAGACGTGGAACGATATTTCAGAAACGATGCTACGAAGTGTCCAAGAGTTATCCATATTGAACCCTTATATTAACTTGTAAAAACATGGTATAATAAAGAATGACACGTTACGCGTGTTTCAGCTGTCAAATTGCAAGGATGTTAGGCGGTATATAAACTGCAATATTGTATAAGTGACCTGGTCTAATGACCTATTAATATATGGATAATGTTCAAAGGGCATGTACCAGGCTGCGGAGCCACCAGTTGGGCCAGCAACCGACAACATATTGCTGTGTTTTTGATTGTTAGGGTGTAATGTTTGTTTGTCTGTTTTTATAATGTCTAAACCATAAACTGGTTTGTACTTTACTTTTGTAGTCGGTGGTTTGCAGCCGATTCATAAACAAACTTGATGTCTTATTAAAAGAGACTGCAGGGATAGTCAAGACACTGTAAAAACAGCGTTTAGATTTTAAACACATACAAAACATGTTTACACGCAAACACGTTCAGATGTTTGTAAGCTAAATCTCTTTAACATGTCAAAAGCTAAACGTGTTGCGATTGTTATGCAGGTTTGAACTGAATTGAACATTTGAATACACCAGAGTGTGTTTATATCATTTGGATACGTTTGCTACTGGAGTGTAAGCTTCCATGTAGGCATTTGTCTTCCTTGAAGAGCTTTTTTGCTATATGGCACAAACACACATTTAAACAGGTTTAAAATACCGTGCATTTTGGTAATACGTAACTTGACAAAGGTATCAAAAATGCTCCACTTGTTAAGCCTCATGCCCATGGCAAGTAGAATTGCTCAGGTAGCAAACGTACTCAAATGATGTAAACACATTCTGGTGTATTTAATGTTCAAATCAGTTCAAACCTGCATTGATCGCAACACGTTGAGCTTTTTGACATGTTAAAGAGATACCAATTTTAGCTTACAAACATATTTATAAACATGTTTGCCTGTAAACATGTCTTGTATGTGTTTAAATTCATCAGTTTGTTTAGAATGAAATGGGCGGGGTTTCATTAAATATGCACAAATATAGACCTCGGTATTTATTCAAAACCATTGTAATTATAACAGCTTTCCTGCGCAGTAGTTTACACCTTAATGTGTGTAAGTTCAATTGAAGCAAATTTGTGTTGTGTCATATTGGTCAGCACTTCAAAGGTTCACACCATGGGTAGAAAGTAAAGCCCAAAATGTCTATAGGCCTAATTAATAATGTAATTTCATTCAAATAACTGTTTTTAATAATACTTAAATTAAGGTTTCAATGCCCCTGAAATGATCTCGGTAAGATTGAGATGATGAAGATTTATCAATTCTCATGTTAAGCATAGCTTGGGTATTATATTTCAACAACTGTTAAACTTGAAGAAAAGAGACAGGTAGTAAGCTTACTCTGAAATGTGTATTGCATTCTAAACATGATTAGCACCCATCTAGGATCCCTGAACACATTCAATCTAAATGTGTCACAGGCTAAATGTGTCTCGGCGTAAACATGTCACAGAAACGCAAATTCTAAACATGTTGAGGGCTAAACTGTGAAAAAAGTGGGTACAAGCGAGGTGTTTAGAAATGTGTTTATATTATAAACGCCGTTTTTACAGTGTAAACGTTTATACATTATTACTTTTTGTGGTAGACTATTTTCGACTTTATACTGTAGGCATACTTTGTTTATCACACCGACGGCTTTTCTTGTGTTACTTTTCCAGGAAGAATTTGTCGACACCAGCGAAGAAACTGTCCGCTTTTAACGAGAAATTCCTTTTAAACAAGGGCGGTTTTATTGGCTTCGTCAAGGATTTGGTGGGAGTTGTTTCCAAAAACGTGAATAGAGATGACACCGATATTTCGGAAACGGATTAAAGTGGCACATGGTTTGACCTCCAACCATTCGACGCAGATAAATCGCTTCCTCATCCAGAGGCGCTGGAATGGGCTGACGTATACGCATGCGCAATGGACCGTTCCCTGACCTAATAACCCCCGGTCACCCTCTTCCTGTTTACGAAATATTCGACTTTCAATTATAATGTAGCTCTATGGTGTAAATCCATTGCAAATATTGACTACATCATGCATCACTAATTTCTGCCTACGTTCCTACGTCAGAAAATATATTTCTTTTTTATATCTACCTTGTGCTAATAAAAAATAAAAAAACCAAGCAAACAATATAAATTGCAACATATATGTACATATACTTTTTGAGGCTTTGCATGGTGATGTATCAATGTATACTCGGTTTGCGGTAACACCGCGTGTATATATCTACTAGCTGGACCTGTGCAGTCTCCTGGCGATGACTATGGCTAGTCGAAACGAATTGGGACCAATTAAAACTAACTCCGCGGCAGTGAAGTTAATAACGAAAAGTCCCCTCCAAAATCTACTCTGCGGCAGTAGATCATGAATAAAAAGCAAGACCTATATAGTTTCCTAAGTAAAATCTACTCACAGCTAGTAGATATATATTATGGTGTTACCGCAAACCGAATATACATATGCACATGATTATTTGATTTACATGTTGGTTTCGCTTGGGCAAAATACCTGCTTAATCGAGATGGAATTGTGCCTGTGGGGTTTATGCACCGTTCAGTGAGCACCAACACAGTGATATTACGTAATCGCTCATCGAGCGTCTTGTCGTTCGATAACGAAAATAAATGACACAATTTGAGCATGAATTGATAAAAGCTCATCGGCCCATCCCATCGGTCTTTGATGAGACAGTTGGAGGCAAGCGAAGGGAAAGAGTTATAGGGTGTATGGTTACGATTTATTATTCTTACCCTACTTCTGCGTCTCAGGTGATAACTGGCCTCCTGTTGACGATGTTACGCTAGTCTGTTACACTCTGGTCAAATAATTAATGTTTTACAATATTTACAATACTTATAGTTGTACGCCTAAGAGACTATACCTAAAAGATTAAGGTGTGCTCCAGCCAAAAGGTTGCTGTCTAGGAGTAGTTTACTGCCAATTCAGTTCCCAGTCAGCCTTTGGACGACCTTCTAAACGCTAACCCTAAATAAAATAACTAGCTATTAAGAGAGGTCTAACCTGTCTCTATTGAAAGCTGGAGAAGAGTGAAACAGTCTTTTTTGTCTCCATGGGTTTGTATATGCCTATGTACACTAATTACAGGATTAGGGTCTGCTCTATGAATACACAAAATAAGTTATATTACACTCGGGGTTTTTGGCTCTTCCTAGCTAAGGTAGAGAGTACATTGTGACTATTCACAGTTGACATTCCAAGAACAGTTACACAAAAGGGAAAGGCAACAGTCTCTTCATGTAAGCACTGATATTTAAGACGTGCTTGGCAGCTGTTAATGGAATTTCACTACAGAGTCAACATTCTACGCAACATCCGTTTACATCGGTTGTCCTCCCCTTTTTGACAAGCTAGTGTATGTCTACGACTTTGAGCACAAATCGTATTTTTTTCCCATGATTGTTGGCGACAATGTTCACGACTTGAGGCCACACGTCGTGATTTTTGTCATGAAAATTATGTTCAGGGCCATTAAATGAATAATTATTATGTATATTTGTATCGTTGGAGTTTTGTTAATATAATTAATAGCTTTTATACTTAATACTACGTTTTTCATCACGGAGAAAGAAGTATTAATTACTGTAAGCGTTTTAATTATCAATTATTATGCAAGACATATCTTAGACAATGCCACACATGACAATTTTTTTAGGCAACTTGGAGGCAATCAACTGGAACACATTTCACTGGAACACATGCCAAAAGGAACACATTTTTTAGGCAGTACAACATGCATCACTGACAGTATCTTACTGTTACCAAGACAACCATGAGTAAGATAAGAAAACTATAAATAGTAAACTTGCGGATACAACCATGTGTAAATCCATTTTGGGAGGAGTGTTGGCTCTGAAAAGAACCGGTGTGGTCTCGACGTTTCGAACAATATACTCTGCTCGACGTCAGGAGAACAGAGTATATTGTTCGAAACGTCGAGACCACACCGGTTCTTTTCAGAGCCAACACTCCTCCCAAAAGAGATTTACACATGGTTCTACCAGCCAGTTTACTATTCATAGTTTTCTTTTCTTATTTTCCGCACCATACAAAGCTTGAAACACCACTTACCCAACCACTGTTTCGTTTTCTATTCAGAGATTGCCCGGAACCAGTTGCCTGTAAATTGTCAACGTGACCCGTCTTATTAATATTATTACTATTACTGTTATTGAGCATTATCTCTGACTGCATTGATTGTGGCATGTATTTCACTGTAAGCTAAAAGTTGATTCTTCAAACTTATTATTGAGATTTTATAGTGAAAATGTATATATTTCTTAAAGATAAACCTATAAATGAAGTTGCTAAAACGGGAGTCTTTTTTATCACACCGGGAAATTTTTTATATTTTAAATAAATTACGTGAAGAGGTAGCATGACTGTATGCAAATGAGATTAAGGTTTACATTAAACTTGACATTAAAACTGCATTTGCCCATGGTGCCGTTCACATTAGTTATCGACGTTTTCACGAGCGTCCCCCACCTGACAGTACAAGAGAAAAATAATGTTGAATCTTTCATGGCAACAATTTGCTGTTAAGCATTTCATACGAAGTGTGGACCTGAGAATAGAAGAGGTCCCCACAAGGCAGGGTTTTGAAACACTATGTGGACTTAACACGTCCCCACACTGTTTTTATAGTGTTGAAAAATAGGATTTTTCATAGGTGTAATAATACAAATAAAAATACAAATCATTTAAACAGCACTCTTACTAACCAAAGGAAGTAACACAGCACTTAAAATAAAAAAAACATCCCCCAAAACAACACAAAAGAACATTATACACAAAGTAAGCAAAACACATGAGTGATTAATTAAACAAGTAAGTTTTTAGATATTTTTTTAAAGCTGCTAGTGATTTAGAGTGGTGGATACTGAATGGCAAATTGATCAAGAGTTTTGGGGCAGCAGCGTGGAAGCTTTTGTCGCACACGGGTTTTGGGCACGACGGGTAATTTAGTATCTGCAGATGATCGAAGGCTTCTGGCTGGCTCGTACAGTTGACTGATTTCCGTTAAGTATGAAGGTGCATGAGTCAGTATTGAGACATTCTTTGAAGACCAGGGTCGGTATTTTGAAGTTAATTCGGTGGGAGAATGTCTGTCAGCCAATGAAGATCGTGAAGGATGGGAGTTACACTAATGTATTAGTGTAACAGTTTCTTGTCTTCGATTGCAGCAACTGTTGGGTGGGCTTTGGGACGATCAATGATGCCCACATGGTGAACCGAGTAAGCTCATCCAAGTTTTCACAGCTTTGCACAATGGTATCTGTTTGGCGTGAAACCACAAGATCAAGGGTTTGCCCGTATTTGTGGGCCGGTTTGGCAGGAGATTTTGTGTCACCCCCCCCCCCCAATTCGGCGAACTGTGTACAAACTTCT
Organism: Pisaster brevispinus; assembly: GCA_023634235.1. Classification (NCBI taxonomy): domain Eukaryota; kingdom Metazoa; phylum Echinodermata; class Asteroidea; order Forcipulatida; family Asteriidae; genus Pisaster; species Pisaster brevispinus. The sequence continues at coordinate 7,029,537 of JAMKCF010000016.1, read as the reverse complement.
TCTGATAGCGCCCTCTTTTGAATCCTCCTCCTCCAGCCCATGTTAATTCCCCATGATGGGGGACAGAATCTCCGGGGGACAGATTTCCCTATGACACCGGCCCTTGGACATGTTGCTGTACGCCATGATCAACGAGCAATGTCAGACATTGAGCAGCGTCAGCTGGTTTATTTGAGGTATCCAAGTGCACGTTGACATCCCCTACAATCAGGGGATTTCAATTGAGAGAGGTGATATTTCTACCAGGAAGTCATTGAACTCGGACACAATTGTTTTAAGTGGTCAGGCTATTCCTTGGTGACGGGGCCGTCTGTAGATTTCAAATAAACGAAATTGTTTTGAGGGATTCGGTGATAGAAACAGGCAGGTTCAAATGGTTCTTTTGAGCTTGAGTTGGGCTCGGCGAAGAAAAAAATTAGACCACATGCGACTTTTTAAAAGGTGTGATTTTTTTTCAATTTTAATAATGTGCATCAACTTTTTTAGAGGTTGCAAAAAAAATATAAATAAATAAATAAAAACAAATAAATAAATAAATAAAATACTCGAAATACGTGCGAGGCAAAATGTGTCATGGTCACGGTAGGGATAAGAAATGCAAAACCTTCTTTATGAGTAATTCGAGAAAATAAAGTGGTGGTATACAGTCATGTACAATTATTCTCTCTGTCAGCGAAAGAGGCGTTTGTTATGAAATGAACATGATTTGAATTTAAAAGATGTTCAAAAGTATGATTTATAAAATCACTTGAAATTGTGTGGTTTTACTTTATTAACTAACACGGTCTGCCATTTTGTAGAGTCTAAATATTCTCCAAAATGGCGGATCATGTTAGTTCACAAAGTAAAATGAAAACCGCACAACTTCGATGAGTATATAATATTGGATGGTGGAACATTAATTGGGATAAATTCGGGGTGTTGCCACGCCCTTTTAGAGCTTAGATAATTAGGGAAATAAATAAACTACTTGGTAGCTAAAGGACTCAAGTAATCCTAAACAATAGCTGGGCATATAAAAGGAAGTCACTTCGATGTAAACAATTTATGGAAATACACATAATTAATAATATATCTTTGATGTGTGGAGGTCAATATTAGAACCTTCGAACTTTGGGATGTACTGTTTTTGCCATAATAATTGGCCACTTTGTGTTTGGGAAATCAGCTTTTCAATTCAAATTTGGTGCCTTAAAAACTTTTTTTTTACCTTATCAGACGCCAAAATGTAAAAAGATATCGCAAACACATTTATGCGACTATTACCAAATAACATCATTTGCCCTAACTTGAGGGAAAATAATAAGTGTCACCCCTGTGCCATTTAAGGAATATGCATTAAAACACGTTTTGAGAATTACCGGTATTGCAAAATAATTGTCAGTACTTTCTACTTTATTTTTGCCACTGAAAATGTCTACTTGCCAGGGGTCTCAGAATATTTGCCTTTCGGTTTGGTTAGGGCCATCTATTCTACTTGAAAACAACTTTCTAACTATATTATTTGTATCATTTTCATATAACAAAACCTTTTTATAGCCGAAAGCGCCCAATCTGAAGCAGAGTTGATGACCCTTCCTTCTGCCTCATTGCCCCACGGCTAACTAGCCTTTAACCAAGGCGCTGGTACTTTCAAATAAACCTAGCACTGCAGTTGGTGATGGCGAGTGCATCACTTGACTGATTGAATAGAGATTAGAACCTGCCTGGCTGTGATGGGTACGAGTGGGTGATTTCGCCAAATGAAACCGCTTGGGGACGAGCGAGACGTCAGGTGTGTATATAGTAAGTAGTGTGCCAAAATCCGGGGGACAAGGAAACTTAACAATTTATTTTTTTACATGGCGGTAATTTTTTTCTAGAAACAGGGCACGGCTTTTCTGATATTTTCTTAAAGGACATTTTCCTTGCTTAAACTGAAATCTACCATATAGCATGGTCAAAAAGAAGGTAAGTGATGTTTGATAAGACTGTGTGTATAAGTCACTTGAGAGTGTAAATATACGAAAAATATGAACAATATAATTTTGTTGTAGAGCTGTGTTGGAATATGAAAAACTGCGCGGTAGTGTATGCTTCTTTGCTAGCCTAGGGCCGTGTATTTCCGACACATGTAATAATTAATCCCTAAATTAAACGAGACTTCCCTGGAAGTTGAAGTTTGATTGAGATTCTATGTAGTCATCAGGAACACGAAAGGGATCACATGAGATAGCACCACGGACTGTGTAGCTTCAGTCTTTAAAGTATACGAACGAGTACACATAAAAAATATTCAACCCACGAAACACGGGCGGGTTATTCCTCCATTTGGGAGGGCATGTGATCCCTTTCGTGTTCCTGATGACTACATAGAATCTCAATCAAACTTCAACTTCCAGGGAAGTCTCGTTTAATTTAGGGATTCTATTACGTCATCAGTCACACTTCAGTGACCACATGAGATTTCAAAGCCAAAGGTGTATGAGGGAGTCAAACCAATTTTCAACTTAATTTCCTTCTCATTTAATATCTAATAATATATACTTCTGAGGCTCAGTGGTATTATTACACGTTGTAAAGTACACTTAGCCTATATACCGAACTCTATAGCAAACAGTGGTATTATTACATGTATTTAAGTATCACTTAGAATGCTATCAGCAAATGTGTTTTTATTTTGAATGGGTTTATCATAAAACTTAGCGAAAGTACACTGTGATGTCCAACCAGCTGTTTGTAGAATATAATGTATCGGTACAGCTCTCTCTAGCTTTTGATGTAGCTGCTGCCCTTACACTATGAGGTTTAAAGTGATCAGTGTCTATTCCTGCCAAACCCATTACTTCATGTATCCATCTGCTTATTGTTGCTTTTGATACTGCCTTAAACGGCTTCACATAACTGATGAAAAGTTGACCTTCTTTAGGATCTCGAAGCTTCTTTGTACGAGATAAGTATTCGGTCGTTGTATCACATACACATAGTCTCTTATCTGGTGTATATGGAAGTAATCTTACAGTCGGATTTACATAACCAGGTCTGCTCTGTTTGAGCAAGTTACTGAAATTAAAAGTAAAAGAATCGTCAGTAGATGTTAAATTATTCAAATTTAATAATTTTAACGACTGTCCTCTGGAGGCCGTTACCAAAGCAATCAGCATAACAAGCTTGTGTGTAAGAGTTTTAAGAGTTAAATCTTGCACCGGCGACCAAGTCGTTAGATGTTCAAGCACTTTATTGACATCCCAGATATGATTATATCTTGAGAGGGTAGGCCTCAGGTTATATACCCCTTTCATAAATCTTGTGACTAGCGGATGTGCACCGATAGTTATGCTGTTGTCTGTCGAACATAATGCGGAAAGTGCAGATCTAGCCGTATTGAGGGTACTGTGACCTACTCCAGAATGAAACAACTCAGTCAGGTACTCCAAAACATGGTTTATATTTGGATGCAAGTAATCTGCTTTGATCTTATTACAAAACTGCACCCATCTTTGTGTATAAGTCCTGTATTGTTTCTTTGTGCTGTGTCGCCATGATGCCATGATGATGGAGGTTGCTTCTTGTGATATATTTCGCTTTTCAAGCGATCGCCGGATACATGGCAGGCAATCATCCTCATTTTCTTTCGAAGTGGGTGCTGTTGTGTTGATTGAGTCAATTGTAATAAGGTGTCTGTCTTGGGCAGAATTATCGGGTTGTTCACCAACATTTGGAGCATTTGGGCGAACCATGGTTGTGTTGTCCATAGTGGAGCCACAATGATGCCCGTTGCCTTGTCCAGTGCAACCTTCTGAAGGACTCTCCCCAAAATACTAAATGGAGGAAAAGCATAAAACAAAAATGGGTTCCAGTCAATGGTGAATGCATCAACATATGATGCATCTGGGTCAGGTCGCCACGAGACAAACTTTTCAATTTGTGTATTCAATCTAGAGGCAAACAAGTCAATGTCTGGAGACCCGAACTGGCTGGTTATTAATGTGAACACAAATGGATCTAGTTTCCATTCAGTTTTATCCTGGAACTGTCTTGATTCTTGATCGGCCTCAACATTTAGAATTCCTGGTATATAAGTTGCAGTTAACCAGAGGTTCTTTTCTACAGCCCATAACCAGAGTGTTTTTGCCATTTCGTTGCACGTCTTGGATCGCACACCTCCCATATTATTTACATAGGCTACGGCCGTGCTGTTGTCAATCATAAGTTTTACATGTTTATGATTAGTTTTTGCAGCAAACGACCTTAGAGCAAGGAAGGCTGCCAAGATTTCCAAATAATTTATGTGGTGTGCAGCCTCACTAGCTGTCCATCTACCCCCACATCTTTTCCCTTCACACATGCCTCCCCAACCAACAGTTGAAGCATCTGATGATATTGTAATGTCAGGGTTTCCTTTATTAATGTGGCGTTTTTGCTCAGGCAAATGTAGAATCCACCAATTCAGGTCATCTCTCATTTCCTGTGTTACGTCCATTAAGTGTTCAAAATTTCCTTTGTGCGATTTTAAGGCTCGGATTTTGGCAATTTCTAATGATCTGTAAAATAGAGGTCCGATTTCCACCCCTGGTAAGCAGGAGACAATGAGGCCAACAACCTTGGCCACAGATCTTATAGTTACACTATTTAAGCAGTGTAGTTTCTTACATTCTTGTGTTAGGTTATTCACTTTTTCTATGGGTAGTTCAACCGTCATGAATTCAGAGTCTATATCAAACCCAAGAAACTTGAGTTTATTTGTGGGCTTTAGTATTGATTTCACAGGGTGATGTATAAAGCCAAGATCATTGAACAAAGCCAAGGTAATGCTGATGTTCACTTGACATTCTTCGACTGAGTTACCTATCAGTAAAGAGTCATCAATATAGCCCATATTAATATGTCCTTGTTGCCGTAAAGTAGCATAGACTGGTTTCATGAGTTTGGTAAACATGCGAGGGGCCGATGCCAAACCGTTCGGGAGGCAAGTATATTGAAACAGTTTTTGTTTCCACTCAAACTTGAGATACTTTTGGTGTTCATTTGCTATCGGAACAGAGTAGTAAGCATCTTTAAGATCAATAGATGCCATAAAGCAGCCAGGTGTTATAAGCCGTAAGGCTGTTTCAAAAGTATCCATTTTGAAATGGTGATATTCGACCCGTTCATTAAGCTTTTTAAGGTTAAGGATCATTCTAAATGACCCGTCCTTTTTTGGTCGCACAAAAATGGGCGATACAAATTCACCAATACAGTGCTGTGAATTTTTAATAACTTTTTTAGAAAGCAAGGCTGCGATTTCATTATCGATAGCTGCTTGTTCTGATTTACTGCAATTTATAAATCTTTGCGGTTTATTTTGAACAGGGGGTCTGTTAGCTCGAAATTCAATATGAGCATGTAGGGCGATATCTATCAGTCTCTCGTCTGAAGTTATTTTTCGCCACTTTGACTCAAAATGTTTCAATCTACCCGCCTCGAACGTCACTTCGTTATCGGGTGTAAATGTAAGCATACAGCTTCTACTCACCGATTTTACTTCTGAGGCTGTTTGTGCAGGTTTTGCTGAATCTTGGGAATTCTGTATGAGTTTTTTGAATTATCCGAAGAGTATGTTCGTTTGAATTGTCCACGCCCTCGGCCTCTATATCTCATACCACGAGCCCTTGATCTCGTGCGGCTCGCACCTCGGTACTGAGTCCCAATCGTGTGGCCTGCTTTGTTCACCTCTTGTATGTCTTTGACCATTTTTGTGACATCGTCACCAAAAAGCTTGTCGGTAAATGGCACCGTATTCGAGCACAAATGTAGATAATCATGCTTTAGATCATTTTTCATGGCATCTCGTCTTCTCAGGTTCAACAAGCGGTTAGTGTGCCCTAGCAGCGCTAGTGCAAGATCCAGTACTATTTGGAGGTCTACGCTCCCTGCACCATTTATCAATTTCGCCAACTCCTCGACCAGTAGGACAACTGCAGTTGATCCTTTTACTAATGTGCTTTGCAAAGCTTGGAATTTCGAATCCATTGAGCGAGTTTCTGGCCGAATAATGTCCCACACCAATTGGTTTACTCGCACACAAGAGAGGCCTTGGCAATTCTCGGGTCGGTTGAATCGCTTTTGCAATTCATTGATTTTGTCATCAGAGACAGCGTCTCTGAAAAGCCCATTTATCATTTCTGCCAAGTTTTCATCCACTGGCTTATCACACTGTTCTTTAACAGTAAATTTGTTTGCCATGGTTTTGAATACATTAGTAGAACTAATGTTCTGTGATTCATTGCCCGGGCGTTCGTTCTTCTCATGTTTTTTAGTTGGCGTGGTCTCATTTGCACTAATGCCATCAGCGGTATTTTGTGCCTCCTGCATTTGGTTGTCGTCAACCTCATCATAGTCGTAAGTCTCAAGAACGTTGATTCTTTCGCCGAGTTTATTTTGGTTGTCTTTAATTTCCACCAGCATATTCAAAATTGCCGCCATTTGCGGTCCAGTGTTGTTCATACTGGCGCTGGTGTTGGGCGTGGTACTGGTATTGCCATTGTTAGTTTTACAAGAGGCTTTCTGTCTCTTTGTTCCCGTGGCTTCGCCACAGTTTTCTCGTGGTCTCTTATTCTCAGAGTCTTTCAGTAGGCTAGGCGAAGTGGTATTGCTAGTGGACGCCATGCTGGTCATAGCGGTTGTAAAAATCACACGACGTGTGATTGCTTCGCCTTATATTATACACAACGTGTATATCAAAAACCAAGTTGACTGTAACCACGTTACAGGGTGATTGGGTCGTAGGTAAACGTTCACTAGGCCAACGGCTAAGTATGGGGTGTTTTTTGCTACACCAACAGAGTTGTTAACACTTCGTGTTGCTCTGTCAAGGTTTTGCGGTACACTGAAGCTACACGGTCCGTGGTGCTATCTCATGTGGTCACTGAAGTGTGACTGATGACGTAATAGAATCTAGCTTTTGATTTTGAGACGAAATAGTTTAACTAGATTGCAGTGTATACTTATAGGCACTGAACATGTGCAGTGACTGTTGTGTTTGTGTGTTGTTTGTTTTGTTTTTGTTTGTTTATTGGCATTTTTTTATTAAAATAAATTGGAGATGGGGGGGGGACCATTTAATTTTTATTAATTTTTGCCTGTTTTCCCTTTTAAAATCCGACCTTGGCCTGCTTTGGACAATGGGAGCTACCTCACCTGTAGTCCGTGAACTCTGACTAGGTTCCTTCCGCTATCGTCTCCACGAACCTTTTAAAATATACCCTGGCCTAGACCTAGCCCCACTTGTGTGGCCAAGGGACAGGAAACCTGAATCCTTGGCCACACGTCGTCACCCATATTTTCGTCAGCCCACCGATTAAAAAAAAAGAGGCGCATTCCCTAAGAGCGGGTCGCGATTTAAACCACCTCAATGTGTTCACCTACCTCTTATAGTCTTAGCTTGACCTGGGTGTTTTGGGTGATTACATAAATAACAATTTCAAAAGATATTTCAAATCAAAATTTTCAACTTCATCCGAATTAGATTTTCGCGACATGTACTGAGCGCGGCCATTTTGGATTGATTCTAATCGTGCCAATCAATTCATGATGTCACCGGCCGGCCGGGCTGTGGGCGGAGTGTAGATGCACACATTGCAATGGTTGCTAAATACGTATCCGCTCCGCCCACAGCCAAAACACCAAGGTCAAGCTTTATCTTTTAAAATTGTTATTTATTGATCGCCAAAACACCCAGGTCAAGCTAAGACTAAGAGGTAAGTGAACACATTGAGGTGGTTTAAACCGCCGACTCGCCCGTAGGGAATGCGCCCCTATTTTTTAATCGGTGAGCTGAAGAAAACATGGGTCCTGACGTGTGGCCAAGGATTCAGGTTTCCTGTTCCTTGGCCACACAAGTGGGGCTAGAAAACCACCTACTACTGGTACATGTACTACTCACTTAATGGCTTCTCGATATGTTTAAGATGCAACATTGGGCATGAAATTGTACTCACCATCATTTTTTGTGCTCCAAATTGGTGATTTTTTTACGTCTCACTCGGAGAGATCATCCGTCACGACACAGCCATCTCTCATACCTAGCTAGTCTGTGATTTGGACGGGTGCCCTGCCTACCGTGCTGTCGCGGTGCAAGCGATAGATCATGTACAGTGGATTAAATCAACGGCTGTTTAACTGCTTCCATAGTAATCAGTGGTATGCTGTGCGCAAACAGCGCAACACTTGTCCACGATAACCATCGAAAAGTTCATGTATTAAAACATGTACCGTTGGTTATTGGGAACCAACGCTGCACGCAGCATACCATTGATTACTAGCATACGGCTCGCATGTTGGAGAGACCAAACTGGTTATCTATGCACAATGCTGGATAACCAAGGGTTCATGTTTAAAAACATGTAACGATAGCCATTGTAAGAGTTAATGATACAGTCGGCCAGTAGGTTTAGTATTAGTAGTTTAACAGTTTAGGAAACAGTTTGCTAGTTTGTGCTCATCCAGGATGAGCTATTAATTATCACTATGGGAGAGTGTGAACAGGTTTTGCCCTTAACTTTTTCAGTGACTGGCCATCAGGACTAGTTAGCTTAGTTCACTAGTCTATCAGCTTTTTCACTGATCCATGATACCATGTGTTAAATTTAATAAATAGGGATGTTTTTTAACACTAAGCTAACCACTAGCCAGCAGGACCACTTGGAAAGAATTTTGACTGGTCCTGAGGTGTTTTAACTGGCCAGCGGACCAGCGTAAAGGGAGAACGCTGGTGAAAGACTACAATTTCGCTCATAGTGTCATAGTCAACAATCACAATTCTTAAAAGGGGAAGAAAAACCAAAAGAATGAATGGTTGGTGTACAGTCTACTCCCCTTGTCAGAAATACAAACTATACCTAGACTAGTACCAATAGCAGTGGTTTCCTTTTCAACTTAGCAAATTATGTAAGCCTTCTTGCCCTAAATTGTTATTAATGTTGAAAGAAAATTTCATGTTTCACTATCTTTAAAAAATGGGACACCAAGTTTTGGACTCACAAGATCAGAGCTAATTGATTGATTTTTCATTTCTCAAAAAACTATAGCGTTTCAAGCTAACATACATGTACTTCAAGCAAAAGTTTTCCACCATAACCATCTTTATGTCATGCTAGTCATTTTCATTCTGTGCTTTGTGAAAATTTATATTTTCGGTTAAACACCCATGTTCCGACGCCCTGATAATCCGAAATCCCTATGTTGTGACACTTGTATGTTCCAACACCCCATACCCAACACCCTCTGATGTATTTTCCTAATTCTAACCCTAACCCTACCATCCTAGAGTGGTATATCGGAACATGGGTTTGTTGGAAGATGGAGCAGTCACCATACTTTCACTCTTTACTTGTATTAGTGCACACCCTTAAACTGGGTTTTTTAATTTGATCACTGCAGTTAAGGCAAGAAAGTAGCTCCGACTCTGAGCTAGTCTCAGAGGTGGAGTCGGAGAGTTCTGGGGAGGCGGGGACTTCAAGTAACGATGAAGAGGCAGGTAACAGACGTGTGACCAGAAATTCAACTCGCTTGCAGACTAGAGCTACTAATCAGGGTAAGGCAAACGATAGAAGCTGTCGATCGTAGTCTCCCAAGGTATTCTGGCTAGGAGCTGTCCCACATTCAAATGACTGGACTGGGCCCAATTCCATAAAGCTGTTAAGCAGAAAATTCTGCTTAGCAAATTTCTATACTTAGCAAGAAATGAGCGGGGTACCAGTGGCAACAATGTAAACTTTATGGAATGTTGGCTGGTAACCTGTTTCTGCTAAGCAATATTTTTCTGTGCTTAGCAAGTTTTTGTGCTGACAGGCTTTATGAAATTGGGCCCTGTTTGTTTCAAGAGGGGGCTCCAAGGTCAAATTCAGTTTTGTGACTAATTTTTCCGATCTAGGTAGAATCCTAACATTTTATGTAAGTGGAAAAAATAATTAAATACGAGTCTGTTGCATCATGTTATAAAATGGCTTGAATTGTCATTGTATTTGATACTCTCCTGTGCAAATTTTGTCAACATTCAAAAACATCCAGTGACATCACATTTCAGTTCTATGGGTCTTTACATTTTTGTACGATCAATTTTTACTTCAATACTGAGTTTCCATGGTATTCAATAAAAACGGCATTGAATTTAACCTTTTGACCTTTTGACTGGCGCACAAATTCCTCTATTTTGTTGTTGATATCCAATGACGTCCTGCTTCAAATTTTGCTCTGAAAGAGTATCAAATAAAATGACAATTTACACTATTTTTTCATGAGGGTAGAGACAAGCAATTCCATTTCCCACTTTCATAATGACTTTATCTATTGGAAAATGAGTGCATCACAAAAATTATTTTGACCATGAATCACTCAATAGCCAAAGATTCTATGTAACATGTTCTAACCAAGGCGAGAACAATGCTCACTGGCAAAGAAAAAAGTCATTTCTTAGCTCCAGGGCCTGAGGCTAGAGTTTTAAGTCCCGGGACAGTAATCTCATGACCGGACAAGTCCAGCAGTCTTGTGCCTTTTAATTGAATAATAAGACCTCAATGTGAAATATCTTTTAAACAGAAAGAAGTTATGTTCAAATGTTGACTTTAAGTCTACAAGGGTAAATACAATTCCATTGAGTATCAAAATATTTTAACTTATAAGACAAATGAGATAAATCTTCTCTATTTGCTTGTCCAAATAAAAACAATTACATGTTAGAAAGCTCTTTCTTGTGAAAAACCTGGTCTTGTAAAGTAAATTGTGGTCTAGTAAACATTTTGAGCTACAAGCCCTGAAGTCTTGTTGAATTTTACCCCCAAATTCGAGCCCTGAGCTCTTACCTTCCTTCTGTATCCCCTTTGCCAAAATCAAGGATTCAGAAAGACTGAGGGCTGTAGGCCCAAACAACAATTGCCTAGCACTGGGTCAGGCATTCCAATCGTATCCATGTCCAAGAGAATGGTTGTGGTGGTACATGTACATAGGAGAGGAGGGTATTAGAGAATTGAGATCACCTGTAAACAAAAACCCTGAAGGAATAAAGGTTAATCAACAGCCAATCAGAATGATTAAATACATAAAATAAGTAAATGAATAAAAGTTTGGCGCTTGAAACCAAGTTAAGGAATCGCGCTTCTTAAAAACGAAGGTCTGGATATTTTTGTCTGGCACAATGTTTAGATTTGTGAACTCTAGCCAGTGGTCCAGTATACTTAGACCGTACGTACTCCGAGCCCTGGTTAAGAAGAAGACAGGAATAAGAGATCACTGAATCATGGCACTGGTTTGTAAAAACTTACTGAATAGTTACAGTTGTTTGTGTTTTTCTCCTGTTATATGTAGCTCTGTCGATGCAGCCCTATCGGAAGTCACCCCTGAAAGGGCGTAAGAGAAGCTCCAGTGCCTCCAACTCCCCCGAAACCTCCGACACGGACAGTAATCCCAAGCCAGCCATCAAACGCAAACGTGGTCCTCCACCAAAGACCAACAGTGGGGCCACCACCTCAGATGGCGAGTCCAATGGGTCAGCAGGAGCCCCCCACAGCCCGAAGAAGAGGGGTAAAATATCAGTGGAGGACCCCCAAAGCAGCCCTGTGACCAAACCGGGCGTTGCTAAACTGGGCGCGGCCAAACCAGGCGTGGGAAAACTCGGTGTTGTACTCAATGCAGAGATCGAATCGAGACAGAGGAAGAGTAAACTAATTGCTGTTGCTCAGGTTCAAAGGTCACTGGATATTATGGAGTTGAAGTGTCCGGTGCCTGGATGTGATTCTGTCGGTAAGTTTGCGAAATACGATTACAGACTCTTGACCGGGCTCTTTTGAAGGTGACTTATCTGGAACAAACTCTAGAGGGAGCTTATATTGTGAATCCAAATAGCGACCTCGCTACCATTGATAGCGCAACATATCAATACCACCAATTTGCCACTTACCCCTGGTAGGGATGCGCTGAAAAACATGCTTATTAAATCTTTTGTGCGCTTGTATGACGCTTTGTAGTACACGCAGAGTCAAAATGCAAGTATTTTGACGCAATTCCGTTTCAAAGGAACCATGTATTTACACGGTCACCCTAAACTGCATCTATTTAGACATGGCACAAAATCAAAGAAGATTGAGAGGGGACCAGTTGCTCTTTGACTTGATGCCTCTTTTGCAGGCTACTATAAATATGTACTTGAGGACGTGCACCTTGTTAAAATGTGCCACGTATTAGACTAGGCCGTGGCACATTTAATTTAACCAACACCAGGGGTAAGGTGTACGAGGAAGGTGTGCTGGAAAAAAATTGCAAGGTGAGATCGATCACCCCTGGGATTGAGGTTGCTCTGGGTAAGCATCAGTTAAATTAGTATCCTACTAATGAACAGGCTTGATTCTTTAAGGAGGCAATGGAGGCAACTACTTCCGCTGCCAAGTTTCATCACGCTGCTTAATGGTAAGCAAATTTGCTTAAGCGTAAGAGTATTGAACAGGTTAGCAAGAAAATTAGGCGGCCAGCTTGCGCGTTCACCACAGATACATTGTATGCATTGCTACATGTACATCATTCATTTTCATACAGTAAGCACCGGAAGGTTAGCATATCTTTTTGTGTACTTAGGGTGTGAGTGCTCTATGAAATGGAAACTCACACAGTAAGCACAACATCGATCGATAAACAGTGCAATGAAATTGGCCTTAAGTCATTGCATTTTTTGCTTATTGAAATTTCCAGTGAAAATTTATAGCTACTCAACACAACTGTAGAGTGCCCCTTTCCTAAGTAAGGAAAAAACATCCTTGCCCTTGCAAAACAACGTATTAAGGTTGAAGATGCAAGTTGTACTTTTATGATTTGACAACCAGGTCATATCACTGGGAAGTTCAGCAAGCACCGTACAGTCTCGGGATGTCCTATATATCACAACATGACACTGGAGGAGTGCAAGGCACGAGCAGAGACCAGGGCGGACAAGGCCAAGCAGAAGGCAGAGGATGGACGTGAGGATCCAGAAGCTAGCGCTAAGAATCTACGCCAGTCTGTGAGTCGAGACAGCATTCACTTTCTTTCATTTGTTGTCTGTCCATTTCAGCCCTCTTGTTACCAAATTCTTTTTGGCGCTAACAATCACTGATGCCCAGATTTTTTGACCACTCAAGCGTGAAGCACACATTTTCATATAATAGAAATCTTGTGTTGAATCAAAGGTCCATTTTACAAACTCTATTTTCACCTTAAAGATTTCATTTTCAAGTATGGTAAGTAATACAGAAATGGTGTAATGCACGTAAAAGGACCCAGTTACACTTATTGCAAGAAGAAGGGGTTTGCCCCGATGTTTCTGGCAGTGGCTGCTAAATGCACCGCAGCACCTTGTAAACCATAGGAAGGTGCTAAATAAATTGGTCTCATAATTCAAGACATAGCTCTGCTTATCCTCTTGAAAAAGACAAATAATGGCCCATGTAAAACAAATAAGAACCCAGTTTATATTAAATGCTAATGCTTTACCCGCGCCCCCCTCCCACCTCTTGTGTTTCCTGACAGAATCCTGCACGAATGAAGCAGCAGAAGAAGTACCAGGTGTTGGAGCTGAGGAGACAGCGGAAGGAGATGGCAGCGGATCAGAGGGAGAAGAATCGCAACCATAGGGAGGAGTACCACAAGAGCAGAGAGCCCCTCCTAGATGGCTTAACCTCACAGTACGACATGGACTTGTTCAGACAAGCTCAAATCAGGGCGTCCGAAGAGATGGTAAAGTCTTTATTTAAACCGCACCGGCTTCAGTAATTTATTAGGATGTTTCTTCTCTCTTACAAAATCTATTGCCACATAAACAGGCAGGCCCATTAGGTTTACCATTTCACCTCGCACAAGGTGTATATGCGCCAAATTTTGTGACAACTGCGGACCGCCGTCATTTTTTGGGTGGCAGCCAGACAGCTCAAGGACACCTGGCGTTCCATTGTCTAGTTTGCACAGGCATGCACCAAGGCACCAAGGCGAACACCGGGCCAACGAAAGATGTGGCCTCTGTGTAATTCAAGGCATGCAGTTTCAAATCCTGCTCTAGTAAATGTTTCTTTGGTCAATACCCAAAATTAATAAATATATATACACTCATAAACACATATCATTTGTTTATCATTTGAGGAGAGAGAAAATCACAGTGCACCCTACGACGGAGTCTTGAAGAAGATTGAGTTTGGCCGGTTTGAGCTAGGCACGTGGTACAGTTCCCCTTATCCCGAGGAGTACGCCCGCCTCCCCAAGCTCTACATCTGTGAGTTCTGTCTCAAGTACATGAAGAGCACCACCATACTACGGCGGCACACGGCCAAGTGTGTATGGAGGCACCCACCTGGGGATGAGATCTATCGGAAGTGTAACATCTCGGTCTTTGAAGTGGACGGCAAGAAAAACAAGGTACGTATATAAAGCCGGCGTGTCGGGTGTCAGCTTTAATAATGATAGTTGATTCTTGTATAGTGCACATATCATAGCAGCTAGATCAGAGGGCTTTCTCTATTAGACGTAGGTATATTCACTGCAGTCTGCTCCTTAAATTGTACAATGCTGGAATCACTGGTATCCCTCCCGCCACAGCCTGTCTTTCCAGTGCTTCTGATTTAAAGATGGATATGAACAGATGAACGGTGTATTCCAAGCAACAAGAATCATTTAGCCTTCTTAACAATGTATGTACGAACCATTTTTAGCAAAACAAAATTTATATTGGAAGTTTGAAATGATAAAAAAATTCGAAAATAAAAACGACTCTTACGTGTCGAATTTCCGCGGTTTTTCAAAGAAGTTTCAGCATATTGACCGCTGGCGGCGTTGTGTGAAAAAGCTGATTGTATGACGTATACCCGTGGAGACGACCTGAACATTGCACTTTGACCTGTACGTATAGCGTATGCTGTCTGCTGTTTTTTATAAAATAGTGAGGCTAGACTGCATGTCTTTTTAAATGCCAAAATCGTGTGTTATTTATCTCTTGAGTCTTATCATACGGACTCGTATGCGTGTGTACATCGTATACACCTCACGGCATATATACGTTGTATACATACTACTAATGTATATACAGACGGGCGCAGGGTCCAGTCTCGATCCACGGCTGTACGTCATCAAATCGGTGAAATGTTTTATTCATGATATGTAAATGAAGTGATGACGACACGCTCATTTCAGGAAACGGCCGCTGCAATGCAACAGATTCACATCAAATTATTGTCTTTTTAAAAACATGCCTGAAATTTTGAAACTTTGTGTAAGTGAAACTAAGGTCTTTATTACACTCCAGCAAACATGAATTTAAACATGCAGTGTATTTTATTATCTCGTTCATATACATCTTTAAGTTGCGATGGTATCACAACCTGACCATTTTCTGATGTCCCTTTGCAACATAATTATCTCTTTACAACCTCAGCTGCTTAAATAAGCCTTAAGGAGTCAAACCAACACAGTACTGTCTCAGCCCTCTCAGATTTTCATTTATACACCTGGGTGAAGAGAAGCAATTATGGTCAAGTGCCTTGCTATAGGACGTTAGTGTCATGACCAAGAATCTGCCTCTGCAGTTGATGGCAGTACTTAGTGCCTTCTTGTTTGCTGGGTGTTACCAGCAAGGCGGGCAATGTGGCAGAAGAGAGCATCTCTTCTGTGACAAACTAGGTGTTTAATGGTTGAAAGTTGGTTCAATACCACACATTGGTAAGATGCAATCCAGAAATCACATAGTTCTTTTTGCCCTGCTATCAGTTAAAGGGGCTATGTCGTCATGATCAAAGCAGGCCTGTGGCTGCACATGGTATCATAAACTCTCATCCTGTTATTGCCCCATGTGCCTTTCCTGCGTGTCATATCTATGGAGAGCGCTCACGCGTGCTGTAAACTGGGTGAGAGTTCAAAATTTCATACATAGTCATGGGCTCAGATCATGTAGACACAGCCCCTTTAAATTGTCAAGATAGGAGCAGGCTGGGTAGAAAAGGGCCGAGACAAAAGGCAAGACAGGCACTAAGCATCAGCCCAAATGATTACCATCTACAAGTGCAGTATCTACAACCGGGACTGCCATTTTCAATTGGGTCTGCACTGAACAACAAGGACCGAAATTGACACAAACATAAAGTCTCTCTAGACTGACGGATGCCAACACGATGATATCGAGCAATTGGAAATTTGCAAAGTTAGACTTTAATAATGTATGGTATGGTACGCGTTCATGTACAATGACTCGCTTTGTCACAATTTACCTCATAAATCTAAATTCCTCAGACTATAGAGACAGTTGCTACGTGGAATAGGTTAGGGCAAGCTTTTGTATAGCAACCTCTAGATGAGCAAACCTTTGTTCTATTGCGCCACACACAGTTATTCAAAATTGTGTTTGTGTTCTATCTCTTGCGTAACTACGCTATTAAGCTTGCCCTGAATCAGGTGACATAGCAACTAGGCTTATTAGCAGCTGCCTCTGCAGTTTGAGGAGTTCAAATTTAAGCAGTATCTTGTGACTAAGCAAAACAGTGCTTTGCTTTGCTGGTACGTAGAACAAAAAGCCATTCCAACAGCTTTATTCCAGGTACTACATCTCTTTGGAACTCCCTGCCTGTTTCATGTTACCCTTCATCCTACAATCTAGACTGTTTTAGTAGAGGGAAATCAATTCCTACCTTGAGCTCCCCTTAGTTGTTTTTATCTGAAACGTTTTCTTCCCGTAGCCCCCTTACCAAGATGGGCTTTTAGCCCCAAATCAGATATTATTAAGATCTAACTTGCAAATGGCTCATTTGAATTCACTCATTTTCAACTGCCACCAAATTCTTTTTAAATGCTGTAAACTTTCTTGCACTTCTTGGACAGATTTACTGCCAGAATCTTTGTCTTCTTGCAAAGCTGTTTCTGGACCACAAGACCTTGTACTACGATGTGGAGCCATTCCTCTTCTACGTCATGACAGTCAATGACTCCACCGGCTGCCATATCGTAGGATACTTCTCCAAGGTATTATCGGCCAAAAAATTTCATTGTTCCATTCCTAAATTAAGTATCATCCTTCTTTATAAAAAAAATAATAATTAAAAGGGAGTAGAATAGCACGACAAGTTCTTGTTTGATCTTGGTAGTCTTACTTAAAGACTATAGAACTCCAAAGGCTCAATATGGGGACTGGAGCCCTTTCTATTGCAGGAGCGTAAAATATACATGGGCGTCATTTCAGCAAGCAAATGTTTTGTTATTCATGAGAGCGATGGTTATTGTCCGTGCTAATCTATTGTTGCATCAAAAGAGTAGCTTGCTGAAATGGCGTCCAGTGCACATTTCACATTTGAGGCCAAGTTCCCCATCTTGCGCCTTGGGTGCTCTAACATCTGTGGTCTTACCAACCCCAATCTACTCTGCAGAAGTAGATTACTTATGTGACAAGTTCTGTTATTAAAGATCAACTTGAACAAAATCACTTAAACTAATTTGAATATTTATTGGGTTTTTTTTTTAACTTGGTTTTACCCTTACATCGAAATGTATTAAGCACTGTTTACCCAGTCAGTTTCCCTTGTGGTTTATTAATTTTTGATCGATAACAGGAAGCAGCTTCTTTATTCAGAGGACACATCTATTATGATCCTTAATTTCTCAAGAAAAACTTTGAAGATTTGCTAAAAGTGATTGAATCGACGTTATAATTGTTGTTGTTGTTTCGTCAGCAGGAGAAGAACTCATTCTTGAACTACAATGTATCGTGCATCTTGACGTTGCCACAGTTCATGCGACAGGGTTATGGCAAAATGCTCATTGATTTCAGTAAGTCAGTCAGTCTCTCATTCTTTTGTTCCTTCCTCAAGGGTTCCACTTGTTATAGAGCTGCTTTACAGTAAGACAAATTTGCTTAAAGGGATAGGTGTCGAAGGAGGTCTGTGGCTGCTCATGGAATTATAAACTCTCTCCCAATTACTGCACGCTCACGCGCCCTCCCCCTGTGACATATCTATGGAGAGTGCATGTGCGCATGCAGTAATGGGGTAAGAGTTCAATGTTCCATGTACAGCTACAGGCCTGCCTTGATCATGACAACACTTATCTTTTAGTGCAAGCATAATAATAATAATAATAATAATAATAATAATAATAATAATAATAATGGCTTCTTATATAGCGCTCATATTCGTCACTCAGTGACGCTCAAGGCGCTTCAACATTAATTTCCTGCAAGGTATGTTGGGCTTCGTTTGAAGTATGAGACCTACTCCTTTACATAGCACCATGTAATGGTTCACAAGGTGCTGTGGCGCAATATGCAGCCAATCAAACCAGGAACACTGGGGCGAACCCCTTCTCTTTTTGATAAGTGCACTGGGTTCTTTTACGTGCGTTACACAACACACGGGGCCAACGGCTTTACGTCCCATCCAAAGAACGAAGCAATCATGGTTAAGTGTCTTGCTTAAGGACACAAGTGTCACGACCGGGACTCGAACACACACTCTGCTGAGTTGGATTATTCTATAAAGGCAGGTGGTTGGGTCGGCCAATTGGTATCTTTCCTCACCTTCCACCTCTTGGACCTCGTTCGAATCACACTGGGCATGCTGGGGCACTGTGTGGATTGGGTTTTCAGTCTACTACCTTAATTACGTGGGCTTTCCTTGCAACTATTCTTTGTGGTTTTCCTCCCACATCTACAAACAGAAACGTCCTTCCTTGGCTTCTCTCCATCGGGTTTTTGGCTAGTATAATGATTAAGTTTGCTTTTCTGAGAGTCCTTGGCCTCAAAACCAGAGCTAATAAATGAAAGGAAAAGGAAATGAAATGGCAATGTGACATTCTGACATAATAGTAATAACCCATATCGGCCTGACTAGTCACAGTACATAAACACTGTTTCTGCCTAACCCCAAGTAGTGCTTACTCCTAATTGAATTTTGTTTGACTGATGATGCCATTTCAAAACGAAAATGCACTATGTACGTACTTGTAAGGGGCCGTTCACAGTTATCAACATTTTCACAAGTGTACAAAGAGTACACTTTTTCAAGACCCCACCCCTCAAAAAAAAAAAGTGTACGAAAAAAATGTTGATTTTTTTTCACCAAGTCTATATATAGACACTTGCATGTAATTTAAAGGGTTTTTGTACCTTTTGTAGATCAAGTTTTTGGCTATGACATGAACCCATGTTTAGTTTAAGCTTCATACAATGTAAGTCGTCAAGTTTTTGAGAAAAAAAATTGAAAATCACAGAGCAATTTTTTTCAGGAGAGTCTCGTAAATATCAACATTTAAATTTGTTTTAAAAAGCGTACAGTGGGCATTAACCCCCTCCCCCCCAGCGTACCGTTTGTACGCTCGTGAAAATGTTGATAATTGTGAACGGCCCCTTAAACATGCAAAAATTGTCTGTACATGGGTGATGATTGTGAGATAATGCAGAGAACCTGAACAAAATTCTTTTTTAATTTTTAATTGAATGCCACAAATAATTGGCAGACTAATTTGCGCAATACCTTAAATGCAAGCTTAGACAGTATTACACGTTTACTCTCATTCTATCACACTGCTCTGAAACACCCTATAGCATTCAGAGTTTTTTGCTTTTATTGTAGCTAGCAAAGTAACGAAATAACAACAACTAGAAGCCTGTACATTGGAAATGATGTAACTGTTTCTGCGTTTCGTGGCATTTTAGAGTGAATTTTTGTATTGTTATCTGAACGGTAAAAATGTAAACGTGTAACCGGACAGCTGGGCAGTTAACCGTGTAATCAGCACAGGGTTATTTATAACTGTCCAATATCTATCATGAAACTAGATAATTAAAGTTTAAATCTGAATTTGGGGGTCAAATTGGTCTAAAATTTAACCTAGCAACTTTAATGTGTTCCTACTTGACTATTCCCCCAGGTTATTTACTTTCCAAGCGAGAAGAGAAGATAGGATCTCCAGAGAAGCCTCTCTCGGATCTTGGACTGATCAGCTATCGTAGCTACTGGAAGGACGTGGTGCTTAAATATCTCAGCAAGTTTAGCGGCCGGGAAATCTCCATCAAAGGTATTTTCTCTTTTCCTCTCCCAAGCACTGCATTACATATCTCCAACATGCTTGTGTCATACAATACCTTAATAGCTTCACAGAATTTTTATTTGTAAATCCTGCAAGCATGACGCAAGGTGTGTCTGATTGTTTGGTTAGGTATCCAGTCTCTCCTTTCCCCCATACACAATGAAATTGTCGATTTACACCACTGATCTGTATTTTCCACTTCCCCAGACATCAGCCAGGAGACGGCCATTAATCCATACGACATCGTCAGCACCCTCCAATCCCTCAGTATGCTCAAATACTGGAAAGGGAAACACCTCGTGCTGAAACGTCAGGACCTCATCGACCAGTACCTCAGCAAGACGTCCAAGAAAAACAGCCTCAAGACGATTGACCCGCTTTCGTTGAAATGGACTCCACCTGTAGGCGACACAATCTAGATCAGCTTCTCCGTCGGGATCGTAAGTCATCGGATATTAGTTTCAGTGTGTCTTGGGAAGATTCCTGAAACAGTGTGCCCTCTAGAGTTTGAAGCCAGAGACGCCATTTTCCCCCAAAGCAGTTGACTTAAAACAATCACACTCACAACTAAGCACCACCTTTGCAGTTTAGGCCTTTTCAGTGGCTGACATAAACTTGAAAAATATTCACCAGCCTCACAAAAACTTATGCAGTAAACACAGACAAATATAATCTTGCTTGCCAACCGCCAGCAAACTTAAGTACTTGCGGTCATCAACGGGCCCTTCGAGACGACTAAAAACCTACCTGTTGACCCCTTCCAAAGATGCACTGCAAAAATTTGCCTTTCGTGGGAAAACACTCTATTGCGTACCACCCATAGTGGAACCGGATTGAATTTACAACTTCCATCGACTATTAGCAAGGTCTTATAAAAAAAAAAAAAAAGCAAGCGTCAAGACAGTTGATGCTTCATCCCTAAAGTTGACCTGGAATGGTTGCAATATCTAGACATGTGTCCCAAGACCTGGATTACTGGGGTGACAGTGGACACTATTTTGTGCAGTGTTTGGGCACAAGAACCCACTGTGACTGAAATGGCACTGAAGCCATCACCTCAGTGGGATGCACATGAAGAACAGATTTAAGACAATTTAATCCCAAGTCACTGTGTTGGACTCTAGCTATCTGATGGGATGGCAATACCCTCTGAATATGAACGGTGGCTCATTTAAAGTGGCTGCTGTCTCCATTGTGTGCTCGGTCAGGCAAAGGAACCCTTCATGCCAATATGACAGCCACTTGCAGTACCTCAGCTGGACAAACAAGGTGCGAACAGCTTCGAGACAATGGAGGTTTTGTTCTCAAAGTAAACTCACATAAAGCCCCCCCCCTACACTAAAGTGTTCCCTCCTGTTGCTGACAATCTATATAGGATTTTCTCAGTCGCCTGGTTCTCTTCACTAACAAAAAAGGAACCGACTAAAGCTCAAATGTTTGGACTCTTTTTTTATTTTGTGTGTAAATCCTAAAAACTGTTGGATAAGCATAAGCTTTTTTATCATTGTCGTAAATTGTTTTTATTGTGGAAACATAACAATGCAAACTCAGTGGCAACGCAAGCAGAATGATCTGCACCAAACCCAATCCCTTTTTTCATGTGTGTCAAGAACCCATGTGTCTACATTTCAATCGCTCACATAATAATAAATGTAATCTTTCGTAGGGGGCGTCGTCAAAAGTCGGGCATGCTCTCCCGTGGGCACACACTGGCAATCCATCGGACCTCCAGAACGTTTCGCTAGGTCGCATTATTGTGCTGAAGTACTGGAGTAATCCTCTATGATTGAATATGCACATTACGCGCATTTGACTGTTCAAATGAAACATTCTGGTGGTCGAGCGGGACTGTCCATGTGCATGTTCTGGTAAACAGTCCAATCAGAACGTTCCTACCGCTCCGACCTTTGCGGCGCCCTTTGAAAACTCTTACTCCAGAGACCTGCTTGACTACAGGTGACCTCAATCCTCCACTATCCTCCTCTCCTATGTCACTTCACAGTGACTCCAACTCCTAAGCATACAAACTGCTGATTTCATCCTCGGTTCTAGAATGTAGTTTACATGGAACAAATCAAATGAACCCTATCCAAAAAACCGCCTTAATAGTATCCTCTTATTCAGAAGGACTGAGGGCTGTAGGTCCAATAACAATTGCTTGTCACTTGGTTACGCATTCCAATCTCATATGATATAAGCCCAAACACGTTGATATGAAGTGACATATGAAGAGTGGAGGATGGAGGAGGGAGGAGGGTCGAGTTCATCTGAATCCTTGTGGGCCAATGGATTAAGCTATGTTTTTTTCTGAAAATAGTCAATGGTGTAACCTCAATGGTATTACTGCAAGGTTTTGGAAATCATATACGGTGTGTATTTTTTTGCTTGTGTGGTGGAACATTCATAGGCTGTTGTTTTTATAAAGTATTTATTGAAATCTGCAGCATTGAAGTGTTCTTTACCGCCCTTAATTCGGTAGGATTCCGTGAAAGATTTGAAGGAATGGTGGTGATGTTTGACACCCGCTCTGGGAAAACCCGAAACCTCTCAGCATTTGCAAAAAATGAGCAAACGGCCATGCAGAGGACAATAACATCTAATACAGGAACCACTTTGAGATGTTCATGTCACCATGTAGAGTATTTTCAATAAATTCTGAAAAAGAAACATTATGAAAAATTATTGGGAACAATGTTGATTTTCATAATACCAAAATCTCACTTTTGAAAAATTTCAAAGTTTTAAGGGTTTTGCCGGAGCTAGTCACAGTTGTACGGAAAGTATAATGTATACTGTAGTATTTTCCATTCATTTCTCTATGTGGAGAAAATCTGCATTAGCTGCATATTTGCAAAGGAATTGTTGACATTTCTAATGCTCCAATAACTAGGTACATGTACACGCAGTCATGGTTAAGAAGAATGGATTTAACTTGCAAATCCCAACTTCTCATATCCATAGAGGTACTTTAATGCCAAGTGAGGGCGCTGTTCTGTGAAAGGGAACCTCCAAGTTGGCCAACACAAAAACACCCTTTTTAAGGCATTGCCACTCATGGGAGTATTTCTAGCTCTCTTAGTGGTATTAAAATCTACTTGTTTCTTGGCAACTTTTTTTCATTGATGCACTTAAATAAGGTAGGCTTTAACGATGTTGATATCAAGGCCTGGGTCTGCGTTGCCCAGGTATTGACCTTCGGGCCCGGTCAACAGTTTCCCACAGATTTTAAGATATTTCCAATAGCAGTGTCCTTTGCAAAATGAAGATGGCCATGCCCTCGCAAAGACGAGATTACAGGCTTGGACATCCCAGTTTTCTCTTACTCGTGTCTTCTAAGCGGCTGTAATCTGGTTGAAACAAAAAGCACCCCACGAGTTGCTGAAATGTACATGTACCGTAGTGTCTACCGGGAAGGCTCATTTCTGTTGACATGCAGGCCAGGCATTTCAGTGTACAATTCCCCCTTGTTAAAGCAAAGCAACATGCTACACAAAATATACCAGTTGCTACTCGAAAACAGTCGTATTGCCACTCGATAATTAGGATTCAGTGTGCACAAAACATGTTCAGTCTTACACAAATTGACGTTATACAAAGTTCCTTAATGAACTCGTTCCTTGCATTTCACATTTTGTTATCTTGAAGCGGTTGCAACTTGTCATGTGAACATGAATTCAATTTAATAGAGAGACCAACAGGAACGTCTGTGAGGATATTTCGAAGGGGCACTGTGTTGCACTTGGGCAGTGTCTAGGTTTACAGACGCAATGGCTTTCCAGATATGTCAGGTCTGATTTGTGTTGTGAAAGAACAATAATGTGTAATATTAGCCATTTGTCAAGTAGTGGACACTTTTGTACGGAGCTAGCTCCGGAAGTGTCATCCAACTTGATGAGATCTTGAGGTAGTTTACTGCAGGATGATGACATCATGAACCAAACGATGACGACAAACCGGTAAAATTTATCTCGAAATGACGATATCTTGAAAGTAGAATGTCGTCTTCGAGATATGTTTTATATTGGGATGTCGACATCCTACTTTCACGATGTCGACATCCTACTTTCATGATGTCGACATCCTGTAAGATAAATCATCTCAGGATGTTGTCATATTACGTTGATGATGTCAACATCATGCTGTAAATTATCTCAAGATCTCAGCATGCCGGATGGCACTTCAACAGCTCCGTACTTTTTGTTGAATCCACAAACACGCAGTTTTCAAGTTACGCATGCCAATGCAGTCACTTTTATTTCTTCATGTGTCTAAGTTAAACTCGTAATACCACAATAAAACAACACTTCTTTGTTAACACTGTGTACAGTTGTCTGTTGAACTACCCCATAAGACCAGCCAGAGACTTGTTTAGACCTTGTGCCTTGACGTCATCACGACGATGGAACAATAAACACAACAAAAGGAAGCTTCATGTAAGAATAGACTGGTCCCCTGTCTTTATCCGCAAGGTCCATTAAGGCTGTGCTCGAATTGTCGTCAGAGGCTGCGGCTACAGCTGGTTCGCTGCGTCATCGTGCGTATTGGACTCCTTAGCAACACACTAGGCAACAGCCGTAGCCGTAGCTGTAGCCATCAATTCGCATTGGATAGAAACATGCAAAGACGCATAACTACCAGACTGGTGATACTTAACGGTGCACGCACACTATTATATATGACATGAGAGGGTCAAAGATACATCTGGCAGGCGACCTACATTTTTTTTAGGCCGGAATATGGCTTTATGCACGAGCTTGGAAGTTTGACGTCGGAGGTTCTGGTGGCTACATGTAGGTACTCGCGGCTACATGTAGGTACTAGCCTGAACATCTGACGTCACACTTCGAGGCTCGTGAATAACGCCAGATAAAAGCCTGACCGGATGTTGCCAGATGAACCTTTGACCTCACATTCATTTCACGCTGATATTCTCAGTCAATTCACACCTATAAACAACATGGTGTGCACATATGGACACGCTGCATGCAGACGATCAAAAGTGCAAGCTGACAAATTGCATCACCTTGGACCAATCACAGCACATCATACACTGTATATGGAAATTTTACGTCACAGAACGTTTATCCAGTGAAATCATTGTATCCAATGAAATCATTAGGCCTGTAAGACCAGTGCCTGTCTCTATCCTTGCGGATGAAGACAGATTATCAGTCTACCCCATTTTGAGCTGTACGCGAAGGCGCCTCAATGCAATGACGTCACGTAAAGGTCTTCTTTTTTTTAAGTGACAAAAATGAACAATGAGCAATGAATTGACGGCGAAAGAGATTACAAAACATCACACACAGGCACGGCTGCATGGACCAAAGTGGCTAGAGAAAGAGAGGGAGAGAGAGAGAGGCAGAGGCAAACACAAGCTTTATGGGGAGGGCTTTGCTCTATGGTCCAACAGGTGGACGAGCTACAGCCTTGATGACGATGATTGATAAAAATGAAAAAGCCTCGGTTTGGGGCTTTAATCTACAGGTTTTTTTTTCTTCATCAGATCAATGGAAGTTGCTTTAATCAGCTTCATTTACACATGTTGACCTACAATGTAGCTTTTCTTATGTCAAGTATGTATACATTTACCAACGGTTTACTAAGCATCGTTCAGATCTCTAAAAGCCATCTGCAGGTAACTGATATCGCCACACAGTAACTGTTCAATGGTGTTATATTCAGGGAAGGTAGACATGACCGGGGACATGAATGTGTGTCGCCATTCATGAAAGGGCCCGGGCCGCGAGTTTGACGAGATTCCCCCATCTCGTTCAGCCTTCCACTCGAACTGGAAACCACTGCACGGGGGGCTTGAACATGTAGTATCGTATTGCACCTCAATGGACAGACCATTTTGCCACGTGATAGAGTCATACCGGAACTGTAAGTTCATTTGCATTGATTTTGAAATCCGGTGCAGCGCTGTGAGTTTAGCTGGGCATGTGCTTGGTGCAAGTTTTCTGAATCGTTGCTGTCCTGGATTCCGGTAGGTATAAATAATTATATGGAGAAGAAAAAAAGCCAGTTTTAGGAGGGGCCCCAGATTTAAGGTAGATCAAACGCCGCCTATATATAACTATATTTTGTATATAAGATATTGTAACTAAGATATTGACTAATAGGGAGACCGTTAACATAGGGCTGGATAGCTCAGTTGGTAGAGCGCCGGTACGTTAATCCGGAGGTCGTTGGTTCAAGTCCCGCTCCAGTCAATTTACTTTGTTCAAACCCAAACTATTTAAATAAAATTTCCCAGTCAGTTTCCCTTGTGGTTCATGACTTGATATTTAATATAAAAAAGTCGCATCCCCTTAAGGTGATCCCGTGGCTGCCGCTTCCCAGGTTGAATCGTAAACGTGGGTGTGATCCCTGGCTACACGGCAGTTAACGGTTGTATGGCTTCTGACTGGCACCCCGAACAAAGATATTGACTAATAGGGATACCGCCAACATAGGGCTGGATAGCTCAGTTGGTAGAGCGCCGGTACGTTAATCCGGAGGTCGTTGGTTCAAGTCCCGCTCCAGTCAATTTTACTTTGTTCAAACCCAAACTATTTAAATAAAATTTCCCAGTCAGTTTCCCTTGTGGTTCATGACTTGATATTTAATATAAAAAAGTCGCATCCCCTTAAGGTGATCCCGTGGCTGCCGCTTCCCAGGTTGAATCGTAAACGTGGGTGTGATCCCTGGCTACACGGCAGTTAACGGTTGTATGGCTTCTGACTGGCACCCCGAACAAAGATATTGACTAATAGGGAGACCGCCAACATAGGGCTGGATAGCTCAGTTGGTAGAGCGCCGGTACGTTAATCCGGAGGTCGTTGGTTCAAGTCCCGCTCCAGTCAGTTTTACTTTGTTCAAACCCAACCTATTTAAATAAAATTTCCCAGTCAGTTTCCCTTGTGGTTCATGACTTGATATTTAATAACTATATTTTGTATATTATATAATACAGTGTAGCACGTTTTGGGTTTTTTATTTTATTTTTTTCACCAAGGCTTGAACACCTTCAGATGATTTGGGTGCGTGGGTGTGTTTTTTTCTTGACATTTAACACGAGGATTTGTAACAAACAAACAATAGGTCCACGGTTGCTATTACAAAGGGAAATAATGGGATCCACGTTTTAGGCAGGACATGGAGTTGAACAAGGAAGGGCCCACAATTAGAGGTCATTACACACTTGCGTGGGCTTACGCGAGCGCCCCTTGGGAATTCTTTTTTTCAAACTGGACCCTGCTAGAAAATTCTTTTAGAAAAAGAAATAATAGAACAACAAAAGCAGGACCCCACAAACTGGATCCGTAAGGTTGGGTGTGTGTGCACGTGTGTGAGCGTGTCTACCCGTTGAAACCGAGGACTTTAACAAAAGGGATCCGGGTGTTTGATAGAGCGAGGACGTCCTGGCTTCGTTTTCGTGTACAAAACCAATGTGGACGTCACTAAAAAACACTAACTCCAAACAATGGGAGTACAAAGAGAAGTCCTCGATATACGGGAGTCACAAACATGTGTGGGTGAGAGGGGGTGGGGTCAGACAAGATACACAGTTCTTGACAAAAATGAATTCACACGAAACATAATCAGAGTTACTGAATTTTCAAAACATTTTCAGTGAAACTTTTCTTTTTATTGTATTAAGCATTTGCTACACAATACGATAAGGCAGAATGTGTACATTATGATCGATACTGATACTTGAAGTACTACTACTAGTCAACAAAAAAACAACAACAATAACAACCAACAAATAAACAAACAAATACACAAAATAAACATTGCGACTAGTCAAGATGAGCAACACCACAATTTTGGGACACGTGGATCAACAGTAACCTGTCCAGTAACATTTTGATTATACTGAAAGTTTCTTTATAGACAGTTTGCAATGACATCATCCAGCCGCCGTCTTGGTAAACCGTTTGTGAAACAATGGTTACGCGCATTTTCTGTACGCGCGGCTCACAGTACGGGCCAAAGAGCAACCTTGTTTTGACTTGCACGCGAGGGCGCCCTACTCCTGTGACGTCATGTGCAGAAGGTCTATTCCCAACCCTAGGATACATTACGCTATGCCTCAAAATCCTTCATTGTTCCCCCCCCCCCCCATACCCCATCCTGGATACGCAACTGCTGATCAGCGTGAGGGAAAGCAATTCCCATCCCATCCCAGACACAAAGAAGAGTATAATTTTTTTGGCATTTATTTTCGGGGTTCGTACTCAAAAATGTAAACGTTCGTTTTGCATCATTACTGAATAGGCTTGATTTATCGGTTATACACGCAGATTTTATCAGGTAACCTTTAACCCTTCCCCGGAAAAAAAAGATGTCTCAGTGTGGGCCAGGTTCTAATAATTATCGATTCATTATAAAATGTGTCCCCAAAAGTGGGGCAAGTTCTTATATGCAATTCTTTACAGGTAAAGGGAGAAGTTTCATTGAAACACACAGACGTAGCCAGCGATGGTTGCTCAATTAGAAGGAAAATTGCATAAATCAACCACAACATACAAGTATGAGGGGATCTGGCACCCATAAACTTAAATAATGTTGGTAAAATGTAATAAGTGGTAGTGACCGCTGGATGTCTTTGTTACACCACAAAGGGTCAAGTTCATTTTTGTCTTTCTAGCCTCGGTTTGAACAAACAAACAAGGTGGCTGCACTGTCAGATCAGCTTTAGGCTAGCTGCCTTTTAATATTAGCACGACCCTATAACAGTTCAACATAACAAACCCCCTATTTTGCCGCGTTTCCTCAAGACCTCATCCACCCATATTCCCAGTCACCAAGGACACGCCCCTCGTGTAACCCCATACCTGTGTGGGGACTACATGATGAACCAACCTATAAATACCCGTCAAAAGGTTGGCAAATAAAAAGAGAGCGATTTATTTTGCCGTCGACTACAAACGATTGACATTTTGCAAGTGGTAACTCGAGAACTGGCGTGCAAATATTATACAGTCCAGTATAAATAATCGTCGGGGAATCTGCTAGTAAAATTCTGCCGGCACAATGGGGGCTTTTAGCTGTTCGCCCACTTGGCTTGATCATCATTACAACACTGACAACCTCCGGTATTGTTCTGCTCCGGGGCAGTAGAAAGCGCTGGTGTCGCCATTAGCCCAAGGGTTTATTAGTCTTCATTCACGGCACACCTCTATGAGATATTTGATAGCTTTACAATGCCGTAATTGCGACGTTGCAGCCGCCAAGATTTTCAAAACCTATTCAGGAATATTGGGTTTAACACCAGAGAGAGCGGCGGTGATATTTCCTCTCTGGATGCAGTTGTTGACCACATTTTATTATTTTTTTTTCTTCTCTTGATGGAAACTGTTCACGGTTGTCACCAGTGGTTAACGTTTAGGTGGTTCCCAGAGGTGAACGTTTAAGATCTATCAATGTTTGTTCAAAGCCACCGTACAATACCACACTGCAGCAGCCGCCTTTATTTGATATCCATAAACCGACATTGACAATGCTAAGTTCATGAGAAAGCATCAGACTCAAGTCCTATTTTAGGATGAACTTCTGCTACGTTAGTTTTACAGAATAATATGAATCCCCTAAAAATAACCAAGTACAAATAAATAGATAGATAGATAGATTGATTGATAGACAAAACGAATCATAATAACACTAATGCATGAATGAACAAGAGAAAAATAAAATAAGTAAACAAATAATTTAAAACATGTCTGCATTACGAGACAAAAGGGCAATTTTGTCAACCATTTGTCAACGAGTTCTAATATCATTTGACCCCATGATTTTTTCCCAAGCTTTCCTTTAAAAGAAAGAAAGAAGAAGAAAAAGAAAGAGAAGAAGCGGGAAAACACTATTTACATGAAAGTTGATGTACAAAGAATTTCTGCAAATGTTTGAATCCGAAATACTGTCATTTTCTGTTATTTAAAGGGAGGGTACACCTTTGGTAATTACTCCAAACAATTATCACCAGAAGAACTTACTTGGTAAGAAGCACTGCAGCTGTTGACAATGTGTAACATTTTGAGTAACGATTCCCTTCCCAATAAGGAATGTGGTTTTATTAGAGAAAGGGACCCGCATAAATTTCAATCTGAGAAACTGTTCATGCATGAAAAGGTTTCTCAGGTTGAGTATTCCATTTACGGATTATTCTTCCTGCGTGGACATAACCGCTCCAGATTGTTGGCGATATCTCAAAATTGGTAGCACCTCTTTAAAATGAATATTGTCAGAGGTTAGCTTATACAGGATTAATACAATCGAACGGTTCAATCAAAGGTACACATTGCATAATGTTGCTAGAACGCTTGGGTGTTATTCTAATGGGGGCAATGACCGTCCCACTGGCAACGCTGACCGTTCCAAGTGGACACTGACTGTTCCCACAATAACCTCTTGGGTGCCGAAAGAAAATATTCCGGTTTAAAAATACCGATTGTGTGCACAATAATACTGGCAGGCATACTTGTGTGGCCTTTTACGTGGATTTAAAACTCTACTAGTTTTATAATAACTTCGATGTCAACCCTACAGATTGAAGTTTGCCCTCAGCATTACATTATTAAAAGTTGATAGAAAATGAAATCATATTTGCTATGATTGATGGATTGTATTCGTCCCCCATGGCATTTTATAAACAAGCATTTACGGTAGTTTACCTCTATCATGGGGAACTAGAAAAAGAGAGTGTCGTTGCGTAAAAAGCCCCACTTTTTTATTTTAATGTTTGACAATTCAGCAACCATTGCATCATTTCCACAAATACTTTTGATCTAAAGCTACAATTAATTTTTCTTATATCGACGGGTCCGCCCTTCGTACAAATCTTGGGAGCTTTCTTGACGTTGAGGAGCCCAGCAAGAATGGGAACCGTGTGCCGCCTCTTGTCGTCCGATCTGGGGGAAAAGAGCAGAAGAGAAAGAAAAATCAAAATCAGTTTTACATGAGCAATTCAACTTATAAACTTGATAATATACACTGTAATCGAAACGAATGCAGGGTGGAAATAGGAGTGCAATCCAGGGACAGTTATGGACGTCACCCTCTAACTTTCGCTACTGCTATTTCTTTTAAAAGTATTGTCCTCTTATTTCCCTTGCAAATTTGTATTTGTTTTCCGTAGGGGGATAGGAGCTAGACAAAAATTTGGGTGCTAAAGCCCCCAAGATCCAAATAGAACCGCGCCCGGTACAACCCCTCTGCAAAAAAGTTGCCAGCAAGAAGTGGCTTCAATACATTAAACAGGATACACCGCATGCAAAGGCATGCTCGCTTGAGAAAGTTTACTACCTTGTGTAGTTGACCGTGGAAACACATGACTAAAACAAAATGGCCGCACGGTGTTCTCAAGTTAGGACATGCGAGAATTCAAGTTTTTGCTTCTTAAGGTTAATGTTTTCCCTTTCCCTTAGCTTAGGAGGCTGGTACCACCGGAAAGAAGCAAACCCGCAACCCCTGCCTACATTAGCCACATCATCAATCATTTGTTATCCTGACAGCTACAATAAGCTGACTTCATGTAATTGGTTGGTACTTTCCTACAGCTTGATCAAATATTCATGGTCCATCCCCACGAGAGGATGACACTAAAGCTATCCTGCAAATTGGCACATTACCAATTCACATCCTAATACCCGATATTCAACTATTCCGAAAGTTGGCACATTGCCAATTCGCAACGCGCATTCTAATGCCGTGATATTAAGAAAGAAAATGACTATTGCAACGAGCGCTGCCTGGAATCAGAATAATAATCTGGATATCGGAGATTACAATTTGATAGGAACAAATCCCTGAAGGTGTGAATCACAATTTTAGTAATCAGCTTATTAGAGGCACAGTGGCAAGGATCAAACGACTTTCTAAACGTCCATCGGATGTAAATATGGAAAAATCACAAGTTATGTCAGTCTAACATTACTCAACACAGCCAATTCAGTGTGACAACAGCAACAACTCTGATATAAAGAGTATGTGCTCAATTGGAAAGGAGTTTAGCAAAGTAAGAAAAGAGAAAGGAAAACATAAATTAATAAAAATTAAACAATAAGAACTTAAACGGGTGAACAATATTTCTTTGTGGTCTATCAAAAGCTGAATAAATGTTAAATTAAAATTACAACTTGGCCCAGCCGATAACTGAAAATTGATAAATAAATAACAAGGAAACAATTACCCCTAGAGCAAATCTAACAATATGCCCTTAATTAAAACGGTATAGACAGTAAACAACTATATATAGAGCAACCAAAAACACTTCGGCATTTAGGTTTAAACAAACAAATAATTAAAAATAGCCATTTTGATTACTGAAAATTCACCTTTCAGAAGTCGTTATAGGGTCAAATATTTGACAGAACACGAATACGAAAATGGTACAGTATAACAACAAGGAGACAATTATTGACGTTGTCGGTCAGTGTATGACCCGGAATCTGTGTCAAAACGACCCAGAAATGAGTCAAACTGATGCAAAATTCGAGTTGGAACCCCATTTAAGAACCAGTTTACGGGTCAGCCTGACCCAGAAAATAGGCCAGGTTTCCTGAGGCCCGGAATTCGCGTAAAATCTGACTCAGGAGTTCTTTATTAAAAAAGTGTAAAGAGCGCACGACCTCGTTCATTTATGTTTCGGTACTAACATAGAAATACGTTTTACAGACAGTGACAGAAAAAAACATAGCATGTTTCAATAGCGAGTTGTGAAAAATTAACCGGCAAATTGAATAGGATTATTCTTGAATGAGGGATGTCGCCACAGTCTAAAGCATATACCCATTAGCCTGTTTGAGATAATGGCAGAAATTAACCGGCAAATTGAATAGGATTATTCTTGAATGAGGGATGTCGCCACAGTCTAAAGCATATACCCATTAGCCTGTTTGAGATAATGGCAGACACCAACAGAAGTACATTGTTTGGTGTGTGTGTACAGACAGATTTACCCAAACCAAACAGCGCCATCGTAATGTGTCCACCAAGTTATCTCAAAATTGCTGATGGTGTCTACTCGTTCACCAAGATGCTTAAGCTCCTATCTGAACTATTCCGACCATCCTGATAAATTATAAATACAATGTTATAAAGATGCTAAAATAAAATTAACCTTTGTTCAAAGTAAACACCTCTGTTTGTCAGAGAAGAAAGTGTAATGATGGTTGTTTACAAATCAGATGTGTAATATACTCTAGTAAATACGATTATCCATTTACATCCGAGCCATGAATAAAATGCATACGTCTTCGCATGTTATTCTTTGAATTGAGGGGATTGCTCGGGCTGTTACCTTTCACAGGTTGTGCTTAACACGTTATTTCCATACAAAGTGCGAATGAATATCATTGCTTATCTATCCATTTATTAAAAACACTTCAAGACACAATGTTGATTATTTCATGATATCATAGCTTACGGGTATTTTTGTT
Source organism: Pisaster brevispinus (assembly GCA_023634235.1). Classification (NCBI taxonomy): domain Eukaryota; kingdom Metazoa; phylum Echinodermata; class Asteroidea; order Forcipulatida; family Asteriidae; genus Pisaster; species Pisaster brevispinus. Next base: position 6,996,073 of record JAMKCF010000016.1, on the reverse strand, counting down.
TAGTATGCCAGTGCCCCTGACTCGATTTCTGGTCTACTAAAATACTTTGGGTGTGGGTTCGAAACCCAATAATGACAGTTGTGTCCCTGTACACTTTCAAAAGGGGCTCCATTGTCGAATTCAGTTTTGTGATTTACTAATTTTTAGAGTCTTTATGAGACTGGAGAAAAATTACAAGTCACTATATAACCTCACGCTAAAACGGTGAAAACTGCCACTGTGTTTGATAAATCCCTCCAGTGCACTTTTTGACAGAATCCAGAAATGTTCGATGACATCACATTTCAAGTTTTGATGTCCTTGTCATTCCTGAATTCTGATGTTATTCAATCAGAACAGCATTGCATTGACCTTAAGACTGGCGTAGAAGAAAATACCTCTTTGTACATAAATCGCACTGTAAAAGAGTATGAAATGAATTGACATTTGAAAGTACAGACCCATTTGACGATGGCATCATCAGTCAACTTTCGCTCTGGATCATCATCAAATAAAATGACATTTTACACAATTTTTAAAGTGAGGTTAGAGACTTGTAATTGTTTCCCCACTTTTATGAGGACCCAGTCTATTGGAAAATGGGTGCATCACAAAACTCAATTTGACCTTGGAGACCATCTTTAACTATGGTTGCTTCTCTTAGTCCATGAGTGTTGCCATGATCTCCGCGGGGCAGAGAGGGTCAGATATTACATTAGATTCAGTTCGATGAGTTCGGTAGCACCGGGAACTGAGATGGACAAGGACTAAAATGAATAGCTCAGAGACCGTGGCAATGACGTCCATAATGTTCCATATTTGCTGACTCCCGCTCTATTTAAAAACCTAATATCATTCCTTTACCACGGTGTTTACATTTCTGTCTAAAATGCAGTCGATTCATAGATCAATGGGCGACGCAATACAAAGCATTTAAAAGCGTGGAATGAAAAAAAAAAGACACCCCGGAAACCCAGTTTCATGGCTCTGCTTCATGGAGAATCATGAGCTTTTTAACGGCCAATAGACTATATGTGCTTTACATGGCATCATAAGCACATACTTTTTTTTTATTTAATTGAATTTTTTTTTAAAAGAGAGATATCGCTTGGCATCACAAGGCCGAACGGCCACGCCAAGGTGGGGGCTACACTTAACCGATTTGGGCTATCGACCCGAATCAACTGTCAACAGGGGCACGTTGCCATCTGGGGCTGAAGCTGGGCTACCCCCCATCACAGTCTGCAAGGAGGTAGGCATGAGTATCATCCGGTCGGAGCCAAGCTGGTAGAACAGAATGCACTATAAACATTCCCCACTTTTCACGAAGCAATTATGGTTAAATGCCTTGCTCTGTGGCACAAGTGTCACAACTGAGACTCGAACCCACAGTCTGCTGCTGACAACACCAGAGCTTGGGTCCGGTGAACTAGACCGCTCGACCACAACAAGCCACAAAAGCACAGTGCCATGAAATTGGGTCCAGGCCTGGGCGTATGGGGGACTCTTTTTTTAGAAGGGGGGGGGGCAGAGGGGTTAATTTGCCCGATTGCATTATTGCTTTTATTGTTTAAATTGTCCTGTTTCTCAAGCTTTTGATTTTGGACTTGCGGGTTCAGAACTATTCTTGTTTTAGTCGTTTCCCAAAACCATAGTATTTCAAGATCCAATTATAAAGGGCTGTTTTCCCACCACGGTCTTCTTCGTACCATGTACGTCAGAACCACGTGCGAATCTGTGAACTTTTAAATTTCAATTTTACCATTGTTGCGCACAATCTTTAAAACTATTCACAAAATCATCCTTGCATAATCCTGTTTCCCGACAGACACATTTTCCGCTAATGATATATACGTTGAGGCAGACCTATAATGTTTATACATAAGAATTATACACACGCAAGCTATAAAGAGATTATAGTCTCAAATGTTTTTCCCCATTAAAATGTCAACTTTCGATTCGGGAATTTAACATTGGCCGGACGCGTGATTGACCTTTAGGGATCAAGTGAAAAATAATTACAGTCGTATGAAATAAATATCAATAGCGAACTTAACCCATTGTCGCTTTGAACGCAGTGACGCCGCTCAAAAACCTCGCAAATCAACGTCAAAAAGCACGGGATGTAAAATGACCCTCAAAGAAAAAGATCGTGTTATACCGCCAGTTATTAATAAAATCGACCCTTCTTTTGTGTAGATTTCGTCTGTATTCATAAAATGTCACCTTCGCTTTTTATTAAGAATTCATTACCGCATGGGAGTATGACATTCAATGAATTTTGATATCTGTATATCCGATTTCAAGAGTCATTTTGACACTATTGTATAATTTGAGACTTGTATTGACAAAAAACACACAATAAACAAACACAGAAACAGCCGGCATTATTGTAAAAGGGGCAATTTACGTAAACCGAGACGAAAAAGCAAAACAGGAATCAAAGGAGACCGAGACTGGTTCTCAATTAACTGATATGACTCATGCAATTCTATACCTAAATCCCAGACCTAATTATATACCACTATACGAATTTATCCATTTTTAACAAACACCCACAGAGACCGCTTACAACGAGTCAGTTCACTGATATTAAAAAAAAACTACCCAAGACATTGTACGCGCCATCTCCCAAAGGCTTAAGGTAAAAAGTAACTGTTTACAACTCGGGAAAACTTACGATTTGTGTTAAATCTATTTACTTATTGCTAATTATTTCCGAGTATATTTGTACTGGATTAGTGAAGCTTATGATTTCTGTGGCTCTTGCAAACTTTAATGTGGTTGAGCAAAAAAAAAAGAAGCAAAACCTCACACCTACACAGTCATGGAAATTTACGACTACGGAAAAATTTGAAAACAAAAGTCGATGTAGAAAAAGTCGAAAGCAAACACCGGGCTTAGAAAAGCTGATATCTGGGGCCTGAAGCAACCCGGTAGTTAGTTCAAGACGTTGATTTTGTTTAGCTGTTACACAAGTTCTCGCGTTTGTAATAATTTCATTTGTGAGATGGTCAAGTTTCTGTTCATATTCTATTTTACATTGGGGTTGAACAAAGAAAATTTACCCAGCCAGTTTCCCTTGTGCTTTGTTACTTGATATTGGAACTAAAAGTAGCACCCGATTTAAGGTGATCCATTTGCTGCCGCTTCCCAGGTTGTATCACAAACTTGGGTGTGATCCATAACTACATGGCACGTACAGGTTGAATGGCTTCTGACTGACACCCCCTAACAAAGATATTGAATTAATAGGTAGACTGTCGACATGGGGCTAGATAAGCCAGTTGGTATAGCGCCGTCACGCCAAACCGGAGGTTGCAAGTTCAAGTCCTGCTGTAGTAAATTTTCCTTTTGTTCAACCCTAAATTAATTAAAATTTACCCAGTCAGTTTCCCGTGTGGATTATTACTTGGAAACTGTTGAACGATAATAGGAACTGGCTTCTTTATCCAGAGGAAACACATCTATCGTGATCCTCAATTTTTCTAGAAAAACATGATGAAATATTTGCTGAAAGTGATTGAATCGACGTAATAATTGTTGTTGTTTATTTAAAGTTAACTTAGTCAGTTAGCACTGAAGTGTATTACGTCATATTCTATTTTGTGATACATATTTGCCCACTAAATTTGCAGTTTTTGATAATTAACAAACTTTCGATATCATGGATCAATATCGGGGCTGACCTTTCGTAATTTTGCGGTTTTAATTCACGTTTGCGTGGTCTGTTTTTCACTCGAACGTGTCAAATCGATCGACTAGTCAAAATAGTCGGTCAATATATTTTGTTGGGCAGACGATGCGATTACTGTATACGTCAAACGAAAACATATTGCTGGCACCACACATGTCATTTTCATTTTCATTTAATCGATGAATTCCGAGTTTCAAAGATACCCAATCATTTAATTCCGTGTTTCAATGAAAATGATTTGCGATTCTGAGATTAAATCTCGGTTACTCAATAATGTGAAAGCAGTTCAAGCTTACGCAAAATACAGTGACAGTTTCTAGCTGTTTTCTCTAGAAAAGACACTTTATACAACTGAAACTTTTCCAGCTGACCGTTATTGTATCTTTCTTGATGTTCAATATATCAGCACCAGATTAACAAAAAAAGCAAGTGACGACCCTTCTAGTTTACCAAAAAGGGAACCAAAACGGGGAAAAAATAATGTAGAAACACACAATTCTTCATCTGAGTTGTATGTCGGTGCGAATGGTGCACAAAACGGTTCGTAAGAGCGTGCTCGTCAACAGTTCATGGGATACGATCACAGACTATTTTATGATTTTCATCTTTAAATTTTAATTTCTTCTGTAATAGACCGTGCAAGTCTCGCGCGTATTCGAACGTTTTTGGGACCACTGTGGTCCCACGTACATTGCTTTAACGCGTTAAAGAAACAAGCTCACGCGCTTTATCGGATCCCAATGTTCGAATACGCGCGAGACTTGCACAGTCTATTTGGATGGATATTGTTTTCTATTAATACATCTAAGTCGAGGTTGACACACTCACCAGAGCGTGACGTGCGTGCACCAGCGGAATACGTGATTAAGAAAGCAACGTCGCCGAATGGCTTGAGTGAACACAAAGCATGACTGCTCGCCCACGTGCAGCGCTCATTGCGAAATTCAAACTTAACCGACTCCATGGCTATGGAGCGCCAGCTGGACACGATTCTCCCGTGGCTTGTCCTGTGACTTCAGCGTCTCCTGGCATGCTCGGACAGACGTTTTGTTTGGTTCGATTATAGATGGGCAGAAACCAGGTTCGACATTGATGGACCCCCATTGTGAACGTAATGACACCAAAGTCAAAAACAGCGGCCGGGCTCCGACCTTGGTTTATGTCCACCAAGAAGCAGCGAGCCGAGTATTCACTGTCTGACCCAGCGATGGGTTTGCGCACGAAATAAATAAAACAATAAATAAACAATCAAATAAAAGAGAAAAGAAAGAGAGAATGAGAAAAACAAAAAAGAAACACAGACGAATTAAACAAACGGCATTTGTTGAAAAAGTAGAAGAAATGTAATTCAGTAATGAAAACATCTTCATTTAGTATTACTGAAAAATGAACGAATCATTACTTATGTTGTAACCGAACCACAAAAAACTATCACCATTTTGTACTGACATAAAAAAAAAAATAAAAAAAAATAGAAATAGAAAAATACACCAAGTTCCCAAGTATCAAATGTTGTCATAAAAATCTCATTTGGAAGGAAAGTGAAGAGGATATGTAGGTTAAACGACAAGGCAAGTTTATACAAATTATGACAGAATAAAGATAAAGAATGGACCTATAAAAAAACCCATCTGATCACCATGGTAGCCTGGCTCAATCCTTTCTTTAACTGCGCCGAAGAATACGGGTCAAACAAAAATATTCACTATAGTCATTTGTACCAAATTATATTAAAGAAGCTTTTCCCATAAATTTGTGGGTTATCTCATACTTTTGACCCAGTAACAACACAACATCCCTCCATGGAACTGAGTTTTCAAAATAGTTACGTATTTTTGTAAAGGGAGATTGCTTGACTGTCGGTGCATTTTCTAAAGGGTTTGGGAAATGTTGTTGTAAAGTGCGTCCCCTTTCAGTCTCATTGAATCTAGACTATTGATATAAATTATGATATTGAAAAAAAAAAATAAAATAAAAAATTCACGAGAGATAATAAGTGTCTCGTGCCACATTATTAAATATATGTATATAAATATATATATTTGGTGTAATCTGCTATGTGACGAATGTTTTGTCAGACCATCGATGAAGGTGGTTTCCTTCCTCCGTGGCCAGATCATTATTTTCGAAGTCCTTTATTTTATTTCGACAAGCTTTTTTGCACTTATCATCTGCTGCTGTTGTTGTTGTTGTTGTTTTTGTTGAAATTGTCTGCCTTTTGATGAATGATTTACCAACTGTTTCAACCCAGAGCGGAATTAAATGACAACCTTAATTAATTACAGCTAATGTACCGTGACTGTTAACGATCGCTAAAACAAATGGACGATTTTGTTTTGATAAACGTGATACTTGTTATGCGAATTAGTTTCCTCTTAGATGTCACAACAATGTAATAAAAAAAACACGTCTTCTTGAGTAATGTTGACAAATAAAAACAAGCAAATAACCCTACACAAGACCAGTAAATGAATTGAACTTGTCCACCAACAAAATAATACGTTGCGAAGCTTATATCAAACTTAACACGAA